>JACEFO010002243.1:0-455205 GCA_015342445.1 Digitaria exilis
GAAAACGGAGTGAAACGGCTCCGTTTCGGTACCCGGATGCACTGCCTCGGAGTAATGAACTTCGGAATGGGTTTTTCGCTACGGACACTTGCAATCCACTCGCTTAGGCCCTAAATGATGTTTGAGAGTGTTTCAGAGCATTTGCATACCTACTACGTGAAAATCGAAGCAAAACGGGTGTTTCGGTGCACGAATGCACAATTTCGGCCATCGAACTTCAGATGAATTTTTTCGCACGAACACCTCCAATAACCTCCATTGGACCCAAAACCATGTTTGGGAGTGATTTGGAGCGTTTCGGGTACCTTCTGCATGCAAAACGGAGCGAAACGGATCAGTTTTGTGCCCGGATGCATTACCTCAGAGTAACAAACTCCAGAGTCGGTTTTTCGCTACGGTCACTTCCAATCTACTCGCTTAGGCCCAAAATGATGTTTGGTAGTGTTTTGGATCATTTGGATACCTGGTACACAAAAATCAAAGCAAAACAAGTGTTTCAGTACCTGAATAAACTGTTTCGGCCAGCAAACTTCAGATAAATGTTTTTCGCACGAACATACACAATAACCTCCATTGGACCCAGAACGATGTTTGGGAGTGATTTGGAGTGTTTCGGGTACCTTCTGCATGCAAAACGGAGCGAATCGGATCCATTTCGGTGCCCGGATGCGCTGCCTCGGAATAACAAACTTTAGAGTGTGTTTTTCGCTATGGACACTTCCAATCCACTCGCTTAGGCCCTAATTGATGGTTGGCAGTGTTTTGGATCATTTGGATAGCTAGTGCATGAAAATAGAAGCCAAACGGGTGTTTGGGTACCCGCATGCACTGTCTCGGCCAACAAACTTTAGATAAATTTTTTTCGTAGGAACACACTCAGTAACCTCCATTGGACCCTAAACGATGTTTAGGAGTGATTTGGAGCGTTTCGAGTACCCTCTGCGTGCAAAACATAGCGAAACCGGTCTGTTTCGGTGCCCGGATCCACTGTCTCGTTGTAACAAAATTCAGAGTGGGTTTTTCACTACAAACACTTCCAATCTACGCGCTTAGGCCCAAAACGATCTTCGGGACTGATTCCAAGTGTTTCAGGAACTTTTTGCATGCAAAACGGAGCGAAACGGGTCAGTTTCGGTGCTCGGATGCATTGCCTCCGAGTAACGAACTTCAGAGTGGGTTTTTAACTACGGATACATACTGCGTGAAAATCGAAGCAAAACGGGTGTTTGGGTACCCGAATGCACAGTTTCGGCCACCGAACTTCAGATGAAATTTTTTCGCACGAACGCACCAATTAACCTCCATTGGACCCAAAACGATGTTCGCGAGTGATTTGGAGCGTTTCGGTGCCTTCTGCATGCAAAACAGAGCGAAACGACTACGTTTCGGTGCCCGGATGCACTGCCACGGAGTAACGAACTTCGGAATGGGTTTTTTGCTACAGACACTTCCAATCCACTCGCTTAGGCCCTAAATAATGTTTCGGAGTGTTTCGGAGCATTTGGATACCTACCGCGTGAAAATCGAAACAAAACGGGTGTTTCGGTATCCGAATGCACAGTTTCGGCCACCGAACTTCAGATGAATTTTTTTTGCACGAACGCACCCAATAACCTCCATTCGACCCAAAACGATGTTCAGGAGTGATTTGGTGCATTTTTGAGAGCATGCAAAACGGAGCGAAACGGCTCCGTTTCGGTGCCCGGACGCACTGTATCGGAGTAACGAACTGCAAAATGGGTTTTTTGCTACGGACACTTCCAGTCCAATGGCTTAGGCCCTAAATGATGTTTGGCAGTGTTTCAAAGCGTTTGGATACCGACTGCATGAAAATCAAAGCAAAACGGGTGTTTCGGTACCCGAATGCACAGTTTCGGCCACCGAACATCAGATGAATTTTTTTTGCACCAACGCACCCAATAACCACCATTGAACCCAAAACGATGTTCGGGAGTGATTTGGTGCTTTTTTGTGCCTTTTGCATGCAAAACGGAGTGAAACGGCTCCGTTTCGGTGCCCGAATGCACTGTCACGGAGTAACGAACTTCGGATTGGGTTTTTCGCTACGGACACTTCCAGTCCACTCGCTTAGGCCCTAAATGAGGTTTGGGAGTGTTTCGGAGCATTTGAATACCTACTACGCGAAAATTGAAGCAAAACGGGTGCTTCGGTACCCGAATGCACAGTTTCGGCCACCGAACTTCAGATGAATTTTTTACGTAGGAACGCACCCTATAACCTCCATTGGACCCAAAACGTTGTCTGGGAGTGATTTGGTGCGTTTTGGTGCCTTCTACATGCAAAGCGGAGAGAAACGACTCCGTTTGGCTGCGGGGATGCACTGCCTTGGAGTAACGAACTTCGGAATGGTTTTTTCACTACGGACACTTCCAATCGACTCGCTTAGGCCCTAAATGATGTTGGGGAGTGTTTCGAAGCATTTGGATACCTACTGCGCGAAAATCGAAGCAAAACGGTTGTTTCGGTACCCGAAGGCAAAGTTTCGGCCACCGAACTTTAGGTAAATTTGTTCGCACGAACACACCCAATAACCCCCATTGGACCCAAAACGATGTTCGGGAGTGATTTGGCGCGTTTCGGTGCCTTCTGCATAGAAAACGGAGTTAAACGGCTCCGTTTCGGTGCCCGGATACACTGTCTTGGAGTAACGAACTTCGGAATGGGTTTTTCGCTACGGTCACTTCCAATCTACTCGCTTAGGCCCAAAATGATGTTTGGTAGTGTTTTGGATCATTTGGATACCTGGTACACAAAAATCAAAGCAAAACAAGTGTTTCAGTACCTGAATAAACTGTTTCGGCCAGCAAACTTCAGATAAATGTTTTTCGCACGAACATACACAATAACCTCCATTGGACCCAGAACGATGTTTGGGAGTGATTTGGAGTGTTTCGGGTACCTTCTGCATGCAAAACGGAGCGAATCGGATCCATTTCGGTGCCCGGATGCGCTGCCTCGGAATAACAAACTTTAGAGTGTGTTTTTCGCTATGGACACTTCCAATCCACTCGCTTAGGCCCTAATTGATGGTTGGCAGTGTTTTGGATCATTTGGATAGCTAGTGCATGAAAATAGAAGCCAAACGGGTGTTTGGGTACCCGCATGCACTGTCTCGGCCAACAAACTTTAGATAAATTTTTTTCGTAGGAACACACTCAGTAACCTCCATTGGACCCTAAACGATGTTTAGGAGTGATTTGGAGCGTTTCGAGTACCCTCTGCGTGCAAAACATAGCGAAACCGGTCTGTTTCGGTGCCCGGATCCACTGTCTCGTTGTAACAAAATTCAGAGTGGGTTTTTCACTACAAACACTTCCAATCTACGCGCTTAGGCCCAAAACGATCTTCGGGACTGATTCCAAGTGTTTCAGGAACTTTTTGCATGCAAAACGGAGCGAAACGGGTCAGTTTCGGTGCTCGGATGCATTGCCTCCGAGTAACGAACTTCAGAGTGGGTTTTTAACTACGGATACATACTGCGTGAAAATCGAAGCAAAACGGGTGTTTGGGTACCCGAATGCACAGTTTCGGCCACCGAACTTCAGATGAAATTTTTTCGCACGAACGCACCAATTAACCTCCATTGGACCCAAAACGATGTTCGCGAGTGATTTGGAGCGTTTCGGTGCCTTCTGCATGCAAAACAGAGCGAAACGACTCCGTTTCGGTGCCCGGATGCACTGCCACGGAGTAACGATCTTCGGAATGGGTTTTTTGCTACAGACACTTCCAATCCACTCGCTTAGGCCCTAAATAATGTTTCGGAGTGTTTCGGAGCATTTGGATACCTACCGCGTGAAAATCGAAACAAAACGGGTGTTTCGGTATCCGAATGCACAGTTTCGGCCACCGAACTTCAGATGAATTTTTTTTGCACGAACGCACCCAATAACCTCCATTCGACCCAAAACGATGTTCAGGAGTGATTTGGTGCATTTTTGAGAGCATGCAAAACGGAGCGAAACGGCTCCGTTTCGGTGCCCGGACGCACTGTATCGGAGTAACGAACTGCAAAATGGGTTTTTTGCTACGGACACTTCCAGTCCAATGGCTTAGGCCCTAAATGATGTTTGGCAGTGTTTCAAAGCGTTTGGATACCGACTGCATGAAAATCAAAGCAAAACGGGTGTTTCGGTACCCGAATGCACAGTTTCGGCCACCGAACATCAGATGAATTTTTTTTGCACCAACGCACCCAATAACCACCATTGAACCCAAAACGATGTTCGGGAGTGATTTGGTGCTTTTTTGTGCCTTTTGCATGCAAAACGGAGTGAAACGGCTCCGTTTCGGTGCCCGAATGCACTGTCACGGAGTAACGAACTTCGGATTGGGTTTTTCGCTACGGACACTTCCAGTCCACTCGCTTAGGCCCTAAATGAGGTTTGGGAGTGTTTCGGAGCATTTGAATACCTACTACGCGAAAATTGAAGCAAAACGGGTGCTTCGGTACCCGAATGCACAGTTTCGGCCACCGAACTTCAGATGAATTTTTTACGTAGGAACGCACCCTATAACCTCCATTGGACCCAAAACGTTGTCTGGGAGTGATTTGGTGCGTTTTGGTGCCTTCTACATGCAAAGCGGAGAGAAACGACTCCGTTTGGCTGCGGGGATGCACTGCCTTGGAGTAACGAACTTCGGAATGGTTTTTTCACTACGGACACTTCCAATCGACTCGCTTAGGCCCTAAATGATGTTGGGGAGTGTTTCGAAGCATTTGGATACCTACTGCGCGAAAATCGAAGCAAAACGGTTGTTTCGGTACCCGAAGGCAAAGTTTCGGCCACCGAACTTTAGGTAAATTTGTTCGCACGAACACACCCAATAACCCCCATTGGACCCAAAACGATGTTCGGGAGTGATTTGGCGCGTTTCGGTGCCTTCTGCATAGAAAACGGAGTTAAACGGCTCCGTTTCGGTGCCCGGATACACTGTCTTGGAGTAACGAACTTCGGAATGGGTTTTTCGCTACGGACACTTCCAATTCACACTATTAGGACCTAAATGATGGTTTGGAGTGTTTCAGAGCATTTGGATACCTACTACGTGAAAATCGAAGCAAAACGGGTGTTTTGGTACCCGAATGCACAGTTTCGTCCACCGAACTTCAGATGAATTTTTTCGCACGAACACCTCCAATAACCTCCATTGGACCCAAAATGATGCTCGGGAGTGATTTGGAGCGTAACGGTGCCTTCCTCATGCAAAACGGAGCGAAACGGCTCCGTTTCGGTGCCCGGATGCACTGCCTCGAAGTAACAAACTTCAGAATGGGTTTTTCACCACAGACACTTCCAATCCAGTCGCTTAGGCCCTAAATGATGTTTGGGAGTGTTTCGGAGCATTTGGATACCTACTGCGCAAAAATCGAAGCAAAATGGGTGTTTCGGTACCCGAATGCACAGTTTCGGCCACCGAACTTTAGATGAATTTTTTCGCACGAACACCTCCAATAACCTCCATTGGACCCAAAACGATGTTTGGGAGTGATTTGGAGCGTTTCGAGTACCTTCTGCATGGAAAACGGAGTGAAACGGATCTGTTTCGGTGCTCGGATGCACTACATCGGAGTAGCAAACTCCAGAGTGGGTTTTTCGCTACGGACACTTTCAATTTACTCACTTAGGCCCACAATGATGTTTGGGAGTGTTTTGGATCATTTGGATACCTACTATACGAAAATCGAAGCAAAACAAGTGTTTCTGTACCTGAATAAATTGTTTCGGCCAGCAAACTTCATATCAGTTTTTTTCGCACGAACACACCCAATAACCACCATTGGACCCAGAACGATGTTTGGGAGTGATTTGGAGCGTTTCGGGTACCTTCTGAAGGAAAACGGTGCGAATCGGATCCATTTCGGTGCCTGGATGCGCTGCTTCGGAATAACAAACTTCATAGTGTGTTTTTCGCTACGGACACTTCCAATCCACTCGCTTAGGCCCTAAATGATGGTTGGCAGTGTTTTGGATCATTTGGATAGCTAGTGCATGAAAATCAAAGCCAAACGGGTGTTTGGGTACCCGAATGCACTGTTTCGGCCTACAAACTTTAGATAAATTTTTTTCGTAGGAACACACTCAGTAACTCCATTGGACCCTAAACGATGTTTAGGAGTGATTTGGAGCGTTTCGGTTACCCTCTGCATGCAAAACGGAGCGAAATGGGTCTGTTTCGGTGCCAGGATCCACTATCTCGGAGTAACAAACTTTAGAGTGGGTTTTTCACTACGGACACTTATAATCTACGCGCTTAGGCCCGAAACGATGTTTGGGACTGATTCCGAGCGTTTAGGGAACTTTCTGCATGCAAAACAGAGCGAAACGGGTCTGTTTTGGTGCCCGGATGGATTGCCTCAGAGTAACAAACTCCAGAGTGGGTTTTTAGCTATGGATACCTACTGCGTGAAAATCGAAGCAAAACGGGTGTTTCGGTACCCGAATGCACAGTTTCGGCCACCGAACTTCAGATGAATTTTTTCGCACCAACGCACCCAATAACCTCTATTGGACCCAAAACGATGTTCGGGAGTGATTTGGAGCGTTTCGGTGCCTTCCAATTGCAAAACGGAGCGAAACGACTCCGTTTCTATGCCCAGATGCACTGCCTCGGAGTAACGAACTTCGGAATGGGTTTTTCGCTACGGACACTTCCAGTGCACTCACTTAGGCCCTAAATGATGTTTGGGAGTGTTTCGAAGCATTTGGATACCTACTGCGCGAAAATCGAAGCAAAACGGTTGTTTCGGTACCCGAAGGCAAAGTTTCGGCCACCGAACTTTAGGTAAATTTGTTCGCACGAACACACCCAATAACCCCCATTGGACCCAAAACGATGTTCGGGAGTGATTTGGCGCGTTTCGGTGCCTTCTGCATAGAAGACGGAGTGAAACTGCTCCGTTTCGGTACCCGGATGCACTGCCTCGGAGTAACGAACTTCGGAATGGGTTTTTCGCTACGGACACTTCCAATCCACTCGCTTAGGCCCTAAATGATGTTTGGGAGTGTTTCGGAGCATTTGCATACCTACTACGTGAAAATCGTAGCAAAACGGGTGTTTCGGCGCACGAATGCATAGTTTCGGCCACCGAGCTTCAGATAATTTTTTTCGCACGAACACCTCCAATAACCTCCATTGGACCCAAAATGATGTTTGGGAGTGATTTGGAGCGTTTCGGGTACCTTCTGCATGGAAAACGGAGCGAAACGGATCAGTTTTGGTGCCCGGATGCATTACCTCGGAGTCGGATTTTCGCTACGGACACTTCCAATCTACTCGCTTAGGCCCAAAATGATATTTGGGAGTGTTTTGGATCATTTGGATACCTGGTACACAAAAATCAAAGCAAAACAAGTGTTTCAGTACCTGAATAAACTGTTTCGGCCAGCAAACTTCAGATAAATGTTTTTTCACACGAACACACACAATAACCTCCATTGGACCCAGAACGATGTTTGGGAGTGATTTGGAGCGTTTCGGGTACCTTCTGCATGCAAAATGGAGCGAATCGGATCCATTTCGGTGCCCGGATGCGCTGCCTCGGAATAACAAACTTTAGAGTGTGTTTTTCGCTATGGACACTTCCAATCCACTCGCTTAGGCCCTAAATGATGGTTGGCAGTGTTTTGGATCATTTGGATAGCTAGTGCATGAAAATAGAAGCCAAACGGGTGTTTGGGTACCCGAATGCACTGTCACGGCCAAGAAACTTTAGATAAATTTTTTTCGTAGGAACACACTGAGTAACCTCCATTGGACCCTAAGCGATGTTTAGGAGTGATTTGGTGCATTTTTGTGCCTTCTGCATGCAAAACGGAGCGAAACGGCTCCGTTTCGGTGCCCGGATGCACTGTATCGGAGTAACGAACTTTGGAATGGGTTTTTTGCTACGGACACTTCCGGTCCAATTGCTTAGGCCCTAAATGATATTTGGGAGTGTTTCGGAGCGTTTGGATACCAACTGCATGAAAATCAAAGCAAAACGGGTGTTTCGGTACCCGAATGCACAGTTTCGGCCACCGAACATCAGATGAATTTTTTCACACGAACGCACCCAATAACCTCCATTGAACCCAAAATGATGTTCGGGAGTGATTTGGTGCGTTTTTGTGCCTTCTGCATGCAAAACAGAGTAAAACGGCTCCGTTTCGGTGCCCGAATGCACTATCACGGAGTAACGAACTTCGGATTGGGTTTTTCGCTACGGACACTTCCAGTCCACTTGCTTAGGCCCTAAATGATGTTTGGGAGTGTTTTGAAGCATTTGGATACCTACTGCATGAAAATCAACGCAAAATGGGGGTTTCGGTACCCGAATGCACAGTTTCGGCCACCGAACTTGAGATGAACTATTTCCGCACGAACGCACCCAATAACCTCCACTGGACCAAAAACGATGTTCGGGATTGATTTGGAGCGTTTTGGTGCATTCTGCATGCAAAGTGGAGCGAAACGGCTCCATTTCGGTGCCCGGATGCACTGCCTCGTAGTAACGAACTTCAGAACGGGTTTTTCGCTACGGACACTTCTAATCCACTCGCTTAGGCTCTAAATGATGCTTGGGAGTGTTTCGAAGCATTTGGATACCTACTGCGCGAAAATCGAACCAAAACGGGTGTTTCGGTACCCGAATTCCCGATCTAGATGGTGCAGGATTGTTTGGAGTTGTGGGTTCAGAGAGGGTAGGCCGGACACGCTCGCTACGTGGTCGTGCGCCGGGCCCGGTCGTTTACTGACCCTAGTCTTCGAGATCCTATATACCTCTGGTCAGGGTTAGACACTGTGCAAGGAGAGGGTAGGCCGGACACGCTCGCTGCGTGGAGGTGCGTCGGGCTAGGTCATTTACCGACCCTAGTCTCCAGGACGATCTACAGCTCTGGCCTGGTTTAGAGAGCCACAACTTCGGCAGGATAGTATCGCTTGGTAGCGAGTCTTTGATGTGGGATGAGTCACAGAGGGAGACTTGGTTTGAGGACGGGCACCTGGTTAGCCAGGACGGGCCCAATGTTGTGGATGCGGGAACCTGGTGCGCCGGGACTATCCGATGAAATGTGAGTTTGGGTGAGATGATGGTACTTTATATATGTATATACTTGAACTTGTTGCTGCTTAGGAAAACCCAAGCCTTTCTTTGATATATTTTTCTTCTCTTTAGAAGTAGGCCACTTAAAGCTTGCATATGCGGATGGTGACGTGGACCTGTCCCACTTCCTTGGGGACAGATCATGAGTGTGCATGTTAGGCTTGTAGTTGTCAGATCATGAAAATGCTCTGAAGGAAGGGTTGTGTTGCTACGCTCAAGTGTTGCCTGAGGGAGATGGAGCCCGAAGGATGAAGGATCGTCTACCAGTTTCCATAGCGCTAGTGTTTCATATTGTCGATATGTAGCCCCACGAGGCAAATTTATTCGAACCCTTGAATGGCATGTAATAATTAATGATTTTATTATGTTTTGTTCGTTCGGGTATGATATTACTCTGTTTGGAGACCTGTACGTCATAGCTACTGATCCAGAGACTCACAAGGGTACAGGGATAAGGGTTTTCGTAATTGAAAAATCCGGGTCATTACAGTGGCCAGAGTTAAAAAAACACTCTGAAGTTTGTTACTCTGAGGCAGTGCATCCGGGCACCAAAACAGACACGTTTCGCTCCATTTTGTATGAAGAAGGTACCCGAAACGCTCCAAATCAGTCCCAAACATCGTTTTGGGCCCAAGTGAGTAGATTAGAAGTGTCCGTACTTAAAAACCCACTCTGAAGTTTGTTACTCCGAGGCAGTGGATCTGGGCACTGAAACATACCCGTTTCGCTCCGTTTTGCATGCAGAGAGTACCGGAAACGCTCCAAATTACTCCCAAACATCGTTTTGGGTTCAATGGAGGTTATTGGGTGTGTTCGTGCGACAAAAATTTCATCTAAAGTTAGGTCGTGAAAATAGTGCATTTGGGTACCGAAACACCCGTTTTGCTTCAATTTTTGTGCAGTAGGTACCAAATGCTCCAAAGCACTCCCAAACATTATTTTGTGCCTAGGCGATAAGATTGGAAGTGTTCGTATGAAAGCATCTAGGCCCCTAGTTTAGTGTTTTGGTAATTAATGAAAACACTTTGTGGATTAACGATTTCATTGATCATATGAATTAAGGTTAGTCAGATGTATGCGCTATGACATGCCATGAAGATGGTATTGTAAAAAGCAAGAATGCTTCCGCAAAGAAAAGTTGATATGAAGTGGGGAAAGACTCAAAGCAAAGGTATAAGATAGGATTTTGTTTTTGCCGGTCAAGAGGTGATTAGAGAAGTAAATTGACCGGATTTGTAGGCTAGATAGCCGTACTACTAAGAGGGATAAATCTACAGTTGCTTGACAAGTTAATAGTGCCACATTGCTCAAACTCTTGGATTTGCATGCACATAGATAAGAGTTAGTCGCTAACTGAATTTATGCTGAAAATATGCACGGCGGACAGTCCAGCCAGGCTTGGTAAACGGTCCGCCTCTATACACTTTTTCGAGCAGAGACGGGGAGCACTCTGGTGGAACTCTTCGTCAACGGCAGATGGTCCGGCCGGGAGTGGCGGACCGTCCGGCGTTGAGGTAATTTTTAGACACAGGCTTGGCGGCTCTCTGGTGGTGTTGAATGTCAACGGCGGACGATCCAGCTCTGGGGTGCGGACGGTCCACAGGCAAATGTTCGGACTGGTCCAAACGTTGCCCATTCTGTGTAAGTTTGGAATGAACGGCGGATGGTCCGCCCCCTAGGGACGGATGGTCTGATTTTCGAACAACGATCGGTTCTAACACGCTATGATATGACACATAGCCGTTGGTTTATAACGGTGGCCCATCCGATTCAGTAGGGGTGGATGGTCTACGAGTTCATAGAAAACATAGACTTTGAACATAACAGTTAGATTTGGGGCACCCCTCTATAAATGGAAGGATGGCTGGCGTGGGGAGCTCCTGTTGGCCATTCCACTCACTTGCAACACACATTTGAGCTCTCCACTCCCTCTCTCTCACTCTCATAGCTTGATATTGCATTTTTGGTGAGAAAGAGAGGCATCTAGTCTAGCGTTTTAGGTTTGAGCTTTGGAGCACTAGGAGTTCTTCAAGCAAGATTGTTGATTTGTTACTCTTGGAGGTTGCCGCCTCCTATACGGCTTGGAGATTGGTTTTCATTGAGCTCTTCAAGAAGATTGTGAAGAAGCCTTTGATTCATTCTTGTGAAGAGGTTCATGAGCTTGCCTCACCGGAGTAGTGGAAAGCATCTCTAGTGGAAAGAGGTTTGGAGCGGTTCATTGATTCCGAGATTGGCTCATACACCAAGTGGATTCTTGGTAGAGGAGCAATTGGAAGCTTTGAATCCACCTCGACGTGGATTAGAGGTGACTGGCAAGTCACCGACACCACGAAAAAAATTGCTTGTGTCTTCGGTTATTTCTTTCACTAAATTTCACACAAGCAATTTACTTTGAGCAATTTATCTCATAGTTATTGATTTATATCTTGTCATCCTAGGTTGCCAACCATTGATATAGCACTACAAGGGAGCCGGGCTAATGCTACGGTTTCCAGCGCAACACCAAGATAAAATGTTGCAACACATAGGGTTTATTGCAACACTAGCCAATTTTGGTTGCTATAGGGTGGCGTATTGCAACCAAATGGTGTACCGTTGCAATCTCAATAGTGTGTGTTGCAATAACTCAACTATATCTACACGTCAATGTGTGCGTTGTAATTAGAGTGACGCTGTTACAACTCTTTTGTACAATTGTTGTAATAGTGGACAATATCGCAAGTGAAATGTAGCATTGTTATACTTAGTATCAAGTGTTGCGATAGAGTCTATGCTATGGCAACACAAAACTAAAGAGTTGCAACAGGATTCTTGGATAAGGCAACACAAAAGGAGAGTGTTGCCAATGTGTGTTTGCTATTGCAGCCCAAAAGCGAAGCATTCCAACGAGGCATTGATATAGCAACGCACAACGACATCGTTGCAACATTGTCATAGGTATAGCAACTAAACCGGAATATAGGGATGAAAACGGACAGAAACGGGCAGGAAACTCCCTTACCCATCTCCATTCTCGTATATTTTTACAGGAAACGAAAGCGGGAGCAGGATAGCAGGGAGTGTGACGGGAATCAAGATAAATGGGCATACGGAAACGAAAAAATATGGACAGGAATACAACGGAAACAGGCAGAAACCGGGTGTTACATCGGGATGCCAAACTTCAATGCATGAGTATAATACAGTGCACGTAAAAACATGCTAATGCCACTAAACATCTAGGTTAGCATTATGCCTAGACCGTAGTAGATACTTGACTGGCATGGTTGCACTCATGCTTTCAGCTTTGCTAATTTCTTGAGAACTAATCTTGGATCCCGTCAAAAAATCAACAAAGACAACAACAATAAGTTAATCTTCCTCCTGTTTCCTGTTTCTGGTGTTTCCCGTTCATTCCGTATAGTCACAAATACGGGATAAATGTGGAAAAAGAGACGGACGAAAACGGGTTTTTCCTGTCCATTTTCATCCCTACCGGAATAGCTGCAACAAGGCATAGCTATGGGGCCATTCCAAGTATTAGATATTGCAACACTATCCTAAACTGACTTAGATATAGCAGTGAATACCAAAATCATTGCTAACAAAAAGGTCCTATTGCAAAAATATCTCAGAGTTGTAATATAAAAGAATGATTTGATGATTTTGTGGGTGCCACTATGGGTTAAAATAAAATTTATATTAAACTAGCCCATATTAAGTTAGATATGTAAGTTGGCCCACACATACACAGCTCGTATAATCATTTGGCCCACACATACGGCAGGCCTTTCTTTGGCCAGCCTGCTTCCTCCCCGCAACAAGTACTTTAGAAAAAAAAATGGTGCCCAAAACTAACTATAGCTGGCTATCCTGAAAATAATTTAAAAAAGCGGGTGGTCCTATCAACATCTCTTGTGCCTAGGTCGTTTCCACCCTGCTTCCTAGGTCGTGCTTGTTTTTGCCCCGCAGCAAGCCCACATGGCCACATTGTGGTCGTGCACCGAGATGTCAGCACTACTGCGACGCTTCTAATGTTGTCTAATGCACTTGCCAACACGCCCAACTAATATATATCGAAACAAACATACATACACAACTAATGCACAAACAGCTATGGCAGCTACACTGCCTCCGCGTAGGAAAGAAAAACATTTTAAGATTATCTGAAGTCAAACTTTTTAATCTAACTGCAAATACTTTTTATGTGTTAAGTGTATAAATATGAAAATGATATAAGTAGATTTGTATTGAAATATAGTCTCATAAAATATTTTTTAAATATATTTATAAATATTTTATAGTAAATAGTATGTGTTAAAACTATAGTTTGAAGACAGTGCCAATATTCTAGACAAGTTCATTTTCCTACATGGAGTAAGTACTGAATATTGATTCCATTTCCTTTTGAATTAACAGCAAAAAAGATATGAAATTTATTTTAACCAACCATCACAAGAACAAGCTTTTCCTGATGAAAAAAAAGAGAGACTACCATATCACTGGCTCACTAACAGGTTAAGGTTCTGAATACAGGGTATATCACAGTGCAATGAAATCCTTCCATTTCATAGCAGAAAGTGCACCATATAGTTATATTATTTTCATAATGGGAAGCTATGAAAGCATTCACGTGCGGTAATGAATACAGGGTATATTACATCTAACTGCAGTCCTTGAGCTCCTTTTATGATGTCCTTGTTGCAATATCGAAGTTCTCATCCATGACTGAAAACAAGTAATCCCAGGTGTTTACCACCATCAGGGTTCCTTTTGTCATTCAAAAATGCTATAACAAAGGGCTGTAAGTATAACAAGTGAGAATAAATAGATTCTGCATCCAAAATAGTAGTATAACAGAAGCTCAAGGACAAGGAGCAATCATAGTATGGGCCCAAAATTAAAGTATAGCTGTAGGTATTGCATCCTAAGCCACACATAATTCATGTTGTGCCATCAATTTTTCCTGGTTGTACAATTATGAAAATATTGAACTGATTAGCATTTGGAGTTGCAAAAGTAAAGCTACAAAGGAAAATCAATAGTGGCAACTTACATTTCTAAATCTCAATTCACCCATTTTGTTATGTATGCAGAAGGAAGAAAATAACTACATTCGTTTGGTGGTTGTGAATCCTAAAACAGAACTATTGAATTCAGCACCATTGCTTGCAACATGTATTAGAAACTAGATGAACGCCGAGTTAAAAATAATGACAATTACAGACTTTCACAGTAAGCAAAGTACTGATCCTGATACACTTTATTTTTCACCAAGAAAAAATAGGATGAAAAAGGTTCACTCATGACACCCAAAGCATAAACAACATTAGACACTCATGACACTCAAGTAATAGACTGAACTGGACGCAGGCATTTGTCAAATGATATCACGAATTCACTGGTCCAAACATGTATCTTAGTAGAGAAAGATCCAAACAGGACACTAGTACATTAAATTCTTGACATCCAAGTAAGGCACTGTGCCACTGTGGCCTGCAAATCGGGGCGGCACGCACCTGCAGCTCCGGCCGGCGAACGGCTTCAATGCGCCTGCAGAACCAGGCGATGCGTGCTTCCACGTCCAGGCGGCACTAGCTTGCGGATGGAGGCCTGCTGGTGGAGCGGTGGCTGGATCTTGCGGGTGGAGGAGCGGCTGGTGTAGGGGCGGCGCGGGATGCAGTGAGTGGAGGGGCGGTTGGCTGATGGGTCACACAACATTTTGGAGGATGTGGACGGCAGTAGGAGCGCGCGCGAAGATGAATGGGAGAAAACCAGTGCGCGCGCAACCGCGATTTAGGTGAAATCAGCGCGTTGGGTGAAATCAGGAGCGCGGGTAAGAGAAAATAGGCAGGATCGGAAGTGAATTCGGTGGAGGCATTTTCTTGAGCCTTTCCTCAGGCCCCTCGGTACAATTTATATTGGCCATCGGTGCAGCCCTGCTCCCTAAATGGGCAAGGTGGTACTAAAGCATGTGTTGGATAGGCTTTTCTTTTACAAGAGTATATAACGATTACAAATATTTTCTTTCATTTTATCAAGAATTTCATGGCACCTAAAAATTAAGTTATTTTCATTGTATTTCTCAACATAAATTTTTGAACAAGGTATTCCTGCTCGACATTAAATAATTCTCAGCAAAGAAAATAAATAATAAAGAAAAAGAAAGCAGCAAGGTGCACCATGAAGATGTTCTATATAGTGGGCTTGGCCGTGATTTTGAGCCCATCACATGCCATTGTCCACGACAGACAAGCACGCAGTAGCTGACTAACTAGCTTTTTAATCCAACCTCGCTCAGCGATGTGGTGCCCAAACCATCAGCCTTCTAATAAATATGATTATATGATATAGAACGAAATGATTTTACAAATATATATAGAGAGAGAAAATATCAAATTTAGAGTTTTTTAGACAACAAATATCAAATTTAGAGTTCTTATGAGGGAGAAATACCGGCTACAAGTTTGTGTGCATGCTAATTTCTATTTATTATATATATTTTTCATATAGTTTATTTTCTTCCATCAAGTAAAAAACAGAAAATTACATGTTTTCAATAATAACCGCTATTGTATCTTTATGTTTCTAACATTGAAGTAAATAGAAGGCCATGTCCAAATTTGAGGGGCATATGAGTTCAAAAAATATTATGTGATATTCAAATCTTAAAGTTTGAGTTGAGTTATAAAAACGATATGAGAGAAGTATCTTTTGGTGAACAATGTATGATCTTCCTTTACTAAAACATTTTAACCCCTATCAAAAGAAACAAAAATTGTGAGAAGAAAAGAAAGGTAAGGGATGTATAAAACCGTCCATGTTATTTCTCACAGTGACAGAATACATCTATGAAGTGTATGTGACCGTGCATGCACGCATTTGACATGTTCATGTATTCATTTACATGTTTTCTACTTCACAATGGTTTGGTAAAACTAAACGGGCTGAGAATTGTATCATATATCATATTTTTATGGCTTGCTTTATTAATAAAAATTCTTCATAGATGACTTAAATAGTTAAACTTGACTATGCTTACACAACTATTTGAATAATATGAGTAGTCAAATTTAGGGTAAAAAACTTCAATTAATAATATTCAAACTTTGAGGTGCATACAAATTTGATACTATTCCAGAGTATGTAAAACCAAATAGTTAGACCTTGAGTGGTAGAGACTAGAGACTATGTGAGATATGTATGCATTTGGAATAGTTACAATATTACTTCATTAATTTTTGTATTGTTTCAAATTTTTGTAAGTAGTTAAAGTTTGGGAATTCTATTGGCCATAATAGTTTAATTTATTTGAACTTACTTTATTGGAATTATTTGAAATTTTATGAATAGCCTTACAACAGCAATTTTTCTTGTATCTTTTGGGATGCACATGCAATTAAATTTGAAATTCAGTTTGTAACTATATAGAAAATATAAAGTTTATTTTTTTTACTCTATTACATGACACTTTCTATGTATTTTATTAAGTATGAAAAATATCTTTCTATATCTAGGATAATTATTTTCATATGTTACTTCAAAATAGTACAGCAAAATAATAAAGAAAAAACATTAAATGGGCCAAGTCGCTGAGAAACCTAGACTGTGTCGTTTTCTGTTAAGGCCCAACTTGCTCTGTTCATGTTTGCGCTAAAAGTCTTGACATCCCTATACAACATGCTATTATAAAATTTCTGATTTCATATAAACTAACTGGGATTAAAGATGGGGTTTTGTTAGGAACAGTGATGTCATATACTTGCATTTGCATCCACCTATCGTATCTTTGCATTTGCATCCACCTGACGTAATGTTCTTGCTTTGTGTGCAGTCCAGGAGGGAGTTATGAGAAGCTCAAGTGGATCCTAAGGGTATTTTTGGTGATGAGCTTGTGCTAATAATCTTATCACAACTTGCTAGGTCTGCCCCCTACACATTTTTGTGACTGCATACATATATATTAACAACTTAACTAGTTTCTCCTAGGTGGTTTTAACAGACATAACTTTCGCTCTTGCATTGACCTGCCAGAGTCAGGCTGTTGTGTTTAATCAAATTGCATTTCGGAGAGACCTCTGAATGATCTGGTCACAAAACAATGTCCAACTAGCAGTATCCTTTTCCTAAGTTACAGAACAATGTCCAAGTGTTTGGTATCTACTGGAGTACTGGACTACTGGTCTCGATAGCAGTAATAAATTATCATATCCTGTGCTTTGAATTTTGGATTTTTTTCTGCTCAGTGTTTCTTTTCTTCTCCTGTGCAGTGTTGCAAAGGCACGATGCATGTCTGGAGCTGGAGAAGTTGGTAGCAATTTCAGTCAACCCAACCCTGCTTCAATCATTTACTTCTTGAGGTGTATGCCATTCTGTGTCTGAAGCCACTTCAGTTTGACCAGCGCGACACCTTGGTTGATGTCTTTCAGGAAGATTACAAAACAAACATTTTGATATATTTCCTTTTAATGCAAAGACGCCCAAATCTTCTGCGTGTTTGGGAAAACAAATGTTATTTTGATAGCTAATTTAACTTCTGACCTTAATAATTCAGGTTGCAATGCTGGGTTTCCAGATGTGGAACCATTCACGATGGATTTATTTACTCCTTGTAGGGACCTGGACCTGTCTATCAATATAAGTGCTAATACTGATAATCGCTATCTTGTACAAGTGGCAAGCTAAAGATTTCTGTAATCAGACATGCTGATTTACTAGCTTTGTTAGGACCTAACTTTTTAGCGTGAACTTAGCTTTTGCTGTTTCTGATAATATTGGATTGCTAGCGTGATGGCACACTGGATGTACATATATTATGTAGTTAGATGGAAAGCTGAGACTTTATATTTGATGTGGTACTGAAAGTTATTGAACAGCAGGTACAAAATTAAATGTGCTTACAGAAAAATCATACAAGATGTTATTATCTCATCTGACTTTATGGCATACCTTTTCTTATGCAGGCTAGAGGCGCCAAGGAAATAGAAGTGGCATCTTTTGGAAGAGAAGCTCAAGCAACAATTCTACTTGGAAATTTTATTTTGTTGATTTGTGTTATGTAAAGGAGATTGTAGTTACATTTGTGCTGTTAATATCGGTCTGGATATTTGAAAGGGCTACAAGAGAATGATGGATTAATTTATTATTGAAATATATAATATATATACATTTTGCAACATTTTCGTTTGTGAAACCTTTTGGTTGCAATATCGACTTATATGTCGTCGTGATACCCTCCAAGCCTATAGCGACGACCTCCAACATCGTTGCGATACTCTCCAAACGTATAGCGATGACCTCCAACATTGTTGCGATACCCTCCAACGACCTCTAATGTTGTTGCGATGCCCTCCAAGCATATAGCAACTACCTCCAATGTCGTTGTGATACCCTCCAAGCGTATAGCAACGACCTCCAACATCGTTACGATACCATCCAAGCGTATAGCAACAACCTCCAACATCGTTGCGATAGACACTAAGGCTATTGCAACACCGTTGGTGTTTTTGCTACTAAAATATAGTGTTGCGATATCTAGTATTGCTATGACAATGGTGTGTTGTAATAGTCATCGTTGGCAACGAGGCTTGATTGTTGCAATACCAACTATTGCAACAACGCCAGTGACTAGTGCAACGCCAATGATCGTTGTTATTTCATCGTATTGCTACACTAAATATAGTTGCGACAATCACATATGTACAACAACGTTGAATAAAAGTGTTGCGATATGCTATTGCAGCTGTCGCGAACTCAACGCCTACCAACGCCACGCCTGCGTTGCACTTCCTCACTATTGCAACGAAAATACCCTTATCGCAATGTTTTCGCTCTGTTGTGGTAGCCGTTCTCTAGTGATAGAATTTATTTTGTGTTGCTAATAAAATTTATCTAGTATTGTGATTTTAGTTTGAAACCGCCTATTCACCCCCCTCTAGTCGGTAATCCTCGATCCTACGAGTGGTATCAAGAGCCTAGGTCTCCTTTGATCAAGGATTTAATGATCCCGGAGTAGGATTATGGCTAGTGATAATGTTCATGTGTGGAGGGGCACCATTCTTTGATGGAACAAATTATGATTATTGGAAACCTAGAATGATGGTTAATCTCAAGGCAATTAGTAGAAAAAATCTTGATGAAGCAAATATAACAAATCTCCACAATGAAAATGATGCTCTCAATGATCAAGCCATGAATGTGCTATATAGTGCTCTTGATTTGAATGAATTCAATAGAATAAAAAATGAGGTGAATGCTTATGATATTCAGGTAAAACTTATGGAAATTCCTGAAGGCACCTCAACGGTAAAGGAAGCCAAGCTATTTGTGTACAAAGGGAAGTTTGGAAATTTCAAAATGGAAAAAGATGAAGATGTTCCAACTATGTTCAATAGGTTGAATGAGATTGTGAATGAATTGTCACCATCCTTGTGAGAGAAGATTTGAAGAAGAAGTCACCCACTCAAATATTGGGAGAAGTGACTACTCATGATATTTTCAAGAAGTCACAAAATGAAGCTCAAGGGGTTCCTAATGATGAAGGCAAAAAGAGTATTGCACTCGATGCTCAATTTTCAAAAGAAGATAAAAATGAAGAAAGTGACAATGAAGGGAATTCCGATGAAGAAATTGCTTTAGTTGTGAGAAGATTTAAAAAATTGATGAAGACCAAGAGTTATGACAAGAAAGGGAAATATTCGAAGAAAAATCCCTTTGATGACAAGAAGTGTTTTGAATGTGATGAAAAGGGGCACATTACCATGAATTGCCCAAACAAGAAGAAGAAGAAGAAGAAGAAGAAGAAGAAGAAGGATGGTGAGAAGAAGAAGAGAAGGTTTTTTTTTAAGAAGAAGAATAATGGTCAAGCATATTATGTTGAATGGGATTGCGATGCAAGCTCCGACTCTGATCATAGTGATGATGAGGATGACAAATCCTCCAAGGGAGTTGCCGGCATCGCCATCAAAAAGGCTCCATCACTCTTCTCTTCACCTCATTGTCTTATGGCAAAGGGTGAGGCTAAGGTATCACATGATAACGAACTTGACCATGATGAATTTTCATATGATGATCTTGTTCAAATGCTAAGTGATGCCGATGATTACATGAGCAAAGAAAAGGCTAAATTGAAGGAATTTAAAAAGAGCTACAAAGCTCTTCAAGATTCTTATGAGGAGCTAAAGTCATCTCATGAGAGTTTAAAAGAAACTCATGAGAAGCTGGAGGAAGCTCACAAGCCTTGTCTAGCTCATGAAAGCAAAGTCACCACTAGCATTAGTGCTCAATGTGATATTTTGAATGATTTGTCATGTGCTCCTAGTTCATCTAAGCCATCCAATAGTTCAAATGATTCTTCATGTTTTGATAATGGCTTTACTTGTGATACTTCTTTCATTGTTGGAAATGACATGCTTAGAAAGAAAAGTGAATGTTTAGCAAGATGGTTCAATAATGAAAAAGAATTTAGACATCTCTTGGAAACCAAAGATTTGCTTTGGGTCGTGAGGGTGTTGGAAGTTTACCCAAAAAGGGTAAGGATGCTTTTGTTCCTCACAAGACTATTTTTGTAAAGAGCAAAGGTAAGAATGTTGAGATTTGGGAATACAACAAGACTTTCTATGAGAGAAAGAACAAAGGTAAAAATTGTATTGTCTCTCATAAGTCCTATCTTGAGGAAAGCAACGGTCATATGAGTGTTGGTGAATGCTCAAAGAAGAATGATGTATCCTTTGGAATCTTTTATACTTGTTATGTAATTACGAAAAATTCTAGTGGGCATGCTATTGCTAAATATGTTGGGAACCCTAAACTCAGTGCTAAAAAGAATGCCATTTGGGTGTCAAAAGCCTTGGTCACTAACCTCCAAGGACCCAAGCAAGTTTGAGTACCTAAAAGAAACTAATTTTCTTTTGTAGGTGAATTACAAGTCCGGAGGGAGGCATTGGGTTCTTGATAGTGGTTGCTCACAACATATGACTGGTGATTCAAATATGTTCTCTTCTCTTAAAAATGAAGCCACCGGTTATGACAATATTACCTTTGGTGATAATAGCAAGGGTGAAGTGAAAGGTTTGGGAAAAGTTGCAATTTACAATGATCATTCCCTCTCAAATGTGTTGTTAGTCAATTCTCTCAAGTTCAATTTATAGTCTGTAACTTAACTTTGTGATCTTGGCTATAAATGCATATTCACTAGTGATGGAGTTGGCGTTACAACCTTGGATGGAAATAGTCAAATCTTTAAAGGTTTTAGACATGAAAAATTATATCTTGTTGATTTCTCATCTAGCAAGACAAACTTGACCACTTGCTTATTCTCTAAGTCATCTAAATGTTGGTTGTGGCATAGAAGGCTTGGACATGTTAGTATGAAGCAACTCAATAGGCTTTTGAAATATGATCTGTTGTTGGGTTGAAGGATGTGAAATTTGAAAAAGATAAATTGTGTAGTGTTTGTCAGCCCGGAAAGCAAGTGGCTTCACATCCTACCAAGAGTGTCATGTCAACCACTAGGCCTTTGGAATTATTGCATACGGATTTATTTGGGCCAACAACATATAGAAGTATTGGTCGAAATTGCTATTGTCTAGTTATTGTGGATGAATTATCTAGATATACATGGGTTTTTTTTCTACATGACAAGGCTGATGTTTGTGGTATTTTCAAGAAATTCTTTAAAAAGGCTGAAAATGAATTTGAGGTCAAGGTGAAGAAAGTGAGAAGTGACAATGGAAGTGAATTCAAGAATTCTAGAATTGATGATTTTTGTAATGAGAAGGGCATCAAGCATGAATTTTCATCCAAGTATAGACCAGAGCAAAATGGTCTAGTTGAAAGGAAAAATGGAACATTAATTGATATGGCAAGAACCATGCTTTCAGAATATAAAGTTTCGGATAGCTTTTGGGCCGAAGCAATCAACATCGCTTGCCATGCATCAAATAGATTATATTGTCATAGAATCTTGAGCAAGACACCCTAGGAGCTATTGATTGGAAGAAAGCCAAATATTTTAGATGCAAGTGCTATATTCTCAAGAAGGGAGCTAGATTATCCAAATTTCAAAGCAAATGTGATGAGGGTTTCCTTCTTGGATATTCATCATGTAGAAAGGCTTATAGAGTGTATAACAAAACTCATGGTATTGTTGAAGAAACATATGATGTTGAGTTTGATGAATCAAATGGTTCTCATGAAGAAGAAGAAATTGAAGGAAACATGAGGAATGAGAGTTTGAATGAAGCTATCAAAAATCTATCTATTGGTGATGTGAAATCGAGAGAAGAAAATAATGAAGAGGAAGAAATTTTTGGTTCAACAAGAGTTCATCCATCCACCTCTTCAAGCTCAAGCGACAAATGAAGAAAATCATGATAATATTTCTCAAGAGCAACCTCCATTGAATTCTAACTCCATACCTTCTACCTCAACACAAGAACCAAATGTTCAACCAAGAATTCACCATGCCATTGCAAAAGATCACCCTATTGATCAAATAGTTGGTGATATTATTAAGGGTGTTCAAACTCGTTCTCGTCTTGCTTCATTTTGTGAAAATTATTCTTTTGTGTCCACTCTTGAACCTAACCGTGTAGATGAAGCTCTCCAAGATGTAAATTGGATCAATGTTGTGCATGAAGATCTAAATAACCACACTAGAAATGAAGTTTGGGAATTAGTGGAGAGGCCAAAGAATTATAATGTCATTGGCACAAAATGGGTCTTCCGGAACAAGCAAGATGAGAATGATATTATTGTGAGAAACAAGGCTAGATTGGTTGCTCAAGGCTACACTCAAGTTGAAGGTTTGGACTTTGGTGAAACTTTTGCTCCCGTAGCTAGATCAGAAGCTATTATAATTCTTTTGGCTTATGCATGCTCTCATAATATACAACTATATCAAATGGATGTTAAAAGTATTTTCTTGAATGGTAGACTTAATGAACTAGTGTATGTGGAGCAACCCCCCGGTTGTGAGGATCCAAAGAAGCCAAATCATGTGTATAAACTCTCTAAGGTTTGAAACAAGCTCTTCGTGCTTGGTATGAGAGGCTTAGAGATTTTCTCATTTCTAAGGGCTTCAAAATTGGGGATGTAGACACTACATTGTTCACTAAGTCTATTGGAGATGATATGTTTATTTTTCAAATATATGTTGATGATATTATTTTTGGTTCAACTAACCAAGAATTTTGTGAGGAATTTGGTGATATGATGTCAAAGGTGTTGAAATGTCAACGATTGGTCAATTGAATTTATTTCTTGGACTTCACATCTAGCAACTCAAGGAAGGGACATTTATATCCCAATCAAAATATTTGAAGGATTTATTTAAAAAGTTTGGCTTGATGGAAGCAAAGCCAATGAAAACTCCTATGGCATCAAATGGGCATCTTGATCTCGATAAGGGAGGTAAATCGGTTGATCTAAAGCTTTATAGGTCTATGATTAGTGTATGCATGTGTGCAAGGTTTCAAGCCGATCCAAAAGAATGTCATTTGGTTGCCTTCAAAAGAATATTTAGATATTAGAAGAATACACTCAACATTGGTATTTGGTGCTCAATTTGTATTGATTGGTTATTTGGATGCCTATTATGCCGGTTGCATGATTGATAGCAAGAGTACCTTTGGTGGATGTCAATTATTTGGAAGGTCACTTGTTTCTTGGAGCTCTAAGAAACAAAATTCAGTGGCCCTATCAACCACCGAAGCGGAATATATTGCGGCCGCTAGTTGTTGTGCTCAATTGTTATGGATGAAGAAAACTCTCTTGGATTAGGGTATGAAATTCACCGGAGTTCCTTTATTTTGTGATAATGAAAGTGTCATGAAGCTTGCAAGCAATCCGGTTCAACACTCAAGAACAAAGCATATGGATATTAGGGATCACTTCATAAGAGATCATGTGAGCAAGGGAGATGTTGATATTGTTGGCGGATATTTTCACCAAGCCATTGGATGACAAGAGATTTTGTGCATTGAGGAATGAGCTAAATGTCATTGATATCTCAAATGTGGCATGAAACCAAGTGCATGTTCATCTCTAGTGTTTCTATCTCTTGTTGCATATCTTTCTTGTATTTATGGCCTATTTTTTGTGATTTTTTTATTCTAACGCTAAATCATGTCATACTCACCCAAAATTTGGTTTACTCATGCGTACCATCATATAATATGATCTCAAACTATGATTTCATGCATGCCAAGTCTCAGCAATGATCCCAAATCAAATCTCATATTTCAACTCAAAAGAGGACTCTCGGGCAGAATTTCAGAGTCACAGGCGGACCGTCCGTGAAGTTCCACCAGACCGTCTGCATGCAAAATCACATTTACACAGATAGGATGGCTGCCGGGCTCAAAAATTCATTGTGAGGCGGACTGTGTGCGGGTCGTCGGCGGACCGTCCGCAGTTATGATCTATTTTACACAGAGAGGTTCGCCAGTTGGAGGTGGTCTGGTTTTCAAAGGCGGACCGTTCGCCCCTCACAGGTGGACCGTCCGGTCCTGCGCGGCGCTGGTGGGCCCAGAGTGCGGCAGGCTAACTCTTCCCTCCTCCTTCCTCATTTCCTACCCGTGGCATTTGTTCTCCTCCTCTCTCTTTCATCCTCCTCTCAAAGAAAAGCTCCACCCTTGGATTTGTTCGTTGGAGCGTTCCTCGGACCATCCGAGAGCATCCCCGGACTCTCCGTGAACTCCTCCATCATGTCCTCCTGGTATTTTTTCAAAACCCCTATTGTTTTGAATGGATTTCGAATTTGAATGGAGGCTATGGTTGGTGCTCTGATCTGAAATTTACCCATGGATTCGTGAAATCAGTTGGATATATATGTTGCTAGTGACGTGGTAGTCATGTTTTTGAAGTTTGGTTGATGGATTTTGGGTATATTTTGAGGAATCGAACATTGAAAATATGAATCTACAGGATGTGTTCGCGGATGAACAGTGCCTGGTGGACCGTCCGCCAGTCATTGAATTTCTGGCCGAAATTTTACACAGTTTTCAATAGTGATCCACTGCTTTATATGATCTCTGCTTATGCTCAATGGATTTATTTGACAGTGGTGGTGGTCGTCGTGGTGGACGTGGCATCGTGAAAGAATTGGCTAGCAAATTCAGAATTGGGAGTTCATCAAAGAGGGCAAGAAGAGATGAAAGTGAGAGCAGTGCAGCACAAGATACTGATGACAGTGATTGGGATCCTGAAAACAGCAATGCTACCATTGCAAGTGATTATGATGAAGAAGAAGTTGAAGTTGAGATTGAAAGTCATCCACATGTTGTGGAAATTATTGATATCACACAACATACTGCAACTAGAAGAAATTGGACTCCAGATGCTTTCTCTAGAGAAAGGACTCCATATCAGTATGCTATTCGAGGGGACACCAGCAACAACTTCTTTCATACTCAGGTACAGGAAGATGCTCTCTTTTGTCATCTTGTCTCTAAAACTATGTTCAGGCATCAAACTATAGATTTCAACTATCTAGCTAAACACAATGTACTAAGTGGCCTGATTGGAAAGTTTGAAGCAATGGGTCTTAGAAACTTTCTAGAGCATAGATGTGATTGGAATGAAACTCTTATTCGTCAGTTCTATGCCGTTGTTGAAGTTCTTCTAGAGTCAGAGGTGCTTGAATGGATGACAGGTCACAGAAAGTATGTTGCTACTTTTGCTGAGTTTGCTGCAGTAAATCAACTTGATTATGCTTTTATTATTGATGCTGCCAGCCAGAATATAGTGACTGAAGATCACCTTGACATTGATGCTATTGCACAGTTCTATGAGCCTGCTAGAACTAGAATTGCTAGTGTGCTTGGTAAAGTAATGGGGCTCAGGCATCATCCAGCTGCTATAAACAAGATTGCTAGAGCCACCATCTTGGCAAAGAGTGGATATAAGGATGGATTTGTTGGAGAGCTCAAAAACTTTGTAAATCATGCTATGTTTGGGAGGAAAGTGAATGTAGTTACCTTGACCATGAATCAAATTGCAAACAAGAAGGTTAACCTTGAGATCAACATATACTTTGCTCCTTACATTGTTACTCATCAAGGCAAAGACTGGATTTCATAGTCCCTGTGAAGTACATCACCTCCCATTAAGGCCATATTGCAATGACAAAGGGTTTCTTGAAAGAGCTCTGACTCATTTCCCTGATATTGGTGGTCCTGATGATTTTCCACTGCCAGATGCTCAGACAGATTCAGATGCAGCAGCTATGCCTCCTCCTCCTATGCAGCCACAGTGGGTGCCTCCTGCAGGGTACTTTGATCCTTATTTTGCAAGCGTGTAGCAAGGTCTGAGTGCGCATGTTGATGCTGGATTTCAGAACATGCAGCAAAACTTTCAGGGTCAGATAAACTCTATGAATCAATAGTTTTAGGGGTATGTGCATACTGGTTTTGAGTCTTTTGGGTAGCACATCCATCAAACCATGTATCAAGCCATGATGACTCGTCTTGATGATCTTAGTCAGTAGTTTCAGGGTCTGAGCACCAGTCAGCAGCAGCTCTCTGATCACCATGACAGACTTGAGGCTGAATTCAGGGGTTTCTCTGATCATTTCTTCTCTATTTACCCAGCTCTAGTGCCTCTCCTCCACAACAGTATCTGTTCCCACCATTCTATCGTCCTCCACCGCCGCCTCAGGATGATTAAATTCTCCTTTTCGGTCATTGATGACAAAGGGGGAGAAGAGTATAAAGGGAGGATGCAGAGATTGGGGATTTCTTGAAGATTTTGATGGATGGGATTCATGGATGTAGAGGGAGCTCATGTCATATTTTTATGCATTTGCATCATGAACTTGAACTCATGCACATTTACTTTCATTGCATGGACTTATTTGTGGCTTGGCTTTAATAACTTTTTATGCACTTAATGGTTTGTGTGTGGTTAGAACTTTATGTGATGAATTATCTATGATATATCTATGGACTAACGGTTACATCTTATAATGTGTTCTAACCTCCATGTTTGATTTGTGGCAAAGCAAGAAAATTCTATGCTTAGATGTATATATCTTTCAAAAAAATTGTATGTGTGCCATGAGAAGCTCCATCAATATTTTATTTATCACGAATATGTGCAACAAATATATTCAAACATAGGATGCACATATTTAGGGGGAGTTCTTCTCTAAATTGGATTTGATCTACATTTATTTCACTCATATGATCAAGAATAAGGTATATCAAATTTTCTCCCCAAGTCTTCCTAATATTTCATATGTGAAGTAGACCTCAAATCAACTTTTTCATCTCTCCTATATGTGGTTGTCATCAATTATCAAAAAGGGAGGAGATTGAAAGCATCTAGGCCCCTAGTTTAGTGTTTTGGTAACTAATGACAACACTTTGTGGACTAACGATTTCATTGAGCATATGAATTAAGGTTAGTCACATGTATGCGCTATGAGATGCCATAAAGATGGTATTGTAAAAAACAAGAATGCTTCCTCAAAGAAAAGTTGATATGAAGGAAAGAGTCAAGGCAAAGGTATAACATAGGATTTTCCTTTTGCCAGTCAAGAGGTGATTAGAGAAGTAAATTGACCGGATTTGTAGGCTAGATAGCCGTACTATCAAGAGGGATCAATTTACAGTTGCATGACGAGTTAATAATGCCACATTGCTCAAACTCTTGGATTTGCATGCATATAGATGAGAGTTAGTCGCTAACTGAATTTATGTTGAAAATATGCACGGCGGACAGTCCGGCCAGGCTTGGCGGACAGTCCGTCTCTATATACTTTTTTGAGCAGAGACAGTGAACACTCTAGTGGAACTCTTCGTGAACGGCGGACGGTCCGGCCAGGAGTGATGGACCATCCGGTGTTGAGCTAATTTTTGGACAGAGGCTCGGCGGCTCTCTGGTGAAGTTGAAAGTCAACAATGGACGGTCCAGCTCTGGGGCGCGGACGGTCCGTAGGCAATTGTTCGGACTTGGCAGAACGTTGCTCGTTCTGTGTAACTTTGGAATGAACGGCGGACGGTCCGCCCCCTTGGGGAGGATGGTCCGATTTTCGATCAACAGTCAGTTTTGACATGCTGTGATGTGACACATAGCCGTTGGTTTATAACGTTGGACCGTCCTATTCTGTAGGGGCGGACGGTCCGCAAGTTCGTAGAAAACATGGAATTTAAACATAACGGTTGGATTTGGGGTACCCCTCTATAAATAGAGGGGTGGCCGGTGTTGGGAGCTCCTCTTGGCCATTCCACTCACTTGCAACACGCATTTGAGCTCTCCACTCCCTCTCTCTCACTCACATAGCTTGAGATTGCATTTTTGGTGAGAAAGAGAGGCATCTAGTGCTAGCATTCAAGGTTTAAGCCTTGGGGCACTAGGAGTTCTTGAAGCAAGGTTATTGATTTGTTTCTCTTGGAGGTTGCCGCCTTCTAAACGGCTTAGAGTTTAGTTTTCATTGAGCTCTTCAAGAAGATTATGAAGAAGCCTTTGATTCATTCTTGTGAAGAGGTTCATGAGCTTCCCTCACCGGAGTGGTGAAAAGCATGTCTAGTGGATAGAGGTTTGGAGCGGTTCATTGATTCCAAGATTGGCTCATACACTAAGTGGATTCTTGGTAGACGAGCAATTGAAGCTTTGAATCCACCTCAACGTGGATTAGGGGTGACCGGCAAGTCACCAACACCACAGGAAAAATTGCTTGTGTCTTCGGTTATTTCTTTCACTACATTTCATACAAGCAAATTACTTTGATAGTTATTATTTATATCTTATCATCCTAGGATGCAAACCATTGATATAAACTAGTTTCTATAGTGATAGAATATATTTTGTGCTGCTAATTAAATTTATCTAGTGTTGTGATTTTAGTTTGAAACCACCGATTCACCCCCTCTAGTCGGTAATCCTCGATCCTACACCATAGTGAAAAATCCACTCTAAAGTTTTTTACTCCAAGGCAGCGCTTCCGGGCACCGAAATGGACCCGTTTCGCTCCGTTTTGCATGTAGAAAGTACCTAAAACGCTCGAAGTCAGTCTCAAACATCGTTTTGGGCATAAGTGAGTAGATTGGAAGTGTCCGTAGTTAAAAACCCACTCAGAAGTTTGTTACTCCGAGGCACTGAAACAGACCCGTTTCGCTCCGTTTTGCTTGCAGAAGGTACCCGAAACGCTCCAAATCACTCCGAAACATCGTTTTGGGTCCAATGGAGGTTATTGGGTGTGTTCGTGCGAAAAAACTTCATCTAAAGTTTGGTGGCCGAAACAGTGTATTCAGCTACCGAAACAGCT
The DNA here is from genome assembly GCA_015342445.1 of Digitaria exilis. Taxonomy (NCBI): domain Eukaryota; kingdom Viridiplantae; phylum Streptophyta; class Magnoliopsida; order Poales; family Poaceae; genus Digitaria; species Digitaria exilis. Next base: position 29,355 of record JACEFO010002243.1, read on the forward strand.
GTTTTGCTTCGATTTTGGTGCAGTAGGTATCCAAATGCTCCAAAACACTCCCAAACATCATTTAGGGTCTAAGCGAGTAGATTGGAAGTGTCCATAGTGAAAACAGCGCTGCTAGCGCCCGGAAGTCCGATCCGGGCGCTGGCGTCCGACGGTGGTCGTAACCGAAAAAATCCCACCACAACATTGAGTTCGTGTTGCATGCAACATTACCTACGCCCGTACCCTTTGATTTGAAAAACTCCCATCGCAACATTGGGTCATGGTCACCGCAGACCTGCTGAAACACTGAGGAGATGCTCTCGCAACAAAGGGAGCCGATGCCTGCAACGTCAAAGGGGACGCGCCGAGCGGTCAGGCCACCGAGGGAAAATTCCCACCGCAACATCGGTCCTATGTCCCGTGCAACATCCGTTCGGGGTGTTTCTGAAACATCATGGTGAGGCTTCCACAACATCACAAGACCGCTGCCGCAACATCACGAGACCACAACTGCAACATCGTGGATCCATACTTGTCGATTCGGAGGCGACGACGATGGAGAAGAGCGAGCAGATGACCAGGTGTTTTCTAGATGTTGTATGCACTGGCTTCGTATGTTTCAAAAGCATTCTATCGATGTTTCGACAGGTCTGCGCCGATGTTCCGGGACCGCCCGATGGGAAAGTTCACGAGGAAGTATTTTGTCTTGACGAGGTAGAAGATGCGAACAGTTAGGATGCGCTATGTTGCATGAAACATTGGGCAAATGTTGCGGCGGGAATTTGCTCCATCCTAGCCGTGACCGTCCGATGGGGTCGCTAGCGTTGGCAGCACGGCGATGTTGCATGCAACACGACCTAATGTTACGGTGGGAGTTTTTCAAATCGAAAGGTACAGGCGTAGGTGATGTTGCATGCAACACGAACTCAACGTTGCGGTGGGATTTTTTTCTAGTTACAACTGCTACGGGAGCGTCTGATTTTTTCCGTCCGTTCGGACGACCGACCAGTAGCATTACCGTAGTGAAAAACACACTTTGAAGTTTGCAACTCCAAGCCAGTGCATCCGGGCTCCCAAACGGATCCGATTCACTCCGTTTTCCATGCAGAAGGTACCCGAAACGCTCCAAATCACTCCCAAACATCGTTTTGGCTCCAATGGAGGTTATTGGGTGTGTTCGTGCAAAAAACATCATCGAAAGTTTGGTGGCCGAAACAGTGTATTCGGGTACCGAAACACTCGTTTTGCTTTGATTTTCGTGCAGTAGGTATCCAAATGCTCCAAAACACTCAGAAACATCATTTTGGGCCTAGACGACTAGATTGAAAGTGTGTGTAGCAAAAAACCCACTCTAAAGTTTGATACTCCGAGGCAGTGCATCCGGGCACCGAAACAGACCCGTTTCGCTCCGTTTTGCATGCAGAAGGTACCCGAAATGCTCCAAGTCACTCACAAACATTGTTTTGGGTCCAATGGAGGTTATTCGGTGTGTTCGGGCAAAAAACTTCATCTAAAGTTTCGTGGCCGAAACAGTGCATTCGGGTACCGAAACACTTGTTTTGCTTCAATTTTTGTGCAGCAAGTATCCAAATGCTCCAAAACACTCCCAAACAATATTTTGGGCCTAAGCGAGTGGTTTGAAAGTGTCCGTAGCGAAAAACCCACTCTGAAGTTTGTTACTCTGAGGCGGTGTATCCGGGCACCAAAACGGACCCATTTCGCTCCGTTCTGCAAGCAGAAGGAACCCGAAACGCTCCAAATCATTCTGAAACATTATTTTGGGTCCAATGGAGGTTATTGGATGTGTTCGTGCGAAAAAAATTTATCTGAAGTTTGATGGTCGAAACAGTGCATTCGTGTACCGAAACACACGTTTTGCTTCGATTTTCGTGCAGTAGGTATCCAAATGCTTCAAAATACTCCTAAACATAATTTTGGGTGTAAGAGAGTAGATTGGAAGTGTCCTTAGTGAAAAAACCACTATGAAGTTTGTTACTCCGAGGTTGTGCATCCTAGCACCGAACGGACCCGTTTCGCTCCGTCTTGCATGCACAAGGTACCCGACACGCTCCAAATCACTCTCAAACATAGTTTTTATTCCAATTGAGGTTATCGAGTATGTTCGTGCAAAAAAAATTCATTATGAAGTTTGGTGGCCGAAATATAGCATTCGGGTATCGAAACACCCGTTTTGCTTCGATTTTCGTGCAGTAGGTACCAAATGCTCTAAAACTCTCCCAAACATCATTTTGGGTGTAAGTGAGTAGATTGGAAGTGTATGTAGTGAAAAATCAAGTGTAATGTTTGTTAATCTGAGGCAGTGCATCCGGGCACCGAAACGGAACCGTCTCGCTCTATTTTACATCTAGAAGGTACCCGAAACGCTCAAAATCAGTCCCAAAATCTAGAAGGTACCCGAAATGCTCGAAATCAGTCCCAAACATCGTTTGGGGCCTAAGTGAGTGGATTAGAAGTGTCGGTAGTTAAAAACCCACTCTGAAGTTTGTTACTTTGAAGCAGTGCATCGGGCACCGAAACAGACCCGTTTCGCCTCGTTTTGCATGCAGAAGGTACCCGAAACGCTCCAAATCACTCCCAAACATCATTTTGTGCCCAATGGAGGTTATTGGGTGTGTTCGTGTGAAAAACTTCATCCAAAGTTTGGTGGCCGAAATAGTGAATTCGGCGTCAATGTTTATACCCTACATATACCCGATGTACAAACTACTACTCTAACATTAGTATATTGAACAAGTTGGCATATGGTAGCGTTCATATCTTTGTTTCCTGTGGGGCCTGTTCGCATACACTCGTTCATCTTAGGTGGTTGAGAATCTGAACGGTCGTCTCTAGAGTGTCCCTACAGGTGTTCAGGTTCCATCTCGGGGAAAGTTTTTCAAAAGTCATGGTAGTTATTCCCTAATGGTACTCTCAATTCGCTCGGATGTGTATAAGTATACCTCACCATCATCTTCCTATTCTAAGGCTGATATGTGGAGCTTGTAGGAAAGATGAAAGTTGCATACCTTAGTTACCTTTATTGTCGAGCCGAAGGATGGTTCGCCAGAGTTGGTACTCATCAAGTTCCGTTTGTGGAATTCATAATTTTCAGGGGAGGGGGAGAGTACTCATGTGTGGAAATCTTGGATCTTCTTTCTCTTTTTTTTAAGTATATATATATATATATATACATATTATCCACAATCTGTTGTTGGCAGGTGATGACTTTTCTGGAGTATTTCATGAAGATCTCTGAAGTGGATAGGTACACGGTGGAGATTTTGGGCTGTATGATGGAATTTGTTCGGTGAAGAGGTGTAAGTCAGTTCCCAGATTAGGTAATTGACTTGCCGAACTTATTTTTGAGGCTAGCAGACAATGGGTACGCAAAAGAGAAAGACCAGTAAATGACAAGTACCTTCTCGAGCGGACTCAAGATTCGACAGGACTCAAAATAACAGTTGACACCATATTTTGACAGGTCACATCGGAGTCAAATGAAGCAGAGATTAGAAATCGGAATCGGTGTTCGAAGGAAAGAATAGTTTGAATCGGAATCAGAATCCGATAGAAGATGTTGATTCGAATCAAGGTCGGAAAGAAGGAAAGGAGGCTGATGACGTGGAAAAGTCCTGGGTGGAAAGAGATGCCAGGCTAAGCTTATAGAAGGACGGAAATAAAGAGTCGGTTGTTTTCACAAAGTTCGAGTCGTGGTAGGTTGTAACAGGATCTTTTCTTTTGTGTCAAGTAAGTTTGTTGTAAACATTTAGGAGTCGTAGCTATCAAAGTATAAATATTGACCCTGCGTGGTCATAGAAGCCTGTACACACCAACATCAAACAAACCTTTACAATTTTTGCATCTTTCATACATTGTCGACGACTTCGTCTTTTTATTTTTCACGAGTTCTTCTGGGCACATCGAGGGCGATCAGATCTCAAGGCTTCCCTGTAAGTCCCGTATTACTGAGTAAGATCCAAGCTTTAGCAACCGTCGTATCGTTGTTGCTTCGTTTGGGATTATTTGACAGTTATCGAGTGAATATCTAAGCTTTAGTATCTAGCGCATCGCTGTTACTTTGTTTAGATTTTACTCAACCGTTATCTAGCTTAGAATAAGCTTTGATCGGCTGTTATCTATACTTCATTATTGAATCTGGTGTAGCCATTTAGATCTATTCTAAGTGTTGCTCTGCTTAGCTTATTAGGTTACGTTTTAGTAATCTTACTCTGCTTAGCATCGGAATCGGTTGATCTAGCTGGTTCATTATTGTAGATCAGAATCCACTGCCGATCTTGTCTTCATCACTAAATCAGAAATCCAGCCGATTTCACTGTGTTACTAACGTCCAATTTTCCTTGTCAATCAACAGGTCAGATTGACTGGCACGCCCTGCATCATCGGTCACAGCCGATTTCATGTGCTAATACGTGAAGGTCTTTCCCGATTTTTGCGTCAACACACTTTTGGCACCCCCGGTGGGACCAGACAACTTCAACCATGTCAAAGAAGGATAATCCCTTTGAGATCGGGACCCAGAATGTCATTGACACTACTAAGGATGATCTCAATGATGAACAGAAGGCTGAGGTGGCAAGAGCAGTTGAAGAGTTTGAGCTTTTATGCTTAAAGTCATTCAGTACTACCAAAAGAGGTCAAGCTATCAAGAATACTGACTTTCCATTGCCTCGTGAAGTCAAAATAGCTGAAATGCCTGGAAAGCTACATGATATGGTCAATGATGCAGTCCATCATGCCTTTGTGAATCAAGCTAAAGTTTTGGGTAATGAATTCCATAACCAAATGGTTCGCACATTGCGTGAAGGCAATGTTCAATATAGAGGTCCAGCATATCAACAATTTCCTCCGATTGAAGTTGGTACTTCAGCAAGAGATACTGTGGCAGGGGCTGCAAGGACTGCATTTTCTCAGGCGTTCACCGATACATCGGTAGATCATGTGGCGGACCACACCAAAATTATCATACAGACGGGAGATCTACACATACCATCCTACCCGTCCATCCTTATGATTCCAACATAAGTAAAGACAAGCAACTCCTATATCTCGCGAGTGACAGGAAATCACTCGACTTGTAACGGTCCTAAAGGCATCGCTCTACCGATCCTATCATACTAGTATTTCAAGACATAGGTACTAGAATCATGCATCTAGGGTAATCAAACAACTCCTTGAACATAAATGCACAAGCATAAATAAATTCATAGTTGCACGATTTAAAAGTTAGGTTATGCTCCGGGGCTTGCCTTCTTGGGCTACGACGGTGTCAGGATCTGGGTCAACCACGATGACGTCGGCACCACCTTCGGGGACTTCTTCTTCGTTGACGGGGACGAGGTTGTAGGTGCCGTCAGCGAGAGCGCCTTCTACATGAGATGCACAAATTCAATGTGGCTGCCTAATGTGATCTAAAGGCAAGGCCTTGAAGGCCATATTCACCTAGACATACTAGTGAGCTATTCTTTTCTTCACAAAATTAGAGAAGGTGTGTGGAAATTTTTATGCCTTTATGATGGTGATTGTGTACACATATAAAACAATTCAAACCATTATTTTTAAGCAAAAGTGCAGTTCTGGAATTTTAAACTTTACATGCTCCACGTTTGATTATTTGTCAACTTAACCTATTTCTTTTTAATAAACTCAATTCTACTCTAGTTCCTTCTCATTTTTGTTTCTCGGTTTCTGTTCCTCCTTTTTATCCATAAACTTTATGACAGCTACTGGAGTATAAGAGTTAGGCTCACTCCAAAATTTAGCTAAAACTGAGCTACACAAAATTTACTAAAAATAGTACAAGTTGCTGCTCAAAGAAACAAGATTAATCCATATAAAATCAAAACTACTTCTAAAACAGAAGATTTCTCCACCAGAGCTAGACATGAGTGAAAGAAAGGCTCTGACCAAGTGGTGGCTAAAAATAAGACTTGGACAGCCCTGACATATTTTCTATCCGAAAACCAACATCTATTTATTTGCTATTCTAAAAAGGGTCTAAAATAAAGTTTAGCATATTACCACATGTGCCAACAGGTTTTTAGACCTCTGGTGAAAGATGGTGATTTTTGGCTGCATGAATTATTTTTAATAAATACAGAACATAACTAGAACAGAAATCACAAAATAATTCATAACTGAAGTTACAGGCCATATTTTTAGGTCTCCTTTGGATACAAAGTTTCTACAGACCACACAAACAACATATCCAAAGTTCAGCTCCAAAAGAGTTCAGGATTTGAAATGGTGCACAAAACTCTAAAAACTGAGTTTGAATTTTATTTCAAAAAGTGCTCATCAAAAGTGTATACATGCCAACATGAGATTGGAGTTTACAATCTCTCCAGCGAGTATTTATTTGTATTTTTCTGATTTTTCTATAATTTTTAATAGATTTTAGAAGATTTCGGGAAAATGAACTAAACCTTTAAGAATCTTTTTACACCGCGACCCTCGGACCTTTTGAAAACCTCGCAAGAAGGTCCCTGACTTTTTTCACTGGGAACCCTACGAAAAGGAAGAAGATGAAGTTGTGCCCTTGGCTCGTCGGCGTCGTTGCGCTGGCCAAACGGCGGTGGGATGAGGTCAGGGAAGAGGGGGAAAAGACGAGCAGCTCACCACGAGCCGAATGGTGGCGATTGGGAGGCCGGAGAAGGCTCGGAGGTGGCCGGCGACGGAGCAGTGGCGGTGCGGCCGCCGCGGCTTCAACTCCGGCGAGGTTAGTGGCTACCACTGCGGTTGGAGGGGCTCGTGAGCATCAGTGGGGCATGGCGAAGGCATTGACATGCTCGGTTGGCGTTGGGGATGGCTCGAAGGTGTGGCTCGACGTGGAGCTGCTTCGGCGGCTGAAAAATGGGAATTTGGGGGAAATCCCGATTTCTCGTCGGTGAGTTGATGGGAGCTTGAGAGAAGTGGGGGAAAATGAAGCTAAGGAAGTGGAAGAGCTCTGGGTTTAGTGAATTTGAAAACCGTGGAGAGATGGAGGCGAATTTGCTCCGGCGCTCGAGCTCGTCTCTTGCGGCCAGAGGTTGAAGACGAAGCTCGAGAGCGTGGGGAGAGGAATTGGTGCGGCGTGAGCGAAGGCAAGGGGAAAGCGGTCACTTGGCGACGCAAATGAGCACGCTAGAGCTGGCTGGGGCTGCTGGAGGCGCTCGCGTGCATGGCTTGGGCACGTAGGCCGCCATGAGTGCGCCTGTGAGCTCGGGCAGCGCGCGCGAAGCGGTCGGGCGTCACGGATCGTGGCGTGGGCGAGCCACAGAGGCTTTGGCACGTTGCGAGCAAGAATCCGGCCGTGCGGCGGCTCTGCGCGGCGCGCGCGGCCATGGCCAGTGGCTGAGCTCTGCTCGCCATCATGGCGCTCCGCGCGACACGAGGCTGCCAGGGCGCTGTAGCGCGCGACGTGACGGAACGGGGAGCCAGACACCCGTGCAAGGACAAAAGGAAGGTGCTGCCATGTCTTGGCTGGCTAGACGAGGCCGCCGCCGCTCGCCGGCCACGTGGCGGCCGGTCTGCGGCCGGGGCAAAGCGCGCCAGGGCGACTGTCGGGCGCAACGTTGAGCTCCTCCTTTCACTGTGGAGTTTCTCTAAAAATTTGAACTGAACATTCAAATATGCAAAAATAAAAGTTTGAGTATGGAAGATGGGACACGTTTTTCCTTTTGCAATGAACCTGAAATTTTGAATTTTCAAGCTCAAACGAGCCATATTTGAAAAGATGTTCTATGTGGTTTTTTGAGTTTTTGAGGGGCTTAACTGCAAAATTTTGAAAAGTTCCAAACAGTAACTAGGCTTTATTTGTGATAACAAACAACTTTTATTTTTAGAGATTTTCGATTTTAGTACAAAATTCTTGAGATTTTGGTTGGGTGTCAAAAAGGCCTTATTGAAATTAAAATTTTGAATTTTGATTAAATTATGTGTGCTACAACCAATGCTACCCCTTTAATCCTGTTTTTAGTGTGTTTTTAAGGTTCTAAACATCAGGGATGTCCCAGCCTACCCCCCTTAAAAGGAATCTCGCCCCGAGATTCGATTGTGCTTAGGGACATGCTAGGGAAAGAGGTACCTTGGTCTTAGAAAGGATGTCGGGGAAGTTCTTTTTAAGATAGTCTTTGGTTTCCCATGTGGCTTCATCCTCGGAGTGATGACTCCACTGAATTTTATATATTTTAACTTTTCTTCTTCGTGTCTTTCTCTCCTTTTCATCTAGGATCTTGACAGGATGTTCATCATAAGAAAGATCAGGCTCAACCGAGAGTTCTTCTTGCTCAACAACCTCAGTCGGAACACGAAGACACTTTTTGAGTTGGGAGACATGGAAAACGTTGTGCACGGCGGAGAGTTTCTCGGGAAGCTTCACACGGTACGCAACTAGTCCACATTGTTGAGTGATTTCATATGGACCAATATAGCGGGGTGCAAGTTTTCCTTTCAACCCAAACCTTTGCACACCCTTGGTCGGGGAGACCTTGAGATACACATGATTGCCGACTACGAACTGAAGGGGCTTCCATCTTTGATCAAAGTAACTCTTTTGCCATGATTGTGCGGTTCTCAAGTTTTCACGGATGATCCTAACCTTTTCCTCTGCTTCTTTTACAAGGTCAGGGCCGTATGTGTATCTCTCGCCTGCCTGAGACCAACACAGCGGTGTCCGACATCTTCTACCATACAAGGCTCCGAAAGGTGCCATTTTAAGACTTGCTTGGTAGCTGTTGTTATAAGAGAATTCAGCCAGAGACAAACATTTCTCCCAATTTGTCCCATAATGGATAACACAAGCTCGAAGCATATCTTCAAGTATTTGATTTACCCTTTCCGTCTGCCCATCGGTTTGAGGGTGATATGCTGAACTACGGATCAGTTTTGTGCCTAGGGATAGTTGCAGTTGTTCCCAAAAGTGTGCCACAAATTGAGTACCACGATCTGAAATTATCGTCTTGGGCACCCCATGTAAACAAATGATGTGTTCCAAATAGATTTCAGCATACCTCATAGAGGTATAGGCGGTATTGGCCGGAATAAAATGTGCGGTCTTTGTGAGGCGGTCCACAATTACCCAAATGGAGTCATGCCCCTGAGGGGTTCTGGGAAGTCCAACAATGAAGTCCATGCTTATATCTTCCCACTTCCATGAGGGAACAGGTAGAGGCTGAAGAGTGCCTGCTACCTTCAAGTGGCTGGCCTTTACCCGCTGACACGTGTCACATTCCGACACATACGTGGCAATCTCCCGCTTCATCCTAGTCCACCAAAAGTTTTGTTTCAGGTCTTGGTACATTTTGGTGCTACCGGGATGGATAGAAAATTTGGAAAGATGAGCTTCATCCATAATTTTTCTTCGGAGTTCGGCGTTCTTGGGCACCACTATCCGATGTCCAAACCACATCACTCCCTGCCATCTAACCGGAAACATTTATATTTTGCCTTCCCTTTTGCCAATTTTCTTTTGAGGATTTTAATCTTTGCATCAATTAATTGGGCCTCAACAATCTGATCGTGCAAGGTTGGTTCAACAGAGATATGGTTGAAGTACCCGTGAGGAACAATCTCCAAGTTGAGCTTTGCCATTTCATGGCACAGGGTGTCAGCGTAGGACTCCATGGAAAGGCAGTGACAGCGAGCCTTGCGGCTTAGTGCATCCACAACCACATTAGCCTTCCCGGGGTGATAATGCACACTAAGATCATAGTCCTTTGCCAACTCCAACCATCTCCGCTGCCTCATATTCAAATGTGCCTGAGTGAAGACATATTTGAGGCTCTTGTGATCGGTGTATATATTGCATGGAACACCCATCAGGTAGTGTCTCCAAATCTTGAGAGCATGAATAACCACTGCTAACTCAAGATCATGCGTAGGGTAATTTTGCTCATGCGGCCGGAGAGCTCGGGAAGCATAAGCAATGACCCGGTCCTCTTGCATAAGGACACAACCAAGTCCGGTGCCGGAAGCATCACAATAGACATCATAGGGCTTGGTGCTGTCGGGTTGAGCTAAAACTGGGGCTGAAGTTAAATGTTTTCTCAAAGTGTGGAAAGCGTCTTCACATTTGTCACTCCACTCAAATTTGACTCCCTTCTTTAAGAGTTCGGTCATGGGTTTCGCAATCCGAGAAAAATCCAGAATGAAGCGGCGATAGTAACCCGCTAGACCCAGAAAACTCTGAATCTCATGGACAGAGGTAGGTGGTTGCCAATCCATCACCTCTTGCACCTTGGTTGGATCCACAGATATACCATCCTTGGAAACCGTATGACCCAAGAATTTCACACTTTCTAGCCAGAATTCACATTTGGAGAACTTGGCGTAGAGTTGATGGTCTCTCAACCTTTGAAGAACATTGCGAAGGTGCTCGGCATGCTCCTCCTCATTCTTGGAATATATGAGAATGTCATCAATGAAGACCACAACAAACTTGTCAAGCTCAGACATGAAAACCGAATTCATGAGATACATGAAGTAGGCTGGGGCATTTGTGAGCCCAAATGACATGACTAAGAATTCATAAAGTCCGTAGCGGGTAGAAAAGGTAGTCTTGGGAATGTCACAAGGACGAATCTTTATTTGGTGATAGCCAGGGCGAAGATCAATCTTAGAGAACACTCTGGTGCCAGCTAGTTGATCAAAAAGGACATCAATGCGGGGAAGTGGATACTTGTTTTTGATGGTCACCGCATTAAGAGGCCGGTAGTCAATACACAACCTCAAGGAGTGATCCTTCTTCTTCACAAAGATAGCTGGACAACCCCATGGTGACACACTAGGACGGATGAAACCATTGTCTAGCAGTTCTTGGAGTTGAATTTTTAATTCAGCCAAGTCATTGGGTGGCATTCTATAGGGTCTCTTTGATATAGGTGCTGTGCCAGATTGAAGTTCAATCACAAATTCAATGTCCCTGTCTGGCGGCATCCTAGGTAAGTCATCCGGAAAAACATCGGCATACTCACATACCACTGGAATGTCTTCTAGTTGTGTTTCTACCATGGTGTAAGCACACGCATTGGCGCATTTTCGGTGTGGCAGATATAGTGCACTAGGGCCATATGTAGGCGAGTTTATTTCCACAACCCGTTCGGCAACATCTAGCACAACCATATGTTGAGTCATCCAATTCGCCCCCGAAACAATATCAATCCCTTCCAACCCACGCAGAATTAAATCAGTAGGAAACACTTTACTACCCAGCCTGATTGGTACTTTTCGAGTGACTTGGTTGGATGTTATTTTACCTCCTGCTGTTGATATCACATATGCTGATTTGGTGTGATATGATTTTAACCCACATTTTGCATGAAACCTTGTGCTTATAAAACTATGTGTTGTCCCGGAATCAAACAATATCACAGCAGGTTGGTTGTGGTTAGGGAAAGTACCAGTCATGTCCGGTGCTCCCTCAGGTAGGTCAGCCAGGGTGGTGTAGTTGAGCCTTCCCTGCCTGACTTGGACTCGCTGCTGCTTGCCCTTGTTCTGTTGATTTCCAGGACGCTGGTTCTGTGGCTTGTTCTGTGGGCAGTCCTTGATGAAATGGCTGTTGCTGCCACACTTGAAACATTGGTAGCCACCTCCAGGACGAAGCTGTTGCTGCGCGTTTTGCCTCGGCACCTGCTGCTGCTGCGGCGGTGGAGGAAAACGAGGCGCACCCTGATGTGGTGGCCTGGCAACCCAATGTCCACCCTGAGGCGCCCTTGGTTGTCCCTGTGGTGCAGCCAGGGGAACCAGACGAAACCTCTGAGTCTGTCCACCCGAAGGTCCAGCGGGAGCCTTCCTTTTCTTCTCGGCCATATGCACCATGTTAGCATCTTCCTAGGCAATGGCAATGTTCACAAGTTCCCCATATGTGGCAACTGGTGTAGTGGTCAGGTGGGCCTTGAGCTTGGTATTGAGGCCACGACGGAACCTCTCCATCTTCTTTTCATCGGAGTCAGCATGATGACCCGCATAAGGACACAGACCATTGAAGGCCTGGGAGTACTGGAGCACAGTGCGGGTTCCCTGAGTCAGAGCCAGGAACTCAGTCAACTTCCTCTCGACCAACCCAGCAGGAATGCGGTGGGCTTTGAAGGCAGTCTTGAATTCCTCCCACTCAATGACATGGTTCTCCTCCTGAAGAGCCAGATAGTTCTCCAACCACAGGAGAGCTGTGCCACGGAGCTGCTGCGCCGCGAAGACCACCTTGTGGTTAGGAGTGCAAGGCGTACCCAGAATGGAGAACTTGGATTTGATGCCCCGAATCCATGCATCAGCTTCCAAGGGCTCCTCGGCTCTGGAGAACACCGGAGGGTGAGTAGCCAAGAAGTCCTTGTACCGGGCCACTTGAGGTGGAGGGGCACGTTGACCACCTTGCTGCTGCTGCATCTGCTGCTGCATCATTTGTTGCTGGTGCTGCAGATTACGGAGGATCTCCGTCTAAGTGGCATACAGCTGTTGCCACGTTGGGGGTTGTTGCGGTGGCGGAAGTGGTGGTGGCTGTTGCCCTTCCGGCCCCTGTTGGTTAGCGTTGGATCCGCTAGCATCGTGACCGCTGCGAGGGATAGCCATCTGCAGTAGGTACTTGTATTAGCCATAATTTATAAGCTTGCATAAATCAATGACAAGATAGAACGTGGCATTGTAATGAAGTTTACTGCGTAAGGATAACATATCAGCAAGCAGTTTTGGAAGAAAAATCATATCTTCCAGTAGAAGTCAAGTTAGATGCTCTACTTTGGTCAGTAGCTTGAAAATTTATAATCTACAACTTTCATGTTTGGCTCAGAACCAAAATCGGGCTAGAACTAGGCCAAAAAATTCAAGTTTCAGTTCTCTGTTTTTGCTGTTTTTCAGTAGGCCGAGCTGTAGTGTTTTGGTTGCTATTTTTATTTCGCTTAAGCAATGGGGTTGAAATTTGGTGAGCGTTTCGTTTGACAAATTTCAGACAACTTTGTAGTTCAAGTCATAGCCCAGAAGTGAAGACAAAACACATTAATAATTAAAACAAGGATAGCTGCAGAATGTTTTCAGCACAACCATTACAACCTTTCTTAAGTTTTGGGGCTCAGACATCCCATACTAAATGGATTACATTGTTCAAAAGATTAAAGGGAAACTCAACTCCATCTAGCCTATTACATCATGAAACCAAAATTTAGGCTACGCGGAGGAGTAACTTGCTACCGAAACTCCTAGAAATCGTCTAGGTTGTTAGCTATAGCCTCGCTGCCCATGGGAGACTGTGGAGCTGGAAGAGGTGGCATGTCATCCTCTGTGTCCATATCTGAATTAGGGGCTTCTCCTTCATTTTCTCCCCCCTCATTGAGAAGGTGCTGAGCATCATGAGCATCTAGCATGGCATTGGCATGCTCCAAGTCAGCCTGCACGTTCTCTAGCTCATCCCTCACTTGAATCAGCTCATTGTTGACATTGTTGTGCGCTAAGTGGAGGTTAGTCAACTGCCTCTCCAAGTCTGCAATCATAGCATCCCTGGTACTCACCTCTATGGACAAAGAGGTCCTCTCTACCCTAAGGTCACGGGCACGAACAGACATGTCACTGACAAGGTTAAGTGCTTTATTTTGTGACCGCCCCAGAAGTGCCTTCAGCCGGTGATAAGCCCCGATCCATCTCATTAAGAGTGCGGCTGCAGCAACGGGGTTCTCTGCCACCCTCAGAGGTGAGCTGAGATAGCGCCTCATCCAATGAGCGTCGTCAGGCTGGACTGGTGGAAACAGTCCAAGGAGCTGGTGCTCCACAAGGTCCTGGTTCTGGGCACAAAAGGAGCTGATCCCATTGAGAGCAGCTATCTCACAAGTGGTCTCCATATGGTGCCCATGGACTTCCACACTCCATGTGGGAGAGCTTGGACACGGTGGGTGGCGGTGCACCACCAAACGCACTCTGGATCGAGTCACACCACGGTCACGGAGGATGGTTCTCTCATATTGTGGCAGGTTTGGGTAGTCAAGCGCCTGCAACACGGACCAAAGGATGCTAGGGAAACCCTCCCATCCAAGGAAATCCGAGAAAGAGACATCATTGGGGTAGCTAGCGAGGTCAGCGTGGCCGTCCATCTGAACAAAAAGGTCATGTGTGAGAACCGGTTAGCGCCAAAGAAAATAAAACAGATTCTGAACAGTGTAGTAAAAATTGTAAAACTCAAAATCTACAAACCCAAAAATTTCCAATTTTCGCCAGAACATTGTTTAAGTAATTTCAAACAAGTTTCATGTTGACGTTTTGAGCAGAAACAGTCGTTACAAAGGTGTAAAAGTTCAATTTCCAACTCACTATTCCCAGAAAATTTCCAGCAGACAGGGGGTTACCATTTTAAGCATAACTCTTAATCTACTGAACCAAATTCCTTGAACATTCTACAGCACAAAGTAGATAACATTTATGAGAACTTTCATGTTGAACACTTTTTCGTTTGACAAAGTTTTCAGGTTTGAAACGACAATGCAAGTAGAACTGTTTTCGGCAGAGATTCAGCACCGCTTCCTGTTGTTATTCCAATTTTGATGACGGGTACTTCAATGATCATGCATTAGGGTTTAATAGAGTTTCAGTGAATTATAATGTATGAGCGGCCTATTCATTCTCACGAACACACGTGCCAATAAACTTTTGGCCTACGAAGTCAGTGCCGGTGGCTAGGCAATATCCGTCTCTCCCTATATTAACTAGCCGAACTTTTCTAACCGTTCAACTTACGGAATCATGGTTAGCGTACCTGCAGAAAATTCCATTCCAGAGCAATTATAATGAACCTTCCGTGCCAGCACTCATGGAAGCGTCCCCATTCATTACCACCCACTATAGTGGTGGCACCCGAACGTTCAACATTGAACGGGCAATGCTTCATATGTCACCAAGGCAACATATTGACAATTTTATACGCTCATGAAATAGCGTATTGACTTTGTGCCGCCATCATATTTGCATATGATGCCGTGGTACGTTACAACAATCGCCGTACCTTGCGCCCACCATGCTATTCTATTTTCATACGCCATCACAGCGTATTGACTATGTGCCGCCACTATATTTTCATATAGTGCCGTGGTACGTTACAACAATCGCCGTACCTTGCGCCCACCATTGCGAAAAGTAAATGACAGAATGAAATGTGCTGGGAGTCAGTATAATATATAATTAGCCACCTATCATATCGTGACCCTTAACCCACATAGGCTTTACGCTCTATACATCATCCTTAGCGGTCCTATGGATAGCATTCCATCGCAAGTGCGCGGCGGAAGCAAGAATTGGCAAGTTTTATTCAAAAGCTGTTTATTTAGGGTCTGTTGCTCTCTCTGGTGCGCATGTTTCGGCTCTGATGCCAGCTGTGGTGGACCACTCCAAAATTATTCCAAGTTAAGTACCCCCAGACCACTAATCAAGTAGTCAGGCACTTAATCCGGAATAAGCTGGAGCGCCGTCGGATTATACCCGATTAACCACGTACTTTCACGATCGAAACAACACGCGCGCCCACACGAAGGTGAGTCCCAGAAATTACAACATTCCACAAATTCAGCTTACATAAATAGTATCATCAAATTATTACAAACCAAGTTCGAATTTCAAATCAAAGTGCGAGAGTTCATTGCAGCGGAAAATTAAAACTAACGACGATACATAGCAACACCACGATGAAGCCGGCCATGGTGCTACTCCTCCCGATCCTCGGAAGAGGACGGAACCCACTTGACATGCCAGCCAGGAGGAACCTGGGTAGGCCAAGTGACGGAACTCACTGCCTCATCCAAAGTAGTACCAGAAATAAATAGCCACAAGCTAGGCTAAGTATGCTAATACTCAGCAAGGCTTACCCGTCGGGTGAAAACTACATCACCGACTTCTAGACATGAGAGGCTTTTGGCTGGTGGGTTTGTTTTGCCAGAAAGCTACTAAGAGTGGAACCTTACTTTCGTGATTTAAGCATCAAATTCTAGTAGAGTTAACCATTCTAGATTAGCATTCTCTCTAAGCATACAAGTGGTGCAATCTAATTTAGTACATACAACAAGTTCATTATCTTCATAGTTCCACTTGTTACTCAATGCAGCACAACGGTCAATCAGTCTCATTAACCGTGAGAAGCGGACAGTTCGAACTGAATTTTGCTACCTGGCCAGGGGAAACCCAACACACACGGATAATGCTTGCTATAAAAGGCACAAGCACTTCCCAACCTTTCCCATCAATCCACAATTCGGCGCCGGGTCCACTCCCTTAGGATAAAGGTTTACCGCTTCAGTCACGGCATCACGCATATACCCACATGTGTACGGCAAGGGAAACAAAATATTTCCAAGGAGAGATGGCTATCGGTCCTAGATGTTTCAATCTGGTACCAGGCTTACCGATTCCCATAGGTCGGCATGTGCGTGGTACGTTCAAAAACTTGATACACAGAACCACACGTTTCGACCTTAATCCAATTATCATACAGACGGGAGATCTACACATACCATCCTACCCGTCCATCCTTATGATTCCAACATAAGTAAAGACAAGCAACTCCTATATCTCGCGAGTGACAGGAAATCACTCGACTTGTAACGGTCCTAAAGGCATCGCTCTACCGATCCTATCATACTAGTATTTCAAGACATAGGTACTAGAATCATGCATCTAGGGTAATCAAACAACTCCTTGAACATAAATGCACAAGCATAAATAAATTCATAGTTGCACGATTTAAAAGTTAGGTTATGCTCCGGGGCTTGCCTTCTTGGGCTACGACGGTGTCAGGATCTGGGTCAACCACGATGACGTCGGCACCACCTTCGGGGACTTCTTCTTCGTTGACGGGGACGAGGTTGTAGGTGCCGTCAGCGAGAGCGCCTTCTACATGAGATGCACAAATTCAATGTGGCTGCCTAATGTGATCTAAAGGCAAGGCCTTGAAGGCCATATTCACCTAGACATACTAGTGAGCTATTCTTTTCTTCACAAAATTAGAGAAGGTGTGTGGAAATTTTTATGCCTTTATGATGGTGATTGTGTACACATATAAAACAATTCAAACCATTATTTTTAAGCAAAAGTGCAGTTCTGGAATTTTAAACTTTACATGCTCCACGTTTGATTATTTGTCAACTTAACCTATTTCTTTTTAATAAACTCAATTCTACTCTAGTTCCTTCTCATTTTTGTTTTTCGGTTTTTGTTTCTCCTTTTTATCCATAAACTTTATGACAGCTACTGGAGTATAAGAGTTAGGCTCACTCTAAAATTTAGCTAAAACTGAGCTACACAGAATTTATTAAAAATAACACAAGTTACTGCTCAAAGAAATAAGATTAATCCATATAAAATCAAAACTACTTCCAAAACAGAAGATTTCTCCACCAGAGCTAGACATGAGTGAAAGAAAGGCTCTGACCAAGTGGTGGCTAAAAATAACACTTGGACAGCCCTCATAAATTTTCTATCCGAAAACCAACATCTATTTATTTGCTAGTCTAAACAGGGTCTAAAATTAAGCTTAGCATTTTTACCACATGTGCCAAGAAGTTTTTAGACCTCTGGTGAAAGATGGTGATTTTTGGCTGCATGAATTATTTTTAATAAATACAGAACTGAACTAGAACAGAAATCACAGAATAATTCATAACTGAAGTTACAGACCATATTTTTAGGTCTCCTTTGGACACAAAGTTTCTACAGACCACACAAACAACATATCCAAAGTTCAGCTCCAAAAGAGTTCAGGATTTGAAATGGTGCACAAAAGTCTAAAAACTGAGTTTGAATTTTATTTCAAAAACTGCTCATCAAAAGTGTATACATGCCAACATGAGATTGGAGTTTACAATCTCTCCAGGGAGTATTTATTTGTATTTTTCTGATTTTTCTATGATTTTTAATGTATTTTAGAAGATTTCGGGAAAATGAACTAAACCTTTAATAATCTTTTTACGCCACGACCCTCGAACCTTTTGAAAACCTTGCAAGCAGGTCCCTGACTTCTTTCACTGGGAACCCTGCGAAAAGGAAGAAGATGAAGTTGTGCCCTTGGCTCGTCGGCGTCGTTGCGCCGGCCAAACAGCAGTGGGATGAGGTCGGGGAAGAGGGGGAAAAGACGAGCAGCTCACCGTGAGTCGAATGGTGGTGGTTGGGAGGCCGGAGAAGGCTCGGAGGTGGCCGGCGACGGAGCAGTGGCGGTGCGGCTGCCGCGGCTTCAACTCTGGCGAGGTTAGTGGCTACCACTACGGTTGGAGGGGCTCGTGAGGATCAGTGGGGCATGGCGAAGGCGTTGAGATGCTTGGTTGGCGTTGGGGATGGCTCGAAGGTGTGGCTCGACGAGGAGGTGCTTCGGTGGCCGAAAAATGGGGATTTGGGGGAAATCCCGATTTCTCGTCGGAGAGTTGATGGAGCTTGAGAGAAGTGGGGGAAAATGAAGCTAAGGAAGTGGAAGAGCTCTGGGTTTAGTGAATTTGAAAACCATGGAGGGATGGAGGCGAATTTGCTCCGGTGCTCGAGCTCGTCTCTTGCGGCCAGAGGTTGAAGACGAAGCTCGAGAGCGTGGGGACAGGAATTAGTGCGGCGTGAGCAAAGGCAAGTGAAAGTGGTCACTTGGTGACGCAAATGAGCACGCTAGAGCTGGCTGGGGCTGCTGGGGGCGCTCGCGTGCACGGCTTGGGCACGCAGGCCGCCATGAGTGTGCCTGTGAGCTCGGGCAGCGCGCGAAGCGGTTGGGCGTCGCGGATCGTGGCGTGGGCGAGGGGAGATACACCGAAGAGGCTTTGGCGCGTTGCGAGCAAGAATCCAGCTGCGGGGCGGCTCTACGCGGCACGCTCGGCCATGGCTAGTGGCTGAGCTCTGCTCGCCATCATGGCGCTCCGCGTGGCGCGAGGCTGCCAGGGCACTGTAGCGCGCGACGTGACGGAACAGGGAGGCAGACGCCCGCGCAAGGACAAAAGGAAGGTGCCGCCGTGGCTTGGCCGACCAGGCGAGGCTGCCGCCACTCGCCGGCCACGTGGCGGCCGGTCTGCGGCCGGGGCAGAGCGCGCCAGGGCGACTGTCGGGCGCCCCGTGGAGCTCCTCTTTCACTGTGGATTTTCTCCAAAATTTAACCTGAACATTCAAATGTGCAAAAATAAAAGTTGGGGTATGGAAGATGAGACACGTTTTTCCTTTTGGAATGAACCTGAAATTTTGAATTTTTCAAGCTCAAACAAGCCATGTTTGAAAAGGTATTATGCACAGGTTTTTGAGTTTTTGAGGGGCTTAACTGCAAAATTTGGAAAAGTTCCAAAAGTAACTAGGCTTTATTTGTGATGACAAACAACTTTTATTTTTGGAGATTTTCGAGTTTAGTACAAAATTCTTGAGATTTCGGTTGGGTGTCAAAAAGGCCTTATTGAAATTCAAATTTCGAATTTTGATCAAATTATGTGTGCTACAACCAATGCTACCCCTTTAATCCTGTTTTTAGTGTGTTTTTAAGGTTCTAAACATCAGGGATATCACAGATCAGCCGATCGGACAGATGCAATCGGCACCAGGGCCGATCATGCAAGGAGGGTTTGCAACAACAGCGTCATTTATTGTACCTCAAATTCGGATCCCACCAACAGTTCAGCAGTCTTCACCTCATCGTCGCCGATAACATCAGTGCCAAAGGGAACTGATTATTTCAAAGGATATGATCCCAGCACTGGACTTGGGATGCCTCCTGAATATATGGTGACATCTCCTAAATCGGTTCAAAAGACTCAACCTGAGGAACCAAAGATGATTTGGGTACCGCATGCTGATGGAATAAATTGGTCTCTGATCAATGAGAAGGGGATTGTACGCCAAATGTGGTCTGCAAAGCTAGAATCGGCAAATATACCTAACAGGTCTATGCCGATTCAGTTAGAGTCACATGGTAATACCACGACAGCTATGGAGGTTTATCATAATACTCAACCTCAGAGTCAGGGCCAGATAATCAACCAGAATACATCTTCAGTGCAAATCCGTGAAATTGGTCAACCAGAACCAGCCAGGCAGAAAAAATCGACACCTCAGGGATATGCAAGGCCGATTCAGTTGAGTCAAGAGATAGAAAGAGTACTTCAACCAGTTCAGAGGATAACACAAGGGGCAAATCAAGTAGATTGGGTAGCTCAAATTGCTGATATAATGCAAAATCAGTTTGGATTGAAGCCCAAGACTCAACATGTGATGTACAGAACCCCCTGTCCACCTGCTTATGATTCGCTACCTTATCCTCATCGCTACAAGATCCCTGATTTCACCAAGTTTTCTGGCAATGATGATACTTCCACAATAGAGCATGTCAACAGATTCTTGGTACAATGTGGAGAAGCTGCAGCAACTGATGCATTAAGGGTCCGATTATTTGCATGTTCTCTATCTGGACTAGCTTTTTCATGGTTTATGACTTTACCAGCAAACTCTATTATTTACTGGTCAGACCTGGAGAAGCAATTCCATCAATATCTTTGCTGGTGTTCAATAGAAGACTACTACTGATTTAATAGGCTTGAAGCAAAGGAATGATGAGTCGGTGGCCAATTTCATTCAAAGAGTCAGGGAGACAAAAAAATAGATGCTATGGATTATACGTGACAGATGTCCAATTGGCACAGTTAGTATTTGATGGTTTACTTTCTTACTTCAAAGAGAAATATGACTCTCAAGAATTTGAAAACTTGAGTCACATTGTGCAGAGAATGTCAAAGCATGAGAATCGGATTTATGAACAGAAGCGACCTTATCATAAGAAGGTGAATTACATTGATTACATTGATTACAGTTCTGATTCGGATTTCCGATGATCTCTACTAATCGGCCTAGTAGAGTGGGTTAAAAATAAGAAGCTGATTTCTTGTCCTTTTGGTAAAAAGGAACCAGAAAGATTTGGTTTTGACGTTACCAAGGCCGATAACATTTTCGATCTGCTGCTTAAAGAAGGAGTGATCAAATTATCGGCCAATCACAATCTTCCATCTGCAGAAGAGCTCAAGAGGATGGTGTATTGCAAGTGGCGCAATGCTACATCTCATAACACCAATGATTGCAAGGTATTAAGAAACTAAAACCAATTGGCGATTGAGCAAGGAAGGTTGCAGTTTGAGATTCCTTCCAAACCAGTCAAGCCGATGAAGATTGATGGACATCCTTTCCCAGTGAATATGATAGAGTCAGCTAAAGGAAACGCTCTGCAAACTAAACTCCTAACATCGGAATCTGCGAAGGAAAAAGGGGCTGTTGATCCTAGAGTGCAAATTTCTGCCTCCGATTTGAAGGATAAAAAACAGTGGGAAAAGGATGATTATCCTAGAAATTCTCAGAGGCGTGTGACTTCTCAAGGATTGATCAAGAAATATCAGTGCCAGCAAGAGAGATCAAGGCAGCAAGAGGAAAGGATGTATCGGCATAAAGATCATAGGAGATGTCCTTTTTCATTTATTGCTGGGAAGAAGGGATCAAGTTACCATCTCCAGACGATTGCCCAGAGTGCAATGTGAGTTATGGAGAAGATAAATCATTCAAAAGGCCCCGATTTGATGATAGGGAGCATCGGCGATTATTCGGCACAGGGATGAAGAATATCGGCGTACTCCAGTACATGAGAGAATCGGAAGTAGGCAGAGTGTATATGATCGGCTGGGGAACAAACCAATTATGAGCAGAGAACTGGAAGAGCGCGCTAATAATTTGGTTCCTGATGAAGGGCCTTTGCCAAATCGGGATCAGAATATTCATCGCAAAGCAAAGTACCTCAGCCAAGGTGGTGCCCGGAAGGTGTCACGAAGTCACAGAAGAGAGATTGCAGAGGCTCCGATTTGATGAAATTCAAGAAGAGAAATCACGTCAGCTTTTGAAGAGTAAGAAGGTGTCATCTAAAGTATGGCATCCTAAGCAATGTGACCAAGGTGATTCTGCGGCCAATGTTAATATGGTTTTCGTGCTGCCAAGGGCATTCACGGCATCGGCCAGTGATGAAGAAGGTTCTGAAGTTGAAGAAGCAATGGCTCAACTAAATTTAGAACCAAAGCAAGCAACCTTCGAGAAACCAGAGGAAAAGGAATGTGTTCATCTGAAGCCTTTGTTTCTGGGGGACATATTGATGGTAAGCCAATGACCAATATGATGGTTGATGGAGGAGTGGCTGTTAATCTGATGCCTTATACCGTTTTTCGTAAAGTCGGCAAAAGTGAAGGTGATTTGATCAAAACAGATATGATGCTAAACGATTATGAGGGAAAGATTTCTCCAGCTCAGGGGGCATTATGTGTTGATCTGACTATCGGAAGCAAAACCTTACCTACTACTTTCTTCATAGTCAATGGCAAAGGATTGTACAACTTGCTGCTGGGAAGAGATTGGATCCATGCCAATTGTTGCATTCCATCAATTATGCATCAGTGTTTGGTCCAATGGATTGAGGATACAGTGGAAGTTGTCAAAGCAGACACATCATACAACATAACTATTGCAGAAGCACAACCATGGAGTTATGAACAAGTGATGTGCATATCGGGAAAAGCTCTGGACACTGAATTCCTTAGAGTGGCCGATTTTGGTCAACAGCCGATCCAAGCAGTCGGCTCAGAAGAATCGTCCTGATGGATGAATTTCTTCAAGAAGATGAAGGGAAGTTAGGATATGGCTTCATGCCAGCCGATGTATTAGAAAAAATAGATTTAGGAGATGGTGATAAACCAAGGCCGACGTTTATTAGTGCAAAATTAGATCCTGAGTACAAAAAAGAATTGATTTCCTTATTAAGAGAATTTAAGGATTGCTTTGCTTGGGCGTATTATGAAATGCCTGGTCTAGACCGATCCATTGTTGAACATCGGTTGCCTATAAAACTAGGATATCGGCCACATCAGCAAGATCCTCGACGATGTAATCCTAAGATTTTACCTGATATAAAGGCCGAAATTACTAAGTTGATTGAAGCGAAATTCATTAGGCAATGACGATATGCTGAATGGATTTCTAATGTGGTTCCTGTATATAAAAAGAATGGAAAATTGCGTCTTTGCATTGATTTCAGGAATCTTAATAAGGCAACACCGATGGATGGATATCCAATGCCCATTGCCGATTTATTGGTTGATGCTGCGGCAGGACACAAAGTCATAAGCTTCATGGACGGTAATGCTGGTTATAATCAGATTTTTATGGCTGAAGAAGATATTCATAAAACTGCTTTTTGTTGTCCTGGGCATGTTGGTTTATATGAGTGGGTAGTCATGACTTTTGGTTTGAAAAATGCTGGAGCTACCTATCGACGTGCTATGAATTATATTTTCCATGAGCTTATTGGTAAGATTCTTGAAATTTATATTGATGATGTGGTGGTTAAATCGGAAAGCTATAAACAACATTTAGCCGATTTACGCAAGACTCTGGAATGTACAAGAAAACATGGTTTGAAGATGAATCTGATGAAGTGTGCATTTGGAGTTTCTGCTGGTCAATTTCTAGGGTTTATGGTTCATGAAAGGGGAATTGAGATTAGTCAAACTTTGATAAGCTCCGTCAATAAAATTCTTGCTCTAGAAGACAAGACCAAGCTTCAATCATTAATCGGCAAGATTAATTTTATTAGGAGATTTATTTCTAATCTCTCTGGTAAGATCAAGCTGTTTACACCCTTGTTGAAACTGAAGGCCGATCAAGAGTTTGTTTGGGGAAAAGAGCAGGAAGAAGCTTTACAAAGAATCAAGAAGTATTTGGTGTCTCCTCCTGTTTTAGTTCCTCCTCAGAAAGACAAGCCGTTCAAATTATATTTATTGGCTGATGATTCTTCTATAGGATCGGCCCTTATTCAAGAATTTGAAGGAAAAGAGCGTGTTATTTATTTTGTGAGTAGAAGGCTTTTGGATGCAGAGACAAGGTATTCTCCGGTTGAAAAATTATGCTTATGTTTATACTTTTCCTGCACCAAGCTCAGACATTATCTGTTGTCTGCTGAATGCATCGTTGTTAGCAAAGATGATGCTATAAAGTATATGCTGTCATTGCCGATTTTGAATGGTAGAATTGGAAAGTGGATTTTAGCCTTATCGGAGTTCTATTTACGCTTTGAATCGTTGAACGCAGTCAAAGGGCAGATACTTGTCGATTTTGTCACTCATCATTGTGGTCCAGAGATTCATTTGGTGGAACTTGCCCCATGGACTTTGTTTTTTGATGGATCTTCTTGTGGAGTTGGTTCTGGAATCGGAATTGTGTTGATCTCGCCTCGGGGGGCAAGTTTTGAGTTCTCTTTTCCGATTGAGAAGGAAGCCACCAATAATCAAGCAGAATATCGGGCTGTTCTTAAAGGTATCAAGCTACTCAAAGAAATCAAGGCCGATACTATTGAAATATTTAGAGATTCCATGTTGGTGGTGAAGCAATTGATGGGTGAGTATGAATGCAACGATGATATTTTGAAGATATATCATGATGAATGCCTCTAGCTGTTAAAAGAGTTCAGACTTGTTAAAATCGAGCATATTCCCAAATGTCATAATGAAGAGGCTAACCGATTAGCTCAAGGAGCATCTGGTTATCATCCGATCAGGGAAGTTTCGAGTCTGGAGTTGGAAGACACCGATTAGAGGAAAAAGATTTATGAGTATTTGAAAGATCCACCGAAAAAAGTTGAAAGAAAGATAAGGATTCAGGCAATAAAATATGTTATACTTGAAGATGATCTCTATTATCGGACGATTGATGGAGTTTTGCTTAAATGTATCAGATCAGAAGAGGCTAAGGTACTAATGGGAGAAATTCATGAAGGAGTATGTGGAGCACATCAATCAGCCTAGAAGATGAAGTGGATGATCAGGAGGAATGGATACTTTTGGCCCACGATTCTTGAAGATTGTTTTAAGTATTATAGGGGGTGTCAGGATTGTCAGCGATTTGGAAACATTCAGAGGGCTCCTGCATCTACTATGAATCCGATTTTAAAGCCTTGGCCTTTCCGAGGATGGGGAATTGATTTAATCGGTCAGATTAATCCTGCATCAAGCAAAGGACATAAGTTCGTATTAGTAGCGACCGATTATTTCACTAAGTGGGTTGAAGCAATTTCTTTGAAGATTGTATCATCGGCTAATACGATAGACTTTGTTAAGGAACATATTGTCTATCGGTTTGGTATTCCTCAAACAATTACAACCGATTAGGGAACTACGTTCACTTCAGGGGAATTTGGAGAGTTTGCTAAAAGCATGGGGATTAAAATATTGAATTCCTCTCCTTATTACGCTCAGGCTAATGGTCAAGCAGAAGCATCCAACAAAAGTGTGACCAAGTTAATAAAGAGAAAGATCGATGAATTTCCCAGAAGCTGGCATACCATGTTACATGAAGCATTATGGTCATATCGGATGGCTTGTCACGGTGCGATTAAAATGTCACCTTATCAGTTGGTTTATGGACACGAAGCTGACAGCCGATGAATATTCCATTATTATGAAAGATGAGTTGGAAGATTTGATTCAATATCGTTTGAAAGCTCTTGAGAATTTAGAAGCTAATAAGGAGCGCGTTGCTAGATGGTATAACAAGAAGGTTAAGGTCAAAGAATTTTCTCAAGGAGAATTGGTGTCGAAATTGATTTTGCCGATCGGATCTAAAGATTCTAAATTCGGTTACTGGTCTCCAACTTGGGAAGACCCATATCGAATAAATCAATGTGCTCCAGGCAATGCGTACATTTTGGAAACATTAGAAGGAGAGGAATTTCCTCGGGCTTTGAATGGAAAATACTTGAAAAAGTATTACCCCAGCATTTGGGTTGATGCATAAGCCGATTCTCGGTAAAGAAATTAGAAATGATCATAGCCGATACAAAGTATCGCCTTTAGTAGAAAAAAAGTAAAAATAGTACATTCATTTACTAATCGGAGATTGGATTACACATCCAGGAATACATGGCCGATGCGTTATGCATCACCGTTAGGGCAAATATAAAAAAATTACAAAGAATGCAGAAAGTACCGAATCAATGGGCGAAAAGGATTCGGTCAAAGGATGAGTCAAGGATGTACACATTCAAAATAGTGTGACGGCTTTAAATGTACATGTTACAAAAGATGTCACGGGTTTCTAAAGAAGAGTTTTTTACAACGACCCAAGGAAATCTTGGATCGCTTCAATCGCACGCAGGCAAATAGCATCTACATCGAAAATGGCTTTCCGATCGTCATTGGCCGAACCCTCAATCGGGTTCAAGTTTTTCTCAAGATGAACAACCTTTTATATAAGAACTTTCTTGTTTTGTTCAAAGGTTATCAAGGTCCCAAGGATTTGCAACAGATCAGCCTCCACAGTTTTCAGCTCTGCATCAATCTTGGCTATTGCTTGCATATAAGCTTCGCGCTTGGATTCCAAATCGGATTTGGTCTTCTCTATAGCTTCCCGAGTTTGCTTCAAATTTCCGATTTGGGTTTCTTTGCCTTCAATATCCGATTTAATTTACTCCTGGTCCTTGGAGGATTTCTTGAATTCAGCTCGATCGAATAGTCTCTTTTGGGCCTTTATCACCTAGAAATAGTTGAATTCTATGAAAGCAGCTGGGAATAGAGCTTCTTCAACTGACTCTGGTATTTGGTCTTGCAAGTTTTTGAAAACTGTTCGGACAGGATCAACGTTCTTCACAAGTTGTCCGATTTTAGTATTCAAAAGACTTAGCATTTCTTCAAGATCAATCCTAATTGGATCAGAGCTTGGAGCTGATTCTGCTGTGGAGGGACCAGCAATGTAACACACCGAAATCCACCAATGCCCCGGGATACTACTAAAACACACCAACAACAGCTGAACTTAAATAAGTGGAAAATTCAGCAACATCTCCTCTGAATTAATAAGCAACGCGGAAGCAATAACAATGGATATAAATCATATAAGTACACACTCGCATAATCAACATCCCAGATAATATGAGAATAAGAGTTTAACAACCACACTACGCTTTAAGCACAAGTCTCGAGTCTCCCAATAACAAAACATTGTGAATTAAGATAAAAGGGGTCTATAAAAGATGAGTTGGGATGTGCAACTAATCCCTCTTCTCCCTCCTAGCAATCATCAAGAACCTGGAATGAGTAAAGCAAGGGTGAGATAAAAATCTCAGCAAGTGAACTTGTTCTGACCAACTATTTAAACCAGAAGTTCAATTAAACATCAGTTTAAAATATCAAGAAACTTCCATGCAAAAGAATGCATATGAATGCAAAAGAATGCATATGAATGCAACGCCATGACCACTTTTACATCGCACCCCTCCTCGGGCAACGCACGATGTGTACCGGTACAATTGCAACCATAGGATTGCAACGAACTTCAATGCGAATGATATGATATGCTCATTATATGCCTCATATGTCTCATAATGAGAAATAAAACATCCACAACCTCAACTTAACCACAACCACAACTTCAATATAATAGAGATATGACAAAAAACCTCGAGTGAGTAAATAAGGATCAAGACATAAATATCTTCCATTTAGCACAATTATTCAGATTATACTTAAAGTGGTAATATTCCGAATATTAAGATTTAGGTGATAAAAATAACCAGTCAAAACCGTAGCAAACCACCGCTAATTCACTTGCCTTCGATGAAGATCAAAAGAAAGCGAGCTAAGCACGATCCGAATGTGTACCACCTATTCAAAAATATATTTCATCACCACATAAACATACATGTAAAATAAATACATCAATCAAAGTGTTCCTACGCCCGAATCCAACGTCATCACATTAACACACATAATTCTAGTCAAAACAGCATCACTGTTAGTTCTCTTTTTTTGTACGCACTAATTCTAACCACCAAAAATTATCATCTTGCACCAAATGAAAGATAACTTCAAATAATGCATCTTTGTAATTATACTCAAACACAGGAAACATCATTAACATTGGCTAATCTTCAGGTAAACCTTAGACTGAAAATCTGACGGCCGCTGCACAACATTCCCAATCAAACAGATATAACTGGAGCTCCAAAATTAGTATAAAAGTGATCTTTAACAATCTGGAAACCTTATCAAATTTCTCACAACTTTCCTTTAGATCCAAAATTCTAATTATGTCATTTAGTTTTCCTAATCTTCCAGGGAGCACAAACTGCACAGAATTACAAGACTGAAAAAGTGTCTGAATAAAACATTGATATCTCCCTGACCACAAATCCGATGGGGGAGTTCTTTATGACTGTGGAACAGGCTCTAAATCTGCTACAACTAATATACAGGCTTTTAAATTTTTTGAGGCCATTAAGATCACGTAAAACAGTTATTAATGAAAACCACGCAGATCAACAACGTGCTGGGAACAGCGACGTGGGTAGAACCTCTACCCTAGCCCTTAACGGCTACGAACACCGCTACCCACAGGTGCTAAAACATCCAAAACCTTAGGGGAAACATGATTAGAGCAGGGATGTGTCTTACCTAGGGTCTCCTCTTCAAAATTAATAGGGCAACAATGAAGATCCCCACTGTGGCGGACCACTCCCAAATTATTCCAAGTTAAGTACCCTCGGACCACTAATCAAGTAGTCAGGCACTTAATCCGGAATAAGCTGGAGCGCCGTTGGATTATACCCGATTAACCACGTACTTTGACGATCGAAACAACACGCACGCCCACACGAAGGTGAGTCCCACAAATTACAACATTCCACAAATTTAACTTACATAAATAGTCTCATCAAGTTATTACAAACCAAATCTGAATTTCAAATAAAAGTGCGAGAGTTCATTGCAGCAGAAATTAAACTAACGATGATACATAGCAACACCACAATGAAGCCGTCCATGGTGCTACTTCTCATGATCCTCGGAAGAGGACGGAACCCACTCGACATGCCAGCCAGGAGGAACCTGGACATGCCAAGCGACGGAATGCACCGCCTCATCTAAAGCAGTACCTGAAATAAATAGCCACAAGCAAGGCTGAGTATACTAATACTCAGCAAGGCTTACCCGTCGGGTGAAAACTACATCACCGACTTCTAGACATGAAAGGCTTTTGGCAGGTGGGTTTGTTTTGCCAAAAAGCAACTAAGAGTGGATCCTTATTTCCATTATTTTTAGCATCAAATTCTAGTAGACTTAACCATTCTAGATTAGCATCCTCTCTAAGCATACAAGTGGTGCAATACAATTTAGTACATACAATAAGTTCATCATCCTCATAGTTCCACTTGTTACTCAATGCAGCACATCGGTCAAGCAGTCTCATTAACCGCGAGAAGCGGACAGTTCGAACCGAATTTCACTACCTGGCCAGGGAAACCCAACACACACGGATAATGCTTTCTATAAAAGGCACAAGCACTTCCCAACCTTTCCCATCAATCCACAATTCGGCGCCGGGTCCACTCACTTAGGATAAAGGTTTACCGCTTCACTCACGGCATCACGCATATACCCACATGTGTACGGCAAGGGAAACAAAATGTTTCCAAGGAGAGATGGCTATCGGTCCTAGCTGTTTCAATCTGGTACCGAGCTTACCGATTCCCATAGGTCGGCTTGTGTGTGGTACGTTCAAAAACTTGACACACAGAACCACACGTTTTGACCTTCATCCAATTATCATACACGGACTGGAGATCTACATATACCATCCCGCCCATCCATCCTTATGATTCCAACATAAGTAAAGACAAGCAACTCCTATATCTCGCGAGTGACAGGAAATCACTCGACTTGTAACGGTCCTAAGGCATTGCTCTACCGACCCTATCATTCTAGTATTTCAAGACATAGGTACTAGAATCATGCAACTAGGGTGTTCAAACAACTCCTCGAAACATAAATGCACAAGCATAAATAATTCATAGTTGCACAAATTAAAAGTTAGGTTATGCTCCGGGGCTTGCCTTGTTGAGCTAAGCCTGTGTCAGAGTCCGGGTCAATCACGATGACGTCGGCACCACCTTCGGGAGCTTCTTCTTCGTTGGCGGGGACGAGATTGTAGGTGCGGTCAGCGAGAGCACCGTCTACATGAGATGCACAACTTCAATGTGGCTGCCCAATGTGATCTAAAGGCAAGGCCTTGAAGGCCACATTCACCTAGACATACTAGTGAGCTATTATTTTCTTCACAAAATTAGAAAAGGTGTGTGGTGTAAGTTTTATGCCTTTATGATGGTGATTGTGTACACATATAAAACAATTCAAACCATTATTTCTATGCAAGTGTTTAGTTCTGGAATTTAAACTTCACATGCACCCTATTTGCTTCAATTATCAAAAGTGATCTATTTCTTTTTATAAAACTCAAATCACTCTAGTTCCTTCTCATTTTTGTTTCTTTGTTTCTGTTCATCCTTTTTATCCACAAATTTTATGACAGCTAAGCTCACTCCAAAATTTAGCTAAAACCGAGCTATACAAAATTTATTAAAATTAGTACAAGTTGCTGCTCAAAGAAACAAGATTATTTCATATAAAATCAAAATTACTTCCAAAACAAAAGATTTCACTACCAGAGCTAGTCATGGGTAAAAGAAAGGCTTTGGCCAAGTGGTAGCTAAAAATATCACTTGGACAACCCCCAATAATTTTCTACCCGAAAACCAATACCTATTTATTTGCTAGCCTAAACACGTGCCAATAAGTTTCTAGACCTCTGGTGAAAGTTGGGGATTTTTTACTGCATCAAATATTTTTAATAAATGCAGAACTGAGCTAGAACATAAATCACTAAATAATTCATAACTGAAGTTACAGGCGATAGTTTTAGGTCTGCTTTGGATCCAATGCTTCTACAGACCACACAAGCAACATATCCAAAGTTCAGCTACAAAAGAGCTCAGGATTTGAAATGGTGCACAAAACTCTAAACACTGAGTTTGAATTTTAATTCAAAAACCATTCATCAAAAGTGTATACATGCAAACATGAGATTGGAGATTACAATCACATGAGTCCAGGGAGAATTTTTGTGCATTTTTCTGATTTTTCTACGATCTTTAACGGATTTGACAACAACAAAGCAAAATGAACTAGATCTGGAGATTCGACTATTACAAATAGGTCCTCGGAATTTACACTGGGAACCCTAAAACTATTTGAACGATCGCAATCGGATCCTTGGGCGGAACAGAGAGCACGGCGGGCTCGATTCCGGCGAGGGGAGGCCGGGGTTGGCCGGGGTGAGGGCACGGGAGCGACAAGGGACTCACCAACGACTGGTTTGAAGCGGATTAGAGGTCGGAGGAGGTCCGGAGATGGCCGGCGACGGGAGCAGCAGTGGTGCGGCCGCCTCTACTTCATCTCCAGCGAGAACGGCGATGGGGCTGCGGTTGGAGGGGCCTGTGAGCATCAGTGGGGTGCGGGGAAGGTCTCCATGGGGTTGTTTTGGCCGGTGGGTAGGCGGAGGTGGCTGGCCACGTTGAGCTCGAGCTTGGTGGCAACAATGGCAGCCGGCAGCGCTGGAAACTCTGATTTGCGGCGAGACTCGGTCGGGGCTTGATGGGAGTGGGTCTAGGGGCGAGCTGGGGTAGTGAGGGAGTCTCGGGAGTGGAGGATTTGGGGAGAGGCGAAGCGGGCGGAAGAATTTCGCGAGCTGCACGGAGGATGCCGTTCTGCTCGACTTGGCTCCGCGAGGAAGAAGACAAGGAAAAGAGGAGGAACGAACTGCAGAGGGCTTAGGGGATTTGATTGGAGCTGCTGGCGTGCGACAGGGAGAGATGCCGGGTTGCGAGGAGGTCCTGTCTGGCGAGACACTACGCCAATGGCGCGGCTGGTGTGGTGCAGAGGCGTGGTCGGTCGGTGGCCTGGCGGAGCTCAGTGATTGGGCGCCAAGGATTCGAGCGCGGGGAACGAGGGATGGCCTGAGCGAGCTACAGCACGTGGTTGGTCGAGCATCCAGGTCAGAGGAGGCTCGGGCAGGTCAGGCGCGACGGCCAACGGCGCGGCTCTGCACGTCGTGATGGTGGAGCACGCGGGGCGAGGCTGCTCAGGTGCGGGCATCGCGGGAAAGGACCGGACAAAGGGGTCAGGAGCGTGCACGAGGACCGGGGACACAATCTCTGGCGGTTGGCCGGGCTGGTCAAGGCGGCAGGGCTCTCCGGCCATGTGGTGGCGCTCCCGGCGGTCGCAGGCAGAGGCCATGATGGCCACTGCGTGAGCGCCGAGGTGCGACTTCGGTTCAAGCAAAAATACTCCAAATTTTTGAACTGAACTCGAAAAACTGCAAATAGGAAAGTTGGATATTGAGAGGTGAGACACGACTTTCTTTTTGGGATGGACTTGAAAATATGAACATTTCAAGCTCAAACAAGCTATGTTT
The DNA here is from genome assembly GCA_015342445.1 of Digitaria exilis. NCBI lineage: Eukaryota > Viridiplantae > Streptophyta > Magnoliopsida > Poales > Poaceae > Digitaria > Digitaria exilis. The sequence goes on from JACEFO010002243.1 coordinate 61,623, forward strand.
GAAAAGGTGTTCTGCATAGTTTTTAGGGTTTTTGAGGGACTTAACTGCAAAATTGGAAAAGTTTGAAAAAGAAACATGGCCTGATTTGGGATGACAAACAACTTTACGTTTTGGAGATTTTTAAGTTTAGTAGTAAAATTTGGAGATTTGGGTGGGGTTTCAAATCAGCCCTTCTATGTTGGATTTTTGAATTTGAAATTCAAACCTAGGGTGGAGATTTGAGTCTTTAGCCTTGATTTTTGGATAAAGGTCATAAAAGTAAAAGTGTTTGGTTTTGTTTGCCTTGAAAGTTTCCTCACTATGCATTTCTATGTTCCGTGGTAGATTTAGCTTTTGTAGCTGAACCCGTGTTTTCCTTTTTCTCATTTGTTTGAATTATGGATAACTTTTATCGTTTTTCTTTAATCCACTTTCTTAATTATTCTTAATCAAGCTCAATTAAGGTTTTAAAATTTTCAACACCAAGGGTGTTACACCCACAGCGGTGATCGACGGCGACGAACCCTAGTTCTCCACTCCTTTCTTCTCTTCTCTTCTCCCTTCAGATCAGGGGTGGATGCAGGGGGATGTCAGGGACAGAAGTGAGCGGACGTAGGGAGCAGGAAATTACGGAAGGAGGGGGGTGTAGCAGGGGGAGGAAGTCACGGAGGGAGGGGGAGGGGGCGACACAAGGGAAAACGGAAGGAGTCGGGCTCATACTGTAGCACCGCAATTACTGTAGCACCAAGGTTACTGTTCATCCATCGGTTCAAACTTGCACCGCTAATTACGTTCGGATCCGAAGCCAGAATAACGCATGTGAGTAGTCAAACGGAATGCATTCGACGAGCCCTACACATCTGTGGTCTCCGATTATTCGTACAAAAATTCACTTTTTGACCCTCTTCTATCTATGGTCAAGTCCTATAATTTTTATTCTTTTCTTTATAAAACACAAATTCCGATCTACGAAAATTCTAGGTGTTACAGGCAAGTTCCGCTGCAAGGGCGCTAGGAGTCGGAGAATCTTGTGCCTAAAAAGGGAAAGCAAAAATCGGATGTCAGTTTCTCCTAATTTAAAAGAAAATGAAAAGGGAAGGTGTTACCTGTTTCAAGTTGATTTCATCGAATTAGGATGGCTGAGGTGTCGGGAGGACGATTGAGGTTCCGATGGAGGCAATTGTCGTTAGCCCCTGGTACAAAAGTTCAAATGTGAGAAGCAAGACGAATCAACTTTAGCGAAGTATGAAAACATAATGATCACCCTTACGATGGGATCTTGGGCCGATTCTGAAGTTTGGATTGTCGATTCTTGTTGAGCGGTAGTTAGTGGAAGAATCGGCAATGAAGGAGAAACTGGAACAGTTCTTGTCTGATCCGATTGCTCGAGGGTCATGACCTAAGAAGGTGCCTGTATATACATGAAATTAGCTCAAGAAGTAAAAGGATTGCAGACAAATCGGAAATGTTTTTGTACCTATTCCGCTGCAGTTGTTGCTGTTGCGTCCGATGGGCTTCCTTGAATCGGATTTGGTATGCCTACCTCAGGAACAGTTGACAGACTACCGGCACTTAAGCGTATTTTTGATATACGTTTTGCCGCCTCCGAAGCTGAAATCTATCCAACAACTTTTGGAATTTTCCTTGAAAGTGTCTTTGTTAGCATGAACTTGCGCTTTTCTCCAACTTTTGAAGGCGTGGCTTGAGATTCCGGTGACTTGATTTCTTCTTGGCCGATTGTAGAAGAAGTTTCTTGAGTCTTTTTCTTCGGCCTTTTGGAAGAACCGGTGCCCTGTTGCTTGGTTCGCACAGTTGAAGCCGTGCTCTTGGCCGATTTCTTGTTCCGACCAGTGGCAACATCCGTCGCGGATGGGCTGGAATTTCCGATGTGAGGATTGTCTGAGGGAGGCATATATTTGATCGGACGACCGCTGTTGCTGACTAAAGGAAGGTTAATGGCCACATCCTGTGATCAAAAGTAAGAATTAGGCACAAAATAAGCAATGATTGAAGGAACGATCAAGGTTAGAGATTTTTACCTGGTCGCTGGTTTCAAAACCAGGGTTGAGAAGCAGGCAGTAGTCTTGAGCAGGTTGGCAGAAGAGATGATTCCTCCATTCTTGCCACCAAGTTTTGAATGAAACTGTGGTGAAGCTCGAAAATTTCCAGGGGATAGATCTATGGTTTCCCGGGAGGGTGATGTGGCGGACCACTCCGAAATTATTCCAAGTTAAGTACCCTCAGACCACTAATCATGTAGTCAGGCACTTAATCCGGAATAAGCTGGAGCGCCGTCGGATTAAACCCGATTAAACCACGTACCAAATTAGATCGTAACAGCAGCAGGCCCACACGAAGGTGAGTTCCAGAGATTACAACATTCCACAATTAAATTACCAACGTAAGTAGCATAGTTATCACAAACTGAGTTCGAATTTAAATCAGGGTACACAAGTTTTGCAGCGGAAATAAATAAACTAACGACGAAACAAGTAGCTCCGTGATGAAGCCTGCCACGAAGCTACTCCTCCCGATCCTCGCCTGAGGACGGGACCCATTCGATGTGCCAGCCAGGTGGAACCTGGGCAGGCCAAGTCATAGCGTCCACATCCAGAATGATACCTGTAAAAATAATGCCACAAGCAAGGCTGAGTATGCTAATACTCAGCAAGGCTTACCCGTCGGGTGAAAGCTACATCACCGACATCTAGACAATGAGAGGCTTTTGGCTGGTGGGTTTGTTTGCCAAAAAGCATCTAAAGTAGATCCTTGCTTTCAAGTTTTAGCTTCATATTCTAGTAAATTTAACCATTCTAGATTAACATCCTCTCTAAGCATACAAGTGGTGCAATACAATTTATTCATAGAACAAGTTCATGATCTCATAATTCCACTTATTACTCGATGTAGCAAGGCGGTCAAGCAGTCTCATTAACCGCGAGAAGCGGACAGTTCGAACCGAATTTGTGCTACCTGGCCAGGGGAAACCCAACACACACGGATACTCTGCTTGCGATAAAAGGTACAAGCATTTCCCAACCTTTCCCATTTATCCACAATTCGGAACCGGGTCCACTTCCTTAGGATGAAGGTTTACTGCTTCACTCACAGCATCACGCATACATCCACGAGTGTACGGCAAGGGAAAACAAAGTTTCCAAGGAGAGATGGCTATCGGCCCTAGCTGCTTCAATCTGGTACCGGGCTTACCGGCTCCCATATACCGGCATGTATGTGGTACGTTCAAAAACTTGACACACTCTACCACACATTTCGACCTTAAACAATTATCAATACACGGACGGGAGATCTACATCTATCATCCCGCCCGTCAATCCTTATGATTTCAACATAAGTAAAGACAAACAATTCCTATGTCTCGCGAGTGACAGGAAATCACTCGACTTGTAACGAACCTATAGCAATGCTCTATCGATCCTTTCATACTAGTATTGCAAGTCATAGGTACTAGGAAACTATTGCAGCTATGGTATTCAATCAACTCCTAGAAACGTAAATGCACGAACATAAAGAATTCAAAGTGCAATATTTAGAAATGTTAGGTCATGCTCCGGGGCTTGCCTTCCCGCTCGGGCTGGGGGTTAGCTCCTGTGTTGGTCACGTCTGCACCGGCGTCGGGCTCCGGGACTTGCTCCTCTTCTGCGGGGACGAGGGTGTAGTCGCCGTCCGGTAGAACGCCTTCTACATGATATGCATAATTTTAAGGCGGCTGCCCTTTTGATGCTAAGACTAGGGCCTTGAAGGCCATATTCACCTAGACATACTTAGATATTTGCATTTTCTCCACCAAAGCAAGGTGTCGGTGTGAAAAAGGTTTTAGTTGAATTCGATGGTGATTGTGTACATATATAAAAGAATTTTATTTATTTCTTCACAAGTTAGGGTGGCTGTTTCTGAATTTCAGATTCTAACCATTTTATTTCAATTAATTACTCAAAAAGGTTTATTCATTTATACATTTCAATTTCCACCTAGATTCTTTCCCATTTTTGTTTCTTCATTTCTGTTCATCAATTTTAGCCATAAACTTTATGACAGCTACTGGAGTATAAGAGCTAAGCTCACTCCAAAATTTAGCTAATTTCGAGTTACACATAATTTATTAAAAAATCTATAAACAGCTAGCTGCAGGAAGTGAATTAAAGGCATAATAAATTGAAATTTCATCTATTTCAGGAGATCTTCCTACCAAGGCTAAGCAATATCATGAGGAGGGCTCTGGCCAAGTGGTGGCTCAAAATAACCCTTGGGTAGTCCTCATTATTTTTCTATCCAAAAACACATATTTAATTATTTGCCATTCTAAACAGAGCAAAAATTAAGTTTCTCATTTTTAACATGTGTGTTAACAAGTTTTAAGTTCTCAGGAGCAAAATGATGATTTTTCGCTGCACAAATTATTTTTAACAATTTCTTTACTGCAGAAAGTCAGAAAACACATTTAAATCTATGACTAGAGCTACACATCATATTTTTGAGTCTCCTTTGGACACAAGCTGTCCAAAACCACTACTAACAACATATCCAAAGCTCAACCCCAGCGGAGCTCTGGATTTGAAATGGTGCACAACTTTAGGTTTTCACAGTTTGATTTTTAATTCAACAACAGTTCACCAAAAGCATACACATGTCTAATAGAGATTGTAGTTTAGACTCTAACGATTCCAGAGAGTATTTTTGCATATTTTTCTGATTTTTCTACGATTTTTAATCGATTTTACAAGTTTCGGGAAAAATCAAATCTAGGGTAAGAATCTATTTTCACCGAGAACCCTAGAACTTTCAAACTTTCGCGAAGAAGCCCCTGGTTTTTGCGCAGAGGTCCCTGGACAAAGGAAGAAGATGAAGAAAGGTCCCTGGGACCTCGCCGGAGTTGCGCCGGGCAAACCACGGCGAACTGGGCTCGGGGAAGTGGGGGGAAATGGTCTTTGGCTCACCACGAGTCGTTTGAGCACGGTTGGGAGGTCGGGGGTTGCCGGAGTCACGCCGGCGACGAGGAGGTGGCGGCGCGGCCTCTGCGGGATCTACGCCGGCGAGCTCGGAGTCGCTCGAGGAGGGCTGAGGGGTCCGTGAGCTTCAGCAGGGCTTGGGGAAGCTGTTGCCGTGCTCGGGGAAGCTCGGGGATGGCTCGGAGTAGGGTCTCGACGGTGAGGTGGTTCGACGGCCGGAAAACCCGATTTGGGGGAAATCGGAAATTCAAGCCGGGGAGTGGGCAATGTGTTGGGGAAAGTTGGGGGAAATGGAGCTAGGGGATTGGTCTAGCTCTGTGCGGAGTGGATTTGGGAATGGCTGCGTGTGCGCGACGAATTTCACGAACGAGTCAAGCTCGGCTTGCGCGTCGCGAGGAAGAAGAAGGAGGGGGAGTGCGCGAGTGGGTTCTCTGGAGGCTTGAGCGAGCGAGTGGAGTGAGTGGGGAGCTCAGTGGGGTGCTCGAGTGCGCGAGGGGAGTGCGGCATTGCCTCGGGAGCGCGCGAGCGCGTTAATGCTCGACGCGACCCGCCATGGCCGCACAGTGAGCTCGGCGCGAGTGGGGAGGGCGCTGCAGGCGAGGGGGATCGCGGCGTGTTGAAGTGGGGATCTTCCTCAGCGGTTTTGGCGCGATGTGGGCGGCTCCTAGCGCCAGCAGAGTGCCAGCGCAGCGCGCTCGCGCGCGCGCGACCGCGACGCGCGCGACCGCCATGATGGCGTCCGCGGCGCGAGGAGGAGGGAGGCGACGGCGGCGACTCGACGGCTCCACAGTGGTCGGACAAGCGCTAGACGACGAGCGCCACGCTCCGCCGCGCCTTGGCCGCGTCAGCGCCGCCTGAGCCGCGCGCCGGCCGCGTGGCGGCCGAGCTCTGGCCGCCGCGGCGCGCGCCAGGGGCACTGTTCACGGCCCGGGGAGCGCCGGGTTTGAATTCAAATTTTCTCCAAAATTTTGAACTGAACTTGAAAAAGTGCAAAAATAAAAGTTGTAGATTGAAAGATGGGACACAACTTCCTTTTTGGGATGAACTTGAAATTCGAAGTTTTTCAAGCTCAAAAAGCCCAAAAACAGAAATGTGCCAAAACCGGTAATTTGAGTTTTTGAGGGTCTAAACCGCAAAATTTTCAAAAATTCCAAACAGTGACTAGGGTTTAATTTTTATGCCAAACAACTTTTATTTTGGGAGATTTTCAAGTTTAGTACAAAAATCTCGAGTTTTCGGTTGGTGCCAATTAATCCCTGTTTTTGGAGTTTAAGTTTGAATTTTGGTGAATTTCGAGAGATTTTTGAATTCCAACCTTAAATCTCTGTTGCATTAATCTTAAATGCACTTTTTAGTTAATTTGACATCAGAGATGTCACAGCCTACCCCCCTTAAAAGGAATCTCGCCCCGAGATTCGATTACGCTTAATGGTAAAGAGGGGAAAAGAATACCTCAGCTTATGAAAGTATGTCGGGGAAATTCTTCCGGAGATAATCCTCGGTTTCCCACGTGGCTTCGTCTTCAGAATGATGACTCCACTGAATTTTATACATTTTAATTCCCTTCCTTCGTGTCTGTCGCTCTTTCTCGTCGAGGATCTTGACAGGATACTCATCATAAGAGAGATCCGGTTCAACCGAGAGTTCCTCTTGTTCAACGACCTCGGTCGGAACACGAAGACATCTTTTGAGTTGAGAAACGTGAAACACATTGTGTATCGCTGAAAGTCTCTTGGGAAGCTTCACTTGATAAGCTACCGGCCCACATTGTTGAGTGATTGCGTACGGGCCGATAAAGCGAGGTGCAAGTTTGCCTCTAAGTCCAAACCTTTGCACAGCCTTGGTCGGGGAGACTTTTAGATACACATGATCACCAACTTCAAACTGAAGTGGCTTTCGCCGCTGATCAAAGTAGCTCTTTTGTCGTGTCTGGGCGGTTTTCAAATTTTCCCGAATGATCCTAACCTTTTCTTCGGCTTCTTTCACAAGGTCAGGGCCATAAGTGTATCTCTCGCCTGCCTGGGACCAACACAACGGGGTCCGACATCTTCTACCATATAGGGCTTCGAAAGGTGCCATTTTTAAACTTGATTGGTAGCTGTTATTATAGGAGAATTCGGCCAGAGACAAACACTTCTCCCAATTCTTCCCATAATGAATAACACAGGCTCGAAGCATATCTTCAAGTATTTGATTTACCCTTTCTGTCTGCCCATCGGTCTGTGGGTGATATGCTGAGCTACGGATCAGTTTAGTGCCTAGGGACATTTGCAATTGCTCCCAAAAACGTGCTACGAACAGAGCACCACGATCCGAAATTATCGTCTTGGGTACCCCGTGTAGACAAACGATCCGCTCCAAATAAATCTCCGCGTATTTCTTAGCAGTATAAGTGATATTGATCGGAACAAAATGCGCGGTCTTGGTAAGGCGATCCACAATTACCCAAATGGAATCATGGCCCTGAGGGGTCCTGGGAAGTCCAACAATAAAGTCCATGCTTATATCTTCCCACTTCCACGAGGGAATAGGTAGAGGTTGAAGCGTGCCTGCTACCTTTAAGTGGCTGGCCTTAACCCGCTGGCAGGTGTCACATTCCGACACATATGTGGCAATTTCTCGCTTCATTCGAGTCCACCAAAAGTTTTGTTTCAAATCTTGATACATTTTGGTGCTGCCAGGATGGATAGAAAATTTGGAGAGATGTGCCTCATCCATAATCTTCCTCCGGAGTTCCATGTTTTTGGGCACCATGAGGCGGTGTCCAAACCATAGGACTCCTTGCCCGTCTAACCGGAAGCACTTGTACTTCTCTTTCACTTTCTCTTTAGACAATTTTCTTTTGAGCACTTTAACGCCCGCATCATTTAATTGGGCCATAACAATCTGATCGTGCAAGGTTGGTTCCACTGCAATATGATTGAAGTACCCGTGTGGAACAATCTCTAAGTTGAGTTTTGCCATTTCGTGACACAGGGTGTCAGCGTAGGACTCCACGGAAAGACAATGGCAACGAGCCTTGCGGCTGAGTGCATCCGCAACGACATTAGCCTTCCCGGGGTGATAATGCACACTGAGGTCATAGTCCTTAGCTAACTCCAACCATCTGCGTTGTCTCATATTCAGATGGGCCTGAGTGAAGACATATTTAAGGCTCTTGTGGTCTGTATATATATTGCAGGGAACACCCATCAAATAGTGTCTCCACATCTTGAGAGCATGAATGACCGCTGCTAACTCAAGATCGTGCGTGGGGTAGTTTTGCTCATGAGGCCGAAGTGCTCGAGAAGCATAAGCAATGACTCGGTTCTCTTGCATGAGAACACAGCCAAGACCGGTGCCTGATGCGTCACAATAAACATCATACGGCTTGGTGCAATCGGGCTGAGCCAAAACTGGGGCTGAAGTTAAATGTCTTCGCAAGGTGTGGAAAGCTTCCTCACATTTGTCATTCCACTCAAATTTAACTCCCTTCTTCAAAAGTTCGGTCATAGGCTTCGCAATTCGAGAGAAGTCCGGAATAAAGCGACGGTAGTAACCGGCTAATCCCAGAAAACTCCGAATCTCGTGGACGGAAGTAGGTGGTTGCCAATCTAGCACCTCTTGCACTTTGGATGGATCTACGGATATACCATCTTTGGAAATCGTGTGGCCCAAAAACTTCACGCTCTCTAACCAGAATTCACACTTGGAGAATTTGGCGTAGAGTTGGTGGTCTCTCAGTCGCTGAAGAACAATGCGAAGGTGTTCAGCGTGCTCTTCCTCATTCTTGGAGTACACAAGAATGTCGTCAATGAAAACCACCACAAACTTGTCCAATTCAGACATGAAGACCGAGTTCATGAGGTACATGAAATAGGCTGGGGCGTTGGTGAGTCCAAAAGACATAACCAGAAACTCATATAGCCCGTAACGTGTGGAAAAGGCAGTCTTTGGAATATCACAAGGCCTGATTTTTATTTGGTGATAGCCAGAGCGGAGGTCAATCTTAGAGAACACTCTGGCGCCAGCTAGTTGATCAAATAGGATGTCAATTCGGGGTAACGGATACTTGTTCTTAATAGTTACCGCATTGAGAGGCCGGTAGTCAATACACAACCTCAAGGAATGGTCCTTCTTCTTCACGAAGATAGCGGGACATCCCCACGGTGATACACTTGGGCGAATGAAACCTTTATCTAGCAATTCTTGGAGTTGAATTTTTAATTCGGCCAATTCGTTGGGTGGCATCCTATAGGGTCTCTTTGATATAGGTGCTGTGCCAGGTTGTAATTCAATCACAAACTCAACGTCCCTATCCGGCGGCATCCCTGGTAAGTCATCCGGAAATACATCGGCATACTCACATACCACCGGAATGTCCTTTAACTGGGTTTCGACCATAGAATAAGCACACGCATCAACGCAAGTCCGTTGTGGCAGATATAGCACACTCGGGCCATGCGTAGGCGAGTTTATCTCAACCACTCGTTCCGCCACATCTAGGACAACCTTGTGCTGAGTCATCCAATTGGCTCCTAGCACAATGTCAATCCCTTCCATACCAAGTAGAATCAAATCAGTAGGGAATGTTTTACTTCCTAGCCTGATTGGAACTTTGTGGGTGACTTGGTTGGATGCAATTTTGCCTCCCGCAGTTGATATCACATAGGAGGATTTGGTATGGTATGATTTTAATCCGCATTTCACATGGAATCTTGTGCTTATAAAACTATGCGTTGCTCCGGAATCAAATAATATCACAGCAGGTTGAGTGCAGATAGGGAAGATACCAGTCATGTCTGGGGCTCCCTCGGGTAAGTCAGCCAAGTTGGTGTAGTTGAGCCGTCCTTGGCGGACTTGCACTCGCTGCTGCTGCTTGCCCTTGCCTTGTTGATTCCCAGGGCGCTGGTTCTGCTGTCTGTTCTGTGGGCAGTCCTTGATAAAGTGATCCTTGCTTCCGCACTTGAAGCACTGATAGCCGGCTCCAGGACGAGCTGGCTGCGGTGTATTCTGCCTGGGTGCTTGCTGCTGCGGCGGTGGAGGGAAACGAGGCGCGTTAGGCTGGGGCGGCCTAGCAACCCAACCACCTCCCTGAGGTGCCCTGGACTGTCCCTGCTGTGGAGCCGGGGGAACCAGGCGGAGCCTCTGGGGCTGCGAGCTAGACGGTCCAGCGGGAGTCTTCCTCTTCTTCTCCGCCTTGTGCACCGTATTGGCGTCTTCTTGAGCAATGGCGAGGTTGACAAGATCACCGTACGTGGGAGCACGGGTAGTGGCCAACTGCGCCTTCAGCTTAGTGTTCAGGCCACGGCGGAACCTTTCAAGCTTCTTCTCGTCGGAGTCAGCATGGTGACCGGCATAAGGGCACAGACCGTTGAAGGCCTGGGCGTACTGCAGCACCGTGCGAGTACCTTGGGTCAGCGCCAGAAATTCATTCAGCTTTCTTTCCACCAGACCGGCCGGAATGTGATGAGCTTTGAAAGCAGCCTTGAACTCATCCCACTCGACTACGTGACCCTCCTGCTGCAGGGCCAGGTAGTTCTCCCACCAGAGGAGAGCTGGGCCGCGGAGCTGCTGCGCCGCGAACACGACCTTGCGGTTGGCGGTGCAAGGCGTGGCCAGTATGGTGAACTTGGACTCAATAGCTCGAATCCATGTGTCGGCCTCCAAAGGCTCGTCGGCACGAGAGAAAATCGGCGGGTGCGTTGCCAGAAAATCCTCGTACCGGGCCACCTGAGGCTGAGGGGCCCGTTGTCCTCCCTGCTGCAGCATTTGCTGCTGCATCATCTGTTGCTGATGCTGCAGGTTCCGGAGAATCTCCGTTTGCGTGGCGTAGAGCTGTTGCCACGTCGGAGGTTGCTGCGGTGGAGGAGGTGGCGGTGATTGTTGCTGCCCCTCAGGCCCCTGCTGGTTAGCATTGGAGCCGCTAGCGTCGTGACCGCTGCGGGTGATTGCCATCTGCAGTAGGGACTTATATTAGCCACATTTCATAAACTTGCATAATAAATGACAAGGTAGAATGTGACAACATTTGAAGTATACTGCGCGGAGTGACAATCAGCACGCAGTCTTGGGAGAAAATTCATATCTCCCAACAGGAAACAAGTCATAAGCTCCCGTTCGGTCAGTAGCTCGAAAATTTCATGCTCTACAACTTTCATGTTGGGCTCAAATTCAAATTCGGACTGGTACTAAGCCGAAAAATTCAATTCTCAGCTCTCTGCGTTTGCTGTCTTTCAGCAGGCCGAGCTGTAGTGTTTTAATCGCCAATTTTATTTCGCTTAACCAATGAGGTCGCAATTTGGTGATCATTTAGTTTGACAAATTCCAAACAACTTTCTAGTTCACATCACAGTCCAGAAATGAAAGGAAGAACCACGAATAATTAAAACAAAAGGGAAACTGCAGAATGTTTTCAATACAGCCCTTACACCAACATCAAGTTTCAGACCATTAAGTTACAGTGTCACAAAAGTTAACATGAGGAGCTCAACTCCATCTAGCCTATTACATCATGAAGCCAAAATTCTAGGCCTAGCGGAGGAGTCATTGCCACTACCACTCTAAAAGTCATCCAAGTTGTTAGCGGTAGCCTCGCTGCCCATGGGGGAAGGTGGGGCGGGAAGGGGAGGCATGTCGTCCTCGGTGTCCATGTCGGAGTCGGGGGCCTCTCCTTCACCATCTATGTCCCCTCCTTGCTCATCAAAGAGGTGCTGAGCGTCGTGGGCAGCAAGCATGGCGTTGGCATGCTGCAAAGTGCCATGTACCTCCTCAAGTTCGTCCCTAGTCTGGGCTAACTCGTTCTGGGTGTTGTTGTGAGCAATCTGAAGGTCATTGAGCTGCCTCTCTAGGTCAGCAATCATAGCATCCCTAGTAGTCACCTCTATGGACAAAGAGGTCCTCTCAACCCCTAGGTCACGGGCGCGAGTGGACATGTCCATAGCCATGCGGAGCAACTCGCTCTGTGACCGACTAAGAAGTGCCTGCAACCTGTGGTATGCCCGTATCCACCTCATCATCAAGGCGGCTGCTGCGACGGGGCTCTCCGCCATCCTCAGAGGGGAACTCAAGTAACGTCTCATCCAATGAGGGTCGTCCGGCTGAGTCGGCGGAAACAAACCAAGTAACTGATGCTCCACTAACTCCTGGTTCTGGGTAACAAAGGAGCTGATGCCGTTCATGGCAGCTAGCTCACACGTGGTCTCCATGTGGTGCCCGTGCACTTCCACCGTCCAGGTGGGAGAGCTAGGACACGGCGGGTGGCGGTACACCACCAACCGCACGCGGGAGCGAACCACACCTCTCTCCCGGATGATCGTCCTCTCGTACTGCGGCGGCGTCGGGTAGTCCATAGCCTGAAGAACCGACCACAGGATACTGGGGAATCCTTCCCATCCCAGACAGTCAGAGAAGGACACGTCGTTGGGGTAGCTAGCCAGGTCAGCGTTGGAGGCCATCTGAACCAAAAGAAAACGGGGCAAGGGTGAGAACCGGTTAGCGCCAAAACAAAACAGATTCTGTGTAAGGTGGTAAAAATTACAAAACTCGAAATCTGTAAGCTCAAAAATTCTCAAATTTGGCCAGAACTTAGTTTAAGTATTTCCTAACAAGTTTCATGTTGGAGGTTCGGGCAGAAACTGTCATTAAGATGGTGTAAAAATTCAACTTCTTTCTCACTGTCCCCAGGAATTCCAGCAGACAGGGGGTTACCATTTTTAGCATAACTCCAGTTTTACTGATCCATTTTCGTTGAAATTTCTCCAACATGTACTTTATAACATTCATGACAACTTTCATGTTGAACACTTTTTCATTTGACCACGTTTTCGATTTCGAATTAAGGGTGCAAACAGACTGTTCTTGGCGGGGTTTTGAGTTTTGATTTCAGTTTCTTTGACGGCGGTTCAATTTGGTCAAAAATTAAATTTGAGATTAATTCAGTGAGATGCAATGCATGAGCGGCCTATTCGATCTCACAAACACACATGCCAATAACTTTTGGCTTACGAAGTTAGTGCCGGTGGCTAGGCAATATCCGTCTCTCTCTATATTAGCTAGTCGGAATTCTCTAACCGTTCAACATACGGGTTCGCGGTTAGTGTACCTGCAGAAAAACTCATCCCAGAGCATGTATAATCAACCTTTCGTGCCAGCACTCACGAAAGCGTCCCCATTCATTACCACCCACTATAGAGGTGGCACCCGAACGTTTAACATTGAACGGGCAATGTTCATATGTCACCGAGGCAACATATTGACAGTTTCATACGCTATTGAAATAGCGTATTGACTATGTGCCGCCATCATATTTGCATATGATGACGTGGTACGCTACAGCAATCGCCGTACCTTGCGCCCACCATCCTATTCTAGTTTCATACGCCATCACAGCGTATTGACTATGTGCCGCCACTATATTTTCATATAGTGCCGTGGTACGTTACAGCAATCGCCGTACCTTGCGCCCACCATTGCGGAAAGTAAATGACAGAATGAAATGTGCTGGAAGTTAGCATAATATACTATTTGCCACCTTATCATATCATGATCCCTTAACCCACATAGGCTTCACACTCTAGGTAATATCCTTAGCGATCCTATAATACCCTTCCTTTGCAAAACGCATCGGAAGCACGAGTTGGCAATATTTTATTCAAAAATTTGTTTATTAAGGTTTGTTGCTCTCTCCGGGCTGCTGCTTCGGCTCTGATGCCAGCTGTGGCGGACCACTCCGAAATTATTCCAAGTTAAGTACCCTCAGACCACTAATCATGTAGTCAGGCACTTAATCCGGAATAAGCTGGAGCGCCGTCGGATTAAACCCGATTAAACCACGTACCAAATTAGATCGTAACAGCAGCAGGCCCACACGAAGGTGAGTTCCAGAGATTACAACATTCCACAATTAAATTACCAACGTAAGTAGCATAGTTATCACAAACTGAGTTCGAATTTAAATCAGGGTACACAAGTTTTGCAGCGGAAATAAATAAACTAACGACGAAACAAGTAGCTCCGTGATGAAGCCTGCCACGAAGCTACTCCTCCCGATCCTCGCCTGAGGACGGGACCCATTCGATGTGCCAGCCAGGTGGAACCTGGGCAGGCCAAGTCATAGCGTCCACATCCAGAATGATACCTGTAAAAATAATGCCACAAGCAAGGCTGAGTATGCTAATACTCAGCAAGGCTTACCCGTCGGGTGAAAGCTACATCACCGACATCTAGACAATGAGAGGCTTTTGGCTGGTGGGTTTGTTTGCCAAAAAGCATCTAAAGTAGATCCTTGCTTTCAAGTTTTAGCTTCATATTCTAGTAAATTTAACCATTCTAGATTAACATCCTCTCTAAGCATACAAGTGGTGCAATACAATTTATTCATAGAACAAGTTCATGATCTCATAATTCCACTTATTACTCGATGTAGCAAGGCGGTCAAGCAGTCTCATTAACCGCGAGAAGCGGACAGTTCGAACCGAATTTGTGCTACCTGGCCAGGGGAAACCCAACACACACGGATACTCTGCTTGCGATAAAAGGTACAAGCATTTCCCAACCTTTCCCATTTATCCACAATTCGGAACCGGGTCCACTTCCTTAGGATGAAGGTTTACTGCTTCACTCACAGCATCACGCATACATCCACGAGTGTACGGCAAGGGAAAACAAAGTTTCCAAGGAGAGATGGCTATCGGCCCTAGCTGCTTCAATCTGGTACCGGGCTTACCGGCTCCCATATACCGGCATGTATGTGGTACGTTCAAAAACTTGACACACTCTACCACACATTTCGACCTTAAACAATTATCAATACACGGACGGGAGATCTACATCTATCATCCCGCCCGTCAATCCTTATGATTTCAACATAAGTAAAGACAAACAATTCCTATGTCTCGCGAGTGACAGGAAATCACTCGACTTGTAACGAACCTATAGCAATGCTCTATCGATCCTTTCATACTAGTATTGCAAGTCATAGGTACTAGGAAACTATTGCAGCTATGGTATTCAATCAACTCCTAGAAACGTAAATGCACGAACATAAAGAATTCAAAGTGCAATATTTAGAAATGTTAGGTCATGCTCCGGGGCTTGCCTTCCCGCTCGGGCTGGGGGTTAGCTCCTGTGTTGGTCACGTCTGCACCGGCGTCGGGCTCCGGGACTTGCTCCTCTTCTGCGGGGACGAGGGTGTAGTCGCCGTCCGGTAGAACGCCTTCTACATGATATGCATAATTTTAAGGCGGCTGCCCTTTTGATGCTAAGACTAGGGCCTTGAAGGCCATATTCACCTAGACATACTTAGATATTTGCATTTTCTCCACCAAAGCAAGGTGTCGGTGTGAAAAAGGTTTTAGTTGAATTCGATGGTGATTGTGTACATATATAAAAGAATTTTATTTATTTCTTCACAAGTTAGGGTGGCTGTTTCTGAATTTCAGATTCTAACCATTTTATTTCAATTAATTACTCAAAAAGGTTTATTCATTTATACATTTCAATTTCCACCTAGATTCTTTCCCATTTTTGTTTCTTCATTTCTGTTCATCAATTTTAGCCATAAACTTTATGACAGCTACTGGAGTATAAGAGCTAAGCTCACTCCAAAATTTAGCTAATTTCGAGTTACACATAATTTATTAAAAATCTATAAACAGCTAGCTGCAGGAAGTGAATTAAAGGCATAATAAATTGAAATTTCATCTATTTCAGGAGATCTTCCTACCAAGGCTAAGCAATATCATGAGGAGGGCTCTGGCCAAGTGGTGGCTCAAAATAACCCTTGGGTAGTCCTCATTATTTTTCTATCCAAAAACACATATTTAATTATTTGCCATTCTAAACAGAGCAAAAATTAAGTTTCTCATTTTTAACATGTGTGTTAACAAGTTTTAAGTTCTCAGGAGCAAAATGATGATTTTTCGCTGCACAAATTATTTTTAACAATTTCTTTACTGCAGAAAGTCAGAAAACACATTTAAATCTATGACTAGAGCTACACATCATATTTTTGAGTCTCCTTTGGACACAAGCTGTCCAAAACCACTACTAACAACATATCCAAAGCTCAACCCCAGCGGAGCTCTGGATTTGAAATGGTGCACAACTTTAGGTTTTCACAGTTTGATTTTTAATTCAACAACAGTTCACCAAAAGCATACACATGTCTAATAGAGATTGTAGTTTAGACTCTAACGATTCCAGAGAGTATTTTTGCATATTTTTCTGATTTTTCTACGATTTTTAATCGATTTTACAAGTTTCGGGAAAAATCAAATCTAGGGTAAGAATCTATTTTCACCGAGAACCCTAGAACTTTCAAACTTTCGCGAAGAAGCCCCTGGTTTTTGCGCAGAGGTCCCTGGACAAAGGAAGAAGATGAAGAAAGGTCCCTGGGACCTCGCCGGAGTTGCGCCGGGCAAACCACGGCGAACTGGGCTCGGGGAAGTGGGGGGAAATGGTCTTTGGCTCACCACGAGTCGTTTGAGCACGGTTGGGAGGTCGGGGGTTGCCGGAGTCACGCCGGCGACGAGGAGGTGGCGGCGCGGCCTCTGCGGGATCTACGCCGGCGAGCTCGGAGTCGCTCGAGGAGGGCTGAGGGGTCCGTGAGCTTCAGCAGGGCTTGGGGAAGCTGTTGCCGTGCTCGGGGAAGCTCGGGGATGGCTCGGAGTAGGGTCTCGACGGTGAGGTGGTTCGACGGCCGGAAAACCCGATTTGGGGGAAATCGGAAATTCAAGCCGGGGAGTGGGCAATGTGTTGGGGAAAGTTGGGGGAAATGGAGCTAGGGGATTGGTCTAGCTCTGTGCGGAGTGGATTTGGGAATGGCTGCGTGTGCGCGACGAATTTCACGAACGAGTCAAGCTCGGCTTGCGCGTCGCGAGGAAGAAGAAGGAGGGGGAGTGCGCGAGTGGGTTCTCTGGAGGCTTGAGCGAGCGAGTGGAGTGAGTGGGGAGCTCAGTGGGGTGCTCGAGTGCGCGAGGGGAGTGCGGCATTGCCTCGGGAGCGCGCGAGCGCGTTAATGCTCGACGCGACCCGCCATGGCCGCACAGTGAGCTCGGCGCGAGTGGGGAGGGCGCTGCAGGCGAGGGGGATCACGGCGTGTTGAAGTGGGGATCTTCCTCAGCGGTTTTGGCGCGATGTGGGCGGCTCCTAGCGCCAGCAGAGTGCCAGCGCAGCGCGCTCGCGCGCGCGCGACCGCGACGCGCGCGACCGCCATGATGGCGTCCGCGGCGCGAGGAGGAGGGAGGCGACGGCGGCGACTCGACGGCTCCACAGTGGTCGGACAAGCGCTAGACGACGAGCGCCACGCTCCGCCGCGCCTTGGCCGCGTCAGCGCCGCCTGAGCCGCGCGCCGGCCGCGTGGCGGCCGAGCTCTGGCCGCCGCGGCGCGCGCCAGGGGCACTGTTCACGGCCCGGGGAGCGCCGGGTTTGAATTCAAATTTTCTCCAAAATTTTGAACTGAACTTGAAAAAGTGCAAAAATAAAAGTTGTAGATTGAAAGATGGGACACAACTTCCTTTTTGGGATGAACTTGAAATTCGAAGTTTTTCAAGCTCAAAAAGCCCAAAAACAGAAATGTGCCAAAACCGGTAATTTGAGTTTTTGAGGGTCTAAACCGCAAAATTTTCAAAAATTCCAAACAGTGACTAGGGTTTAATTTTTATGCCAAACAACTTTTATTTTGGGAGATTTTCAAGTTTAGTACAAAAATCTCGAGTTTTCGGTTGGTGCCAATTAATCCCTGTTTTTGGAGTTTAAGTTTGAATTTTGGTGAATTTCGAGAGATTTTTGAATTCCAACCTTAAATCTCTGTTGCATTAATCTTAAATGCACTTTTTAGTTAATTTGACATCAGAGATGTCACAGGTGATAGGTTTATCAGCCTATCATACGCTAAGCTTGATGGGATCACTTCTCTAGGCTTCACCAGATCGGCTAGATATAAAGAAATCGGCCCTTGGCCGAATCCGATTTGACGAGCAGCCAGCACTGGGTGATAATATTCGAAGGATTGTTGCTTCTTCCCCATGAAAACGTCTGCAGGGAGTATTTGAGGAGTGATGATTTCTTTGAAGTCCTTCTGGCTATCCTCATCTGAGTCAATGTCATCAAATCGGAATTTGAATGCAAGTTCAAAGTGATGATCAGGATCGGCATACACGTGCCAGGGCATAGATTCTTCTTTGAGGCCATTGTAGAATCCCCTAAAATACTCAGTTGTGCGAGTAGAAGGGAGCCGTTCTCCAGGGAAGCCCGAAGCAGCCTCACCGAAAGACATGCATCGCCGATCTTCAACTTCTTCATCATTCAATTGGTCAGCAGGGAATGCCTTGCTAATCACTAAGGTATTCAATAGTTTCTGCATGTGCACGTTCAACCAAAGATTAATAAACCACCACGGACCTCCAAGGTGTCCGATTTGTTGCCTGGTCCTTAATCAGATGGAAACCTCGTGAAGAAGCCTGTACACCAATCCAAGAAGGTGTTTTCCGATTGGGAAGTTGTTTCCTGAGTCTAAGTACTCTGCTAATCGGAGGTAGTGGATTGATGGGCCTACTGTCTTCCCGCAAAAGGCGAAATGCTCCAACCACATATTAAGAAAGGCTGAGTGCTCCCTTGCATCTACCGATCCTGATGTCTTGGAATAGTTCTCTATGTATCCCTTCCAACCCCCTATCTGCTTGGTGTCAAACTTATGGCCAGCTCTGGAAGGACGAAGGAAAGTTTTGTCTAATGCCGATATGTTTAAGCCAGTGAGCATCAATACATCGGCTAAGGTGGGGGTCATCGGACATTGACCGAAGAGGAAAGCATTCAGAGCATCTGACCAAAAATATGAAGCGGCCACTAGCAGAGGCTCATTTCGTTCCATATCAGCCAGGGAAAGGGCAATGCACTGACGAAGGTCGTAGGACTCCCATCCATCTATCTTTGATTTGGCAACCCTTTTATACCATGTTTTCCATCCAGCAGTAAGGGTTGGCCACGACCTGAAGGCATTGCTCTAGTCGTGTTCTGAATCGAAAGATTTGAAGGGGAGCCTTTGAGTTTCTTGGTTGATAAAATCCGTAGGATCTGGGGAACCAACTGGGCCTAGTATAACAAGACCTGGCTTATCTTCTACCGGGATGATGATGCTGTCGCGAAGGGCCTAAGAGATATATTACTGTGAGTAAAAACAGATATACTAAGAATGGAATAGATCTGGATCTAAGGGCTGGATGGATGCCTACCTCAGGGATTGATGCGAAGGATGCCATGAGAAGAAGTTGTCGGAGTCCTCAGGAGTTGATCTTTGCCAGAACTTGCTTGCGCTCGATGATCTTGAAGGTCCTGGAGCAGAGGAAGACGAAGCGGCGGCGGCGGCTCTGTGAAGAAGATGAATGAGGAAGAAGAAGAGGCCGGCCTTATATAGGTTTCGCTGAGGGTAAAAGGGAGAAAAAAGGATGTTTTGACCTATTGACCTAAAAAGATAAGGATCAAATAGTTTCAAGTCAGAATCGGATTCTACCGCGAAACTAGGGGGGCATGTGTTGACACCAGATTTTGACAGGTCACATCGGTGTCAAATAAAGCGGAGATTAGAAATCAGAATCGGAGTTCAGAGGAAAGAACAGTTTGAATCTGAAAGAAGATGTTGATTCGAATCAAGGTTGGAAAGAAGGAAAGGAGGCTGATGATGTAGAAAAGTCTTGGGCGGAAAGAGCTGCCAGGCTAAGCTTATAGAAGGACCGGATAAAGAGTCGGTTGTTTTCACAAAGTTCGAGTCATAGTCGGTTGTAACAGGATCTTTTCTTTTGTGTCAAGTAAGTTTGTCGTAAACGTTTAGGAGTCATAGCTATCAGAGTATAAATATTGACCCTATGTCGTAGAAGCCTGTACACACCAACATCAAACAAACCTTTACAATTTTCGCATCTTTCATACATTATCGATGACTTCGTCTTTTTCTTTTCGCGAGTTCTTCTGGGCACGTCGAGGGTGATCAGATCTCAAGGCTTGCATGTAAGTCCCGTATTACTAAGTAAGATCCAAGCTTTAGCAACCGGAGTATCGCTATTGCTTCGTTTGGGATTATTCTACAGTTATCGAGTAAATATCTAAGCTTTAATATCTGGCACATCGCTGTTACTTCGCTTAGATTTTATTCAACCCTTATCTAGCTTAGAATAAGCTTTGATCGGCTGTTATCTAAAATTCATTATTAGATCTGGTGTAGCCGTTTAGATCTATTCTAAGTGTTGCTCTGCGTAGCTTGTTAGGTTACGTTTTAGTAATCTTACTCTGCTTCGCATTGGAATCGGCTGATCATTATTGTAGATCGGAATCCACTGCCGATCTTGTCTTTATCGCTAAATCGGAAATCTAGCCGATTTCACTGTGTTACTAACGTCTGATTTTCTTTGTCAAACAACAGGTCAGATTGACTGGCACGCCCTGCATCATCGGTTACAGTTGATTTCGTGTGCTAGTACGTGAAGGTCTTTCCCGATTTTTGCATCAACAATAACATAAGTTGCATATGATGGCTAAACTGTAAACTTTGTGGCTCTAGATAGGTCATGTAAACCATCAGGGAACATCATACCATGAATAGAATTTTATAAATATCCGAGAGATCCCCTAGTAAGCATGCAGTTCTTTCTAGGTTCAACCAGATCAACTTCTCAACAACTTACATTATGAAATATAGCTCATGCTTCCCACGAGAAAAACATATATGTTCACCAAATGCCGACAAATTCAAGTACTAAAAGAGTAGCAGGTTATATACAAGGCATTTGCAGGGATAAACAGAGCAACCATTCATCACTTCCAGAAAGATCATACGGATTTCCACACATAGGCCTTGTTTAGTTTGTGAAGTTGGTGCAAAGTTGGCGCACTGGGAAGCGTGTTCTGTGAGAGGGGGCACGGTTATCAGTGTGCAAAGTTGGTGAGCAAATAGTTGTTTTTATTCAAATGGTTATCTATATTACTATTATTATTATATTTATTTTTTTATTAAGCAAATAGATATAAAGGTGAAAGAAAGGAAAAATAATCATGGCATTCAAACTACTGGAACGAAGACGGGTTGGACGACTTACCTGGTCACGTTGAACCTCCCCCAAGCTTGAATAAAACTCAGTGGTGTTGGTTGGGGTCAAGCTTCAAGTGGTGGAAGACGCTCGAGATGTCGTAGTGCATGGAGTTGGCCATCCCCCCCCTCTCTTGGGTCAGGTTGGTGTTGTGTGCCATCTCATCTCGCAGTCTCTACTGCTCTTGACTGATCTCACTTATCTGGTTGCTGAGCCTCGAGAGTTCCCGAGTGATCGGGTTCTTAAAGTCGAACTGTGCTGATGTAGAAGGTCCAACCTACGGACCAGAACTCATACCTGTAGGGTAGTAGAAACCTTGGCAGTAGCCAGGCATGCCATATGGATTTGTCCCTTGCTGCGAGGTAGTAGTCGTATGTTCAAAGTTCATGTCAGCAGTGGCAGGGTCTGGGTGTAGTGGTACATCTGTTTCCTCTGTTTGTGATGGTGACAGTTGTGGTACTCTCGATGATCCTGCCTCGTCTCCGATGGCTTGTCGGGCTCATCGTCGTGTCTTTAGAGGATCCATGACACTGTGATGGTGTAACACCCAGATTTCCAAGAAATCCGAATGCTTCCATATGTGTGTCCAGGATGTCCACAGAACACATATAGATTACAAATATTGAATCACAGAGAACACAATGCTCGAATAAAATAGTTTATATCAGAGTTTAACACAAGACATAGTCTTAAACAAATAACATAGCGGAAGTCTTAATATTATTAAACGTCTTAACTAGTCTATTACAACTTATGGTAACATTTAGGGTCGATGGTGGTGCGGTAAGCTAGGGTACTGTATCGAGTCCTTCTGTGTGGTGACGACTGTGCACCGAACTCTGGGCTGCGTGCCGCAGGTTCTTCCAACTAGTGCTGCAGCTCCTCTTTCTTCTCTTGTTGTTGCTCTAACTCCACGGACTCGGTCTCTAGCTCCTCGGGGTTCCCTTCTTCGACCTACTGCCTAAGAAGCTCCTCGTAGGCATCCGGGTTGCGTGCCACCAATGGGTACTCATCGATGCGGGGTGGAAGGTAGCCATCAGCGCTCTTGCGGACTGTCTATTTCTGTCGAGCCATCTATAGAAGTGAAAACTAGAGGAGGGCTAGAAAATTTTCACAAAGGACAGAGGTAGAATAGAACACCATTTTTCAACAGAAACTCATCTCTAGGATGTAAAATAATTTTTAGAACAAGGATTAAGCAAGTTCTAATCTACCGTTCTATCTAGGCTGTGATCCTACAGTCAGCACGGCTCTGATACCAACTTTGTAACACCCAGATTTCCAAGAAATCCGAATGCTTCCATATGTGTGCCCAGGATGTCCACAGAACACATATAGATTACAAATATTGAATCACAGAGAACACAATGCTCGAATAAAATAGTTTATATCAGAGTTTAACACAAGACATAGTCTTAAACAAATAACACAGCGGAAGTCTTAATATTATTAAACGTCTTAACTAGGTAGAGCCTCACGTCCACAGGGACACCGACTGGTTGAACACAGCTAGAAGTACGGCAGATCCTCCGGAAACTCAGCAAGCGACTGATCATTCACTGCTCCATCTGTTACCCATCCGGGATTTTGTTGAATAGTTGCAAGTGTAAGTAATCCATCTTACTTAACAAGTATAACACGGGTTATGCAAGAACAAAAGGCTGGACACGGTTAAACTGCAGTAGCACTTTTAGTTGTTTCATTTTATTATCATCCAAATTACTACCAATGAGTAGAACCCAAGTATAAACCCATTAATAAGGTGTAAGTGATTATAGAACAAACCAACATCCACCACTAATATCATCTTCTAATAAAAAAGGATCCAGGCCGCTCGTGTCCGTGAGCACGGCTATCATGATAGATCAACACTCTGCAGAGGCTTCGCCCTTTACCCGCCGGTCACATAAATCCAAAAGAACTTATGTTACGAGGACTTTCACAAAACACCCTCACAAGCACAGTAGCCGTTTTGATTCAACATAGGCAGCATAACCCGAGGCATCGAGATTGACGTAAGCTCAGGGCGCAACGTGAGGGGGTCAATGGCGTCCAGAGCGAGAGCGCAATCATCGCAACGTGTGAAGCTGCCGTACATTGGGCGCTTACATCACGGGACTTTGCCTAACGGGGCATAGCCAACGGATAACACCGTCCTCGATGGATCAAACTATACTCTCACCCATGCTCCCCACATACGCCTTTCGGTAACCACTGGCGAGCTAGAGACGTACAAGCTAATTATCCAAGACCAGAGCCATTATAGTTCCAACGGCGGCGAACAGGTTCCTGGGTTGCCGCTTTAAGAACCGGACCTTATGGAGAGACATTAGAACAAAGCACAAAGCACATGCTCCAATTCCCTAGATCAAACCTTATAGAGACACCTAGAACAAAGCACATAACACATGCTCTAGTTCCCCGAACCATGTTGCTAAAAAGCATCTTTTAACCATCATTGAAGTGAACCATTAGTTCAATATTGACATTAAAAATAAATGTTGGTTGCAGCGCGTAGCATTGACTAACCATAATGCATAAAACCCCGGGTACCAAGGAATAAGGTAAAGACTAGGAACATCCTTAATGGTTAACAGTATTAGACACATGCACATGATTTATGTGATTAATCGGTGTATAGGTAACAAGGATGGTCCGTGTTATACTTGCCTTCCTCAGTGAACTGCTGCTGCAACTGCTCTTCGAGAACGGGATCGTCGGCGAACTCGAACGGCTCGGCAACTACTCACATCGATCACCACACAAGCATCCACACATACATGCAAACAAGATATTTAATTAGAACAGTACACCAAACATAAACAAAAGATGAAAAGAAGGCTTTAGAGTTACTCTACGCTTCACTACAAACACGTGAGCGCGAAAATCACTCAAATCGGAGTTAAAACGGAGAAACTACGCTTAAAACGGGCTCTAGGGGCTTGCTGGTAAAGGTTTTAGGCTTTCAGGGGAGTTTTTGAAAGAAACCAGGGACCTAAAACATAATTTCGTATAAAAACACGAGGGCTGCGGCGTAAAAACGACTTTCAGGACGGTGGGCACTATTTTTCAAAAGAGCAGGGGCTAAACCGAAAGAAAAAGGACTTGGTTGTAAATACTTTTGAATTGCGCTGGACCGCGGGTTGATTTTCAAAAACTGCAGGGGTTCTTTTGCAAAACAGGCACGACGGCGACTAGATGCTGACGTGGGCTGACGTTACGGTGGACCGGACCGTGGATCGGCCCTGAACCGCGGTTCACGGTGAACTGGCTCGGTTCAGATCGGTTTCAGATCTAGGCCGTCGGTTTCGAATCTAACGGCTCAGATTAGATCTAGCGCTCGGCTCGCCGGGGACGGCGGCTCGCGGCGGCGCGCGGCCGGAGTCTCGCCGGAATCGACTCGGCTCGGGGCTAGGGGGCTCGGTTTCTCGCCGCGTTTGGTGCTAGAGGTGGAGGAGACGACGTGGGTTCGGTTTTGGGGGTCAGGGGAGAGGTTTAGGCCGCGGTGGTGGCCGGCGGCGGGCGGAGGCGGGTTGGCCGCTCCGGAGAGCTTGCGCGGACGCTGCAGAGCGAAAGAGGAGGGGAAAAGGGGCTTGGCGTGTTCCTTACATGCTCGCGAAGCTCCGGAGATGGCTCTTGTCGACAAAGGCGCGGCGGAGCGTCGGATTAGCGGCGGCGGCATGGAAGCTTGGCGGCGGCGCTAGGGTTTCGGTGTAGGGGCTAGGGCTCGAAGGAGGGGGAGTTGGTGGCAGCTTATAAAGGGGCTCGAGGGAAGTCCTAGGCGTGCGCGCCAAGCAGCGCGGAGGCGTGCGCGAGGCGGACTCGGCGGCAGCGCAGATCGGGAAGGAGCCCTGCTCGCTTACGGCGAGAGGTAGGAGACGGCACTGACGCGTGGGGCCAGCGCGTTAGCGGCTGCGGCGGAAGAAGAAGGAGCTGACATGTGGGCCCAAGTCGTCAGCGGCCTAGGCAGAGAAGAAAGGCGCCGACAGAGCGGGCCCACCTGGCGGAGAGGGGAGAGGGAAGGAGCGGCGCGCGCGGCTGGGCTGGCGTGGTGGCTCTGCGATGGGCCGCGCAAAGGAGGAAAGGGAGATGGGCCGCGCAGGGAGGTTGGCTGGGCTGCGGGAAAAAAAAGGAAGAGGAGGAGTGGCCGGCTGGGCTGAAAAGGAAGAAAGAAAAGAGAGAGAAAAAGAAAAGGTTTTTCTTTTATTCAAACACTCATTTGAATTCAAATTCAAATATAAATTTGAATTCAACAATCAAAAATAAATGCACCAGCATGAATGCAACAATAATGTTTCTATGCCCTATATTTGCTTTTAATTATTCAAAATTTTATTTGTCCTTCATTATTTATGAGCACTTGAATATAAAAGCCAATTATTTACTAAATTTTAAATAGGGCCATTTTTAGGGTGTTACAGATGGGCTGGTTCCCTTCGTCTCATCTGCAAGGTTAGGCTCTTGACCGAATATAATGCGAGTTTCGAGTTTGGAATCTCGACCTCCACATCGTACCCGAGTTAACACATGTAGAGAGAACCATCTACCTCCTCACGCATCAAGTGCCCTTGCACGAAATGATCCAACCCAATGTTATTTATGTACTCCTCGGTCATTGGCAGGTAAGCGACCTGGGCATTGGGCAACACACGACATGCGCAGCAATGCGCGTAACCAGTGAGGTTATGTCGATGGACATCCTCCCATGGATCAACTTTTGCCAATAATTCAATAAACTCATGACCGGGGAGTATCGAATCTTTTAAGCAAAGGCAAAAAGGCAGAACAAATCCGAATTATTGCAAAGATGCATATCAACACGAGGGTGAACATTCATCACGAGCCATTTTGCCAGAAATCAGAGAGTGGGATTATGAATGGAAGTGATGCTATTCCTACTGGTCATCGGAAATGGCGTCCCACCAAGTATTACGATCATACTCGTGGTCCTTCACCAAAGCAGTTGAATCCAAAAGACAACATTTTTGAAAACCAAGAGCGATACTCGTTTCTTTTGGGCTCATCACAAATTCCTCATTGAAAATCTTAAATGAATTCGACTTTCCCGTTGTGGACATTCAATATTCAGAGACATCGAACACTCCATAATTAGAAATTTTGAACCTGTCTCCGTGATGTTGACGAAGTGTTCCTAGCCAGCATATCTGAAAGCCTGACCCATATCGTGTCCAAGTCCGGCCTTGATAAGCAGCATGTTGTTGAAGGTTTTTTGGTGTCCGAAACTCCAGTTCCTGAGTAAATCAAGAGCCTCTTGTTCTACGGAGTGTGGACCACGATATGTTCTATCATGGTTATCACTCGAATACGAAGTTGTGACCGCGGCACTTCGGTGACGGTCCCTTCTTGGGGGTCTAATGTCTGGTGAACAGAGTCCACTAACATCCGATCCTTGGAAGACCCTGACCCCAAATGCCGGGAGCTGGAACTCAGCTTCCGAACGACCTTCTTGGTAGCATTCCTTGTAGCTCCCCACATATTTCCTACAAAAGATTAGTAAAAGCACAATACCCGTAGGAATATGGGGGGTTATAGTCAGAGATTAGTCGTTAACCGTCCTTGTGGGGTTGATCACCACCACAAACGTTCTCTTTCATGCCATGTTTATTATCAAAGAGTAGAAAGTCTTTTTGGTGTGAGTAATTAACAAATCACTCACGAATTTTTTTTATGAATTGGAAGAGAGATTAAGAACTCTAATTAATTTCCTAAGAAACTTATTAGGCAGTTGGAGATGCGAAGAAAGGAGAAGGGAGAGAGTGAAACACTCACTGAGCTTTAAAGTGGTGCATTTGGAGAGCTTGCACGCGGCGGCTTTTATATGGCAGAGGAGAGGGGTGGCCGGTCGGCCATGGCCAGGCCGATCGGCCAAGGCTTGGCTCTGGCTCGTCCACGCCTCACTCTAGTGCGCATAGCTCACTGTAGAAGGTGCTCTGACTGGTGAAGATGGGACGACAGTGGCGGGAGCAGGCTGGCCAGCCATGTTGAGGCCGAACGACACCCACCGGGGCCGTTTTGTGCCTCCTTCCGTCGGTGCTCTTCTCTGCATGTTAGTTGCATGCACATGCATGGTCTTGCTCAGGTAAGTGCCAAGTGGGACCGAAAGGCCTCCTCTTAAGGCACGGATGTTGTTGGTTTTTTTAGATGCATATAATTTCGAAAATTAAAACTTGTGCAATTCAAAATATAAACATGCCATGAATTTGAAATTCAAAAAGAAATGCATCAAATAAAAGTATCCTATCTGCTTATGCAAGAATGGATACATACCACATACCTTATGGCGAGGGCTTCGGTTTAATGTCCTTAGCGGGATGAGCTTTGAGTTTTCCATCTTCAACGGGACGCTCCGAGCTTCTTGGGGTATTACCGTTCGAAGAGGAGCCTGGTAATCCCTTTTTCTCCTGCCAAACCCTTCGAGTAGACGGGGCTTTTGTTTCAACTTCTTTCAATTCTTTTTCCAGAACTTGCTTACGTTGAATCCTCCGCCATGCATTCCTCCGGTCATGGAGCTACTTTTGCCTTCGCAAGGTGAGTAACTCCAATGCCTGAGCTATTGCTTCAATACTGACTTGGTGACAACTCTCCACCTTGGGTGAGAAGGTGAAGGTTTCTGTCTCCCCATTGATATTGAACTGGATCTCTCCTACTCCAACATTGATGCTTGCATTTGCAGTACTCAAGAACGGTCTCCCAAGTATGATAGATGTCTTGGAATCATCCTCAATGTCCAAGACGACGAAGTCCACGGGAATGAGAAATCTGCGGACTTTCACTGGTATATTCTCTGCAATCACGGTTAGTTAGTGAACTTGCCGAATTGCTCGTCGGTCACTGGCTTCCTCCTCTATTCTAGAAACGGTAGGATGGTGGTGTCATGGTAGTCGCTGGAGGCTCTAGGAACCTCCACGGTCTCCTCCGTGGGGGCAGAGTTAGAATCTTCTACGTCCTCCTCAGTTGGCGCCTTTTCTGGCCAACACACGAACGCACTAGATCGTGCGGGGCACAAAGGAGCTCGCTGCAGCACCTCTGCGACGGGCAGTCAGACCCCCTGTTACAGGTGGTCAGACTCCCTGTTCCAGGCGGTCAGACTCCCTGCGACAGCATGGTAAGAAACCAACGAACGCCCACCCGGGTGGGACCCCGTCGGGGTAGGCGCACCTTGGCTTATTCTAGGATCGGCAAGGCACCTAGAACGTCCTCGGTGGCTAACACACGAACGCACTAGATCGTGCGGGGCATAAAGCAGCTCGCTGCAGCACCTCTGTGACGGGCAGTCAGAACCCTGTTACAGGCGGTCCGACTCCCTGTTACAGGCGGTCCGACTCCCTGCGACAGCCCAGTAAGAAACCAACGAACGCCCACCAGGGAGGGACCCCATCGAGGTAGGCGCACCTTGTGTTGTTCTAGGATCGGCAGGCCACCTAGAACGTCCTCGGTTGTCGTCGAGACGAAAGAAGAACAGCAGATGAGATTGGAAAAGCTAGGGCAAAGGAATAAAAGAAAAGGTACAAAATAGTAGATGTATTTGTGTTTGACGATTGGGTAGAGGTCCTCAATCGGCCACGGCCCTTCATAATATAGGGTGGGGAGGTCTTGCCCAGCAAGGAAGTTTCTTTATAGATCTAAATTGCGAGAAATCCCTAATTCCACTCGGACTCGGGGACAGGCGGTCAGACCGCCTGTGACAGGTGGTCAGACCGCCTGGCACATTGCCAGACCGGCTACAGGGCTCAGCCAGTTAGACCGCTTGTAACAGGCGGTTAGACCAGCTGTAGAGCCAGATCGGCATCTTGCCATTTTTTGCCATCAAGATATGCCCCCCTGTTTTTTGGTAAAGTAGACCGTACCATAAAACATTAATTCAGTCTAAGGGTGAGTCTCTACTGTCAGCCATTTTTTCTTCTAAGGGCGATAACATATTATCGGCCATGAAACTTGAGTTGCTTAAGTTGATGCTACATTTACCCACTTTGGCCACTACTCCTTCCTGGTCCGTGTTGGCTTAGCTAGCTTCTCTTCAATTTGTTGCTCCATTGTTCCTTGCTTGCGCATCCTTTGTAATCTTCACTTTTGAGTACGGGATAAGCCTGAGGGACACCACCTCGGCTGCATATCTTTAGGATGTTGCCTATTACCGTCTTCACCTTGCTTAATAACTTCACTCTTGACCAGATTACTGTTGCTAGCAATCGGTCCTTGTGCTCTATGTCTCAGTGGTGCTTTTTCCCCTATGGTGCTATTTGACTGATTTCTTCGCTTCTGAGCAGCCCCTTTCTTCTTATACTTGGCCAAGAGCTCTTCAAAACTCGGCCTTGCTCTAACCTTGGACTTAGAGGAATTTCTATCCATACTGGAACGGTCGGTCAGACCAGCTGCACAGCCGGTCAGACCGCCTGTCTTGCCGACAGACTTCTCGGGCCTCTCTTTTCTTGCCCCCCGAGCATAGAAGTTCCTGTTGCAGCTCGACATGTCTTCCTGTGCAGCACCTTCTTCTCAGGTCTCTCTTCACCAATGATCACATTCTTTCCTTTAGCCTATTCGGCTTGATCCTGCCGAATGAGCACCTTAGGATTAACCAACTCAATGGTATACAATAAAGCATTTACGAGAAGGGATTGTGATCAACCTGCGTATTATGAAACACTAACCGGCCTTCATTAACGGCCGATTGCATTTGCCGGCAAAACACATTGCAATCATTGGTTGCATGAGAAAAGAGTGATGAAATTTACAATAAGCTCGTTTCTTCAACTCCTCAAGCGTCGGTATAACATGAGATATTTTGATCTTTCCCTTCTTCAATAGCTCATCATAAATTCTATCATACTTGGAAACATCAAAAGTACATCTCATCCCCTCCTGCCGATTTTTATGAATCGACTTAAGAGAAACACAAGTGTTTGCTTGATCATTAGATAACCATGTAAATTCAGCAGTATACACCTCTTTGCTCTCATCGTCCGAAGAATCATAACTCAACACATGAACATTAGGACCATGATGCTTATGGCCATCTAATGATTCTTTACCTCGGCTTTCTATAGCCAAAGTTTTTTTCTGCTCGGACTCGGGGACAGGCGGTCAGACCACCTGTGACAGGCGGTCAGACCGCCTGGTACATTGCCAGACCGGCTACAGGGCTCAGCCGGTCAGACCTCTTGTAACAGGCAGTTAGACCGTCTGTAGAGCCAGATCGGCATCTTACCATTTTTTGCCATCAACATCCGCTTCGGCTTCTGGCTCGGTTCCACTAGCGGTATCGGTCTTCCGCAGAGATCCTGCATCCTGTGGCATAGGTGGAGCACGCGTGGTCTTACCACCACGCGTGGTCACCGCACTAACACTTTGCTTAAGGGGAGCCTCTGGTTGCCCAGGAAACTTCCCTTTGTTAGACTTAGGACAAGACGCGGCCAGGTGAGCTACTTGAGTTTCTATCATTTTATTAAAACTCAGCTGGTTTTTTAACAAAGTATTAAAGCCTTACATTTGGTTAGCCATGCTCTTAAAAAGCTTATCATTACCAAGAAACTTCTTACTAATGCTATCATTGATATTCTTTTGGTCATACCATTGGTCTTTAAGCGAAGGCTGAAAACTACTGTTAAAGTTGTTGTTACCTTCACTACCGGAAAACGGCTGTTCGCCGTGAGTATAAATCTTTGCCGTGAGCCAAATGTCAGGCTCACAGCAAAGGCATGTTTGCCGTGAGCTCAAAGAGGACAGCTCACGGCAAACAATAAGCTCACGTCAAACGAAACATTTGCCGACAGCTAAACTAGAGCGGCACTCGTCAAAAATACAACCCACGGCAAAACATACCTTTGCCGTGAGCTCAACAGAGCGCCTCTCGGCAAAAGAGGACCAACTCGTCATAAAAGGCCACGTGCACTCCTTGTGGCATCCTCGTGAAACGGCTCCTAACGGCCGTTAACTCTTTTGCCGAGAGCCAAGGGGGGGGCTCACGACAAACACCCTAATTTGCCCTGAGCTTTTATAAAGCTCACGGCAAAGATGGTGTTTGCCGTGAGCTTTCAGAAACCTCACGGCATAGAGCTCCTTTGCTGTGAGCTTTATAAAACCTCACGGCAAACATTACATTCATAAATTTTTAAAAATAGCAAATAAAGTCTAAAAATTATAAAAATTTTGATGTCTAATAATATGAGACACATAGGTGATAGAGAAAGGTTTGACATGGTTTCGCACCAGTTTGTCACATACGATGCACAAAATTGCACATCTTCATAGAAATTTCATAGACATGAGAAGGGATGTCTAGTTTCTGAAGTCAAAGTGAAGATTGAGTTTGAGTTTGAGTTTCAAAACATTGTGTATATGATATAGGCACTATAATATGGTCCCTGTTAAATGTTAGTAATTTTTAAGATATATTTGATATTTATTTGTATTTAAAATATACATGAAATAATGGAAAGTTGTTAAAGCGTGCAGGAAATAATTAAATAATATGCAAACAAAAATGACTAAAGTTATTTAAATGAAAGTCTACAAAATAGTTTGATCATTATAGTGACTTTATAAAAATAAAGAATATGAAAACATGTTAAACTAAAATAAAAAATAAGCGGGTGACAGATTGTTTGTCGTGAGCCAGGTGTAGGCTCACGGCAAACATGCCCTTTGCCGTGAGCTATGTGAAAGCACATGG
Source organism: Digitaria exilis (assembly GCA_015342445.1). Classification (NCBI taxonomy): domain Eukaryota; kingdom Viridiplantae; phylum Streptophyta; class Magnoliopsida; order Poales; family Poaceae; genus Digitaria; species Digitaria exilis. The sequence continues at coordinate 93,323 of JACEFO010002243.1, forward strand.
CAAACAAGCTTGTTTGCCGTCAGCCCTCAGATCTTTCTCACGGCAAAGAAACCATGCCATTGGGGAAGAAAAATTAGAAAAAAAATTAATTTTGGGGAGAAAAAAATAGAAAAAATAAAATATAAATCCATGTGGGTAGGCTTTGCCGTGGGCGAGATCTAGCCCACGGCGAAGGCTTGTTTGCCATGAGCCAGCAGATCCGGCTCATGGCAAAGGCGTGTTTGCCGTGGGCCAGATCAAGCCCACGGCAAACAGGCCGCTATATGGGCGCACTGGTTCCTTTCTTTCTATCCCTTCCTCAACACTTCACACCCCAGCCTCCGCTCGCGCGCCAGCCGCTCCTCACCGCCAGCCACTGCCAGGTCGCCGCCAGCCGCACGAGGCCGGCCAGTAGCCAGCGCCAGCCGCCAGCCACCCGCACCAGCGCCGCCCGCAGTCAGCGGCCGCGCCAGGCCGCCAGCCGCCGCGCCAGCGCCGGCCCGGCCCGCCGCTCACACCAGCGCCGCAAGCTGCCGCGCCAGGCCGCCAGCGGCCACGCCGGCCCGGCCAGGCTGCGCCAGCCAGCCAGGCAGCCAGCCGTGCCAGGACAGGCCCGGCCCCGCGCCTGCAGCGCCAGGCCCGGCCCGGCCGCGCGCCTGCCGCGCCAGGCCGGCCAGGCCGCACCAGCCGCCAGTCGTGCCCGGCCAGGCAGCCGGCCAGGGCAGGCCAGGCTAGGCCACGCCAGGCCAGGGCAGGCCGACGCCGGCCCCGAGGTCTGCTGCCCTTGACGCCGGCCAGCCGTGCACTCGAGGTGAGAATTGCTCCTCACAATGCTTGTTAATTCGTATATATGTTAATTGTGTGAGAATTGATGGTGAATTTGTAATAAACTCTTGTGAATTTTGGTTTAGTATTGATATAACGTTGGATTTGAAATTATTATTAGAATTCATAAAGCCTGTTTGTAGGCGTCTCCCGTTCAGAAGAGATACAGTTCGAAATATGCCGAGATATCTGCATATTTAAAACCGTATCTGTTTTGAATTGTCCACCTTTTGGGACAACCCGAGGATGCATCTATGTGGTTAGTCTCCATGTTTTACTTCTATCCGGGATAGAGTTTCGGCAGTATCCCGCTGTTGTTCTCTAGATACACACTCTCCTTCCAAGGACGTGTATCTGGAGAACAGCGGGGAGGTGCTGCCGAAATTTTGTCTCGGATAGGAGTAGAGCATGGAGACTAACCACATCGGCGCATCCTCAGGTGGGATTAGGACCTATCTTCACCTATTAGAAAGTATAAGAAGCGTGTAGATACTTAAGATTTTTATATTGCTCGTTGATACTTTAAGGATGTACACGGGGCGTCCGAGTAATCGTCAGTTTACAGTCGAATGGATTGAGAAGACCGAGGAATTCGTGAAACAAGCATTTCAAAATGGTAAAGGAGCCAGCAGGACTTGGTGTCCGTGCAGCATTTGCAAAAACAAGAAACGCCAACCAAAGGATGTCATGAGTACACATATTTGTAAGAATGGATATGTTGCCGGCTATACACGGTGGAAGTATCATGGTGAAGTCGACGATCGTGTGAGAGAGGAGGTCGTGAGACAACGAGTGATGGATTATGATGCTGAAGCTGGGGTAGGGGACATGTTAAATGACTTTGGTGAAGCACACTTCAATGGGGAACCTATGGAGGAGGAGCCGGAGGCAACCGCAAAGGCGTACTATGACATGCTATCCGCGGTTCAACAACCCCTTCATGGGCATACTAAGGTTTCTCAGCTGGATGGCATTGCACGCCTTATGTCCCTAAAGTCCCAATACAATCTTGGGCGGGATGCCTTCGATAATATGTTGAAAGTTGTTGGCAGTCTGCTTCCAGAGCCACACAATCTGCCTCCGAACATGTAGGAGGCAAAAAAACTCCTTAATGCACTGAAGATGCCCTATGAGCAGATACACGCTTGTCCAAATGGATGCATCTTATTTAGGAAAGAACACGAGAAAGAGAATTACTGCCCAAAGTGTAAATCCTCTCGGTACATGGAGCAAGATTGTGGTGATGGTCAGATGAAGCAGAGCAAGCTCCCCATGAAAATCCTACGGTATATGCCGTTCATACCGAGGATCCAACGGCTTTATATGATCGAGGAAACCGCGAAACAGATGACATGGCACAAAGATGGACATCGATACAATCCCGACAAGATGGTACATCCATCCGACGGTGACTCATGGCAACGATTTAATCAAATTTATCCGTTGAAAGATAATGAAGCCTGTAATGTTCGTGTTGCTCTAGCTACAGATGGGTTCCAACCTTATGGGATGGGGGTTGCCTCATACACTTGCTGGCCTGTGTTCGTTATCCCTCTCAATCGCCCCCGGCGTCTTATTTACTCGGCAGAACATATTTCTGTCGTTGATAATTCCCGACCACCCGGGGACTAATATGAATGTGTATATGGAGCCTCTGATTGATGAATTGGACCGTGCTTGGGAGGAAGGGGTACCGACATACGACCGAGCTACAAAGAGAAACTTTATAATGCATGTTTGGTACCACTACTCCCTGCATGACTTCCTAGCATATGGGATATTCTGCGGCTGGTGTGTGCATGGTATGATGCCATGCCCAATATGCGAGTCAGCTTTGAAGTTCATTTGGTTGAAGAAGGGTGGCAAGTATTCCCTGTTCGACAAACATCGGCAATTCCTCCCTCTGAATCATCCATTCAGGCGAGACATAAAGAACTGCACGAAAGGTCTTGTAGTTACAGACCCTCAACCGCACATTATGACCGGTGCTGAGGTTTGTGCTCAAGTATTTGGTCTACAGGCCAACCAACAAGGTGGTTTTGTAGGATATGGTCAGGATCATAACTGGACTCATAGTTCAGGATTGTGGAGGCTCCCCTATATGGCAGACATTCTTCTTCCACATAACATTGATTTGATGCACACTGAGAAGAATAATGCCGAGGCTTTATTCAGAACCGTCATGGACATTTCTGATAAGACAAAAGACAATGTTAAAGCTAGAGTAGATCAAGCAACGTTGTGCGATAGGCCAAAGATGAACATGGTGCCTCCCACTAGTGGCAAGACCTGGAAGAAGCCTAAGGCCGATTACGTTCTGACGAGGGCACAAAGGAGGGAAGTACTAGAATGGTTCCAAACATTAATGTTTCCTGATGGATATGCGGCCAATTGGAGGAGAGGAGTTAACTTTGCCACCATGCGAGTCATGACTCCCACATTTGGCTTGAGCGGCTTCTTCCGGTGATGGTCCGAGGCTATGTCCCCGACCGGGTCTGGCTAGTGTTGGCAGAGTTAAGCTATTTCTTCCACCAGCTTTGTGCAAAGGAGATATCTCGAACCGTGATACATTGGCGCTGGTGTTGCTCTGTAAACTGGAGAAGATCTTTCCACCCGGTTTCATTAACCCGATGCAGCATATGATTTTGCACCTCCCGTATGAGGCAAGAATGGGTGGGCCTGCCCAAAATCGTTGGTGCTATGCAGTCGAGAGATGTCAAAAGACTCTTTGAAGTAAATGTAGAAATAAATGTAAAATTGAAGCATCCATTGCGGAAGCATTCATTCTGGAGGTGTCAAACTTCACAACAAAATACTATTCAGACAATCTCCCTAGCGTGCATAATCCTCTTCCTCGTTACAATGCTGGGCCCAATGAATCAAATCTTAGCATTTTTCAAGGGCAATTGGGCAGTGCTGGCATGACCAATAAGGCTTTGAACATGTCAGAGTGGCGCAAGATCATGCTATATATCTTGACCAACCTCGACGAAGTGAAGCCGTACATGTTGCAAGTTCTCAACCTAACTTGTTTTCAAGTAGTAACTATTCTGCATCCAACCCTTTGTGTCTTGTTGGTACAGCGAATTTCATCGTCAATATTGGCATCATTCCAGGGAAGCAACGCCTCAGGAATCTGATAGACTTCTTAGGGAAGGTGCGGGATCAGGAATGCCTGATTTCATTTCTTGGTTCAAACAGAAGGGTGGATCCGATTCTACCATGAGTGCCGAATTGAGACAGGTTGCCAATGGCTTTGGTAATAAGGTCAGGTTATTTACTGGTTATGATGTCAATGGATATCGCTTTCGCACAACAACACACGAGTGTAGTCGTCCCAATCGAAGAACCACTAATAGTGGAGTTTTTACGATGGGCTCTAATGGGGTCGAGTATTATGGAAGAATCGAGGAAATATATGAATTGAGGTTTCGTGGTCGTTGAGAATTTAATCCTGTCATATTCAAATGTCATTGGTTTGATCCCCAACAAGTGAGACGAACCCCAAACCTTGGGCTAGTCGAAGTCCGACAATCATCCGTGTATCGAGGAGACGATGTCTATATTGTCGCTCAACAGGCCACACAAGTTTATTTTCTCCAATACCCTTGTAAGACCGACATGCGTCTTCAGGGGTGGGATGTTGTGTACAAGGTATCGCCACATGGTAAATTACCTGTCCCAAACAATGATGATTATAATATAGATCCAAACACATATGAGGGAGAATTCTTTCAAGAAGATGGACTTGAAAGGAGTTTTGTCATAGATTTAGCAGAAACGATTGGAATGGAAGTAGACAATGAAGATTTAGGTGACGAAGACGATGGAGATGAGGTTGAAAATGTGATGGACTTACAATTACTTGAGCGATTGCAATTAAACGATGATAGTGATAACATTCCTCCTTCGGAGCATGACCATGATGATATCGACGCACGTGATAGTGATGATGAGTATTACCAACAAGCTAATATTGATGATGATTATTATTATTTCTAAAAAATTGTGCGTGCCTTAATATTTTAGTTTATTTGTATTGCTATGTTAATTTAATTTATATTCTCCTTATTTTTCTAATTTCTATAGTATATCTTGTTTATTTGTGGTGATTTGCCTATTCTTTTTATTGACAGGTGATTGAACAGTTATGGCGGGCGGGAAGGTGAGGAACGTGAACTCCGTGTACCAAAGATCGAATCAACTACTTGAGCAAGGGCAGGGGTCAGGCGAGGGGCAGAGGAGGGGCAGGGGTCGCCCTAAAGGCAGTGGTGAGGGGTCCGGGAGTGGTCAGGGGGCTGGTACAGGACGCAGGCGTCGAGGGTGGAGGTCACCGCCACCTCCACTTGAGGAGGAGGAGTCGTCTTCTAAAGACGATGACTTTGTACCACCCGCATAGCACCCAGAGTCGGAGGACGAGTCGGTGGAGGCGAAGGATGGGGAGGGGGAGGATGGGGAGAATGGAGAGGAGGAGGAAGGAGAGGATGGAGAGGAGGAGGATGGGGAGGAGGGGGAGGAGGAGGATGGGGAGGGGGAGGATGAGGAGGGTGAGGGGCACCACGGGTACGAGGAGACCGTTGGGGATCCACCGAGAGTTTGGTTGCAAGATCCGTCGACCCTTCCAAAACGACCAGCTCCTCACAAAGGCCCGGTGATTAGGCCCTATGGGCAGAAGTAAGCACTTTTGACTTGATCAATATTCTTTATATGATATACTGCAAATCTCAAAAAAATTAATCACATTTCAGGAGTTGGGAGATTGTGGGCGTAGGTGATCACACACGCCTTGTCAATGGCATACTAGGCCTTTTGTGCAGGGAACACTTCCCTGGCATGGTTTTGCATGGTGGTGTGTACGAGCCGCCATTGACTTTTGAACACTACTACTCAGCGGTGGACCAGCGAGATCTTTTGGACAGGCTTTATGATAACGTGGCGGAGCGGGTGAAGGCCGAGTTATGGGTAAGTTGACCTCACACTACATTACTCTATTCATTGCATTTAGAGCATATAAGTATTGTATGTATATGCAGGATTTCTTCAGGTGCGAGGATGGATGTGAGGCAGACGCACAGGGTAATGCTCATAGAGCCTGCAAAAAGCTAGTGCATGACATGCATTATGAGGCGCGCATCCAGGCTATCATTAATTACCACGCAGAAGTGCTTCACACGAGGGTCACCAAGGAGGAGGCAAGAAAGATGACGCTGAACAGGGGGCAATACCTCCTGGTAACTAACAACCTTGAAGACTCTTCTTTCCTGAGAATAAACATGCTTCATTTGATATTCTACGTTCAATTCATGTCTTGTAGGCGCCTGTTAGTTGGTGTAATAATCACGCACAAGCCTGGGAAAGAATGGTGGATAGGTGGTGCTCTGCTGAATGGCTGGCAAAGCACAACCTTGCCCGAGAAAAGCGTTTGAAGATACAAGGACCAATGCACCACCATGGCAACCGAAACCTCAGGGCATTTGCGAAAACATGGGTAAGCGGATACCTTTCTTTGCTTTGATGTTGGACATAGTGATCAATATCTAACAACCTTACACTCACTATCCGAATCTGATTCACATGGTGGCCAGCCTTGTGGCGAGGTGAAGGCATACGCTTTAGCTCACATGGGCAAGGCGACGACAGACACTGACTTCAGCATGGAGACACCGGCCTCAGCGTACACCAATCCGACAATCGCCGCACGGCTTCGTGCATACACACAGAGGGCAAGGGAGTTCTATGGGTCGGAGTACGATCCAAGCACCCAGAACTTTGATGGACGAATCATCATGGAGGTAGGAGGAGGCAAAAAGCATGGGCGTTACTGGATGGGTGACGGCACGATCAACTCGGCCTCGACGCCAAGACTCTCCGAGATTCGAGCAAGGGCGTCGAGCGGAAGCGATGCGATACGCCCAAGACAAACCGTTGACCAGATGCAGATAGCGAGTCTACAGGTTATTTCTGTTTGCTTCGGGCTTTTTTAAATTCTGACACTATTAATTTAAATTCTAACATATATTACGTTGCAGGCCCAGCTACAAGAAGAGAGGAGCCAACGGGAGCAAATAGAGGCCTCCATGAGCCAGATGTACCTTTGGATGCAGAATGTGGGTGCTCAGATCTCTATACCTCCGCCACAGATTCAATTGTACCCAGTGCCTCGTCAACACACACCTGTGAGTATATATGAATGCTTTAGTTTGTATGTTGGTAACTTAATTCTTTCCCCACATGTGCAATATATTATTCTTTGTGCAGGGTCTATCGGCGGCATCAAATGATCCTGCTGCTAATGTGTCGCCTGGTGCTACTGTGTCGCCTTGGAGGACTTGGGGATCTCAGCCGATGCCACGATGCCCACCTGCTACTGTGTCACCTTGGGGGCATTGGGGCTCTCAGCCGTCTCCGCCGCCGGAGGCAAACCCACAGGATCAGGGTCTATCCACACCCTCCCCCTCCAACCCTTGGGAACGAAGGCCGCACTACTAGGTAGTGAACTTGTTGTCGTTTGATTGAACTTGATAATGTCGTGGTTGAACTTGGTTTGGATGTCGTCGAACTCTATTGTTTGTCGTTGAATGTCGTGGTTGAACTTGGCTTGGATGTCGTCGAACTTCTAGTTTACCTTTCTCGTTGTATTAACTATGTGTGGTTGTGCAATGTCTATATAAACTACCTGTAATGCTCATTGTGATGACTATGTGGTTGTGCAATGTATATGTAAACTGTCTGTGTGATCCATTTTTTATTGGGGTATCATATACCAAAAAAAACAGAAAAAAGTAGGCCCAGGTGCCATTGTTTGCCGTGAGGAAATGACCCAGGCTCACGGCAAAAGGCTCCTTTGCCGTGAGCCACTAGCCCAGGCTCACGGCAAATAGCCATTTCTGGGATTTTCTGGGCTCTTTGCCGTGAGCCTTGGCCATGGCTCACGACAAAGGAGCCTGTTTGCCGTGAGCCTGCGCCCTAGCTCATGGCAAACAGGCAATCTTTGTTGTGAGCCAGGGCCATGGCTCACGGCAAACAGGCTTCCAGGCCGCCGCCTTGCTGTTCTGCCAGGTGGGCCCCGCATGGATGTTTGCCGTGAGCCACGACACCTGGCTCACGGCAAAGAAGGCCTGTTTGTCGTGAGCCAGGGCATCGGCTCACGGCAAAGATGGCCTGTTTGCCGTGAGCCAGGGCTTTGGCTCACGGCAAACATGCCTCCTTTGCCGTCAGCCTGCCCCATGGCTCACGGAAAACAGGCCTTCTTTGCCGTGAGCCTGTGCCGTGGCTCACGGCAAACATCCGTGCGGGCCCCACTAACGCCGTTGACGGCCGTTCCTCGCCGTCATCGTAAAATTTGTTTTTCCAAAGGGGTTTCTTGGCTCACGGTAAAGGTTTGCCGATGGGGTGATATATGGCTCACGGCAAAGGTCCCTTTGCCGATAGGTTTTTTGCCGTGAGGGCTTTGCCATGAACCGGCTCACGGCAAAGGCTTTGCCGTGAGTTTTTGGCCCTTTACCGTGAGCACCGTGAGCATTGGGGCTCACGGTAAACTAGCCGAATCCGGTAGTGCTTGCTGTTGGCCGAAGGGGAGGTTGGGCTTGGAATTCCAACCTTGCTAAGGACGATATCCCGAATTGTTGGAGTTGTTACTCCCGATGAAATGGGTATCCTCTTGAATTATCAGGCAGCTAGTGCCCGAGTGTCCGGTGTCACCACATGTCTCACACGTGATCCTTGCATCCGCAATCTGGGCCATCTCCATTGTAGGAGACTCCAGTTTCTTCATAAGGAGATCCATCTTTGCTGCTAACATGTCAAAGGAGTCAACTTGGTGAACTCCCGTAGAACAAGTTACCTAGCATTCTCCCATCAAACTCTGATGAGTTTCTCCATGAGCGCTTTGGCCCCAGCCACATCCAATGAGAGAAATGCTCCTCCCGCAGCTGCGTCCATGTGCTCTTGCGAATGGCGAGTCAGGCCATGGTAGAAATCCTGGACAACCAGCCATTCTGCCATGCCGTGGTGTGGACAGGCTGCAATATACTCCTATAGCCTCTCCCAAGCTTCAGTAATAGTTTCTCTATCAGTCTGCTGGAAGCTGGTGATCTTGCCACGGAGGGCATTGGTTTTGCCCACCGGGAAATACTTGGTCAGAAAAGCATATGGACAAGTCCTCCACGAGTTGTTGAACGAACCGTGGTTGGTGGAACCATTCCTTCGCTTTGCCAAGCAAAGAGAACGGGAATAGGAGTAGCCTTATAGCATCCATTGTAGAGCCATTGGGGTTGATGGTGCTGCTCACTTCCAGGAAATTCCTAAGATGAGCGTTGGCATCCTCTGATGCCTTTCTACAGAACTGGTTCGTTTGAACCATATTCACCAGCCTAGTCTTCAACTCAAAAGCATCAACTGCTTGGTCATTGTTCAGTCCTGGGAAGCTGTTGCTTGACGAAGCTGAGAACTCACCAAGGTTCTTCGTGGCTGCCATTGTTGGTGATGGTGGTGCTGACGAATACAATGTTTCTGAAGATAGGAATTAGTCTCCAGACTGAGTGAAATATGTGGTGGGACGTATCAACGTCTCACGTTTCTCCCAATGCGTTCTGGATTAGGATTGAAGTTTGAAGGTAAGTTGAAACCGGTCATGCACTGCTCTGTAATCATCATAAAGACAAAAATAGTAGTGATAAGCCCGCTAAGATTAGAGATGATAAAAATGTCAAGCATTATCAAACAATTCAACAATATCTTTAGCCAATTGCTTCCTCGGCAACGACGCCAGAAATGCTTGTTGGCACTCCTTAACTCATCGTTAGGAGCACCTGGTTAGTCGTTATATGCTCAGAAGAATGGTATTCCGCAAGCGCACAGAATAACTCATTGTAGTATTTCACCTTGGTGTGAACCAGGGTATCGTATTTATATCCTCAATGAAGCATTATGGTTAAAGAATATTGAAGAATGGAATGACAACCTTTCCAGAATTATCAACTCACTAACTTAGCTAACGGCAAGTCAGACACCACGTCTTCGCTTGACGTTAGGACTTCCCTTGGACGTTTATCAAGAGAGAGTCCCCTCAACTCGGAGCTTTCGACGGCTCCGACATAGGCTAGAAAGACCCACAAGATAAACCCGATAGAGCTAACAAAAGTTCTAACTCTAATTCTATAGGAAGCTACTCTCCAACTTAAGACAAAGCTTAGAGAAGGAAAATATGAAGAGTAGAGTTTTCTCATAAGTAAAGAAGATAACTTTGTATTCATAATTCAGAAATAAAAGAAAAGAACAACAGCTTTTACCAGAACTTTCGAAGACTCCGGAATCCCGAGGCAAAACTCGACTCGACCTTACTCCCAACTACAACTCATAAACTACAAAACGGAAATGAAAAGAGAGAGCTCCTTGAGTGTGTGTGTTCTTCAAGTGGAGTGTGAGTGTCCTTTTATAGCCTTGCAAGGTCGGTTTCCTGCATGTAGATGACGTCCTCCCTTCCATGCAACCGCCAGACGAAACGGGCTCGAGAGGCCGAAGTGGGAGGCCGGCCAGCCACCCTAGGGCCGATCGGCCTGGGGGTGCAGCCACATGTCACCGACATTCGCATGGAGGCTCCTGATCATGTCCTGAAGTCGGTTGGGTATGGTGGGCCCTCCAATCCAAGTGATGCCTTTCGAGATCCGTTGATCAAACCGACTTGGAATTCACGGTTTAGATCAACATGCACTGTGTTTCTTATCACCTGGATCAGTGACGTGGCGATTGGGGCCAGTTGGAGGCCGACTGGCTATGGTGAGGCCGAGCGGCCTGCCACTGGGCCTTTTGGTGCTCATTTTTCTTGTGTATTCTCCTGCAGGCATAAATCATCCAAAACTAGTGGAACTCATTAATTATTAGCAAACTATGTATGAAACATGGTATAATCTTCCTCATTTATCGAAATGTTGACGGGCACTAAGTGTTATAATGACCGTCAACAGACACCTATTCTAAAAATTGTTTGCAAAGCAAATGTACCTTTGCAAGGTCATCACAAGTTTCTTTGGTGGCCCTGAATGCCTACATTCGGGTGATAGCCAACTCTGGTATGTTTGAGGAGACTGTTGTATGCAGCATGGACTTTATGTAGAGTGTTTGTTTTCTAATTAGCATTGCATTGGCGTCATAACGTAAACCAATTAGTTCTATGAATCGCTTAACAAGCCCTCATTAACCTGTTTTTGTTCATCCTACCACGCGGGCCTGAGCGGCACCTCTTGTAGCTTGTGTTGTCCTGCAGGTGACATGGGAGTTCCCCCAGCGAGGAGCGCCGGTCGCACCATGGGAAGAACCAGGCACCGATCTGGATGTAGCACCCTTTCCACATGCTCTCTTTCTGTGGACGGATGCACGTAACCCCGCATGCCTAGCAGTCCAAGGAGGAACCAATGGAGCAGGCAACTCATCGTGGGGCTGTAGGTGCAAGTGGTAGTTATCCATGCCCCAAAACTGTGCGCTATCGGAGTTCAGATCTAGGCCGAAAAGCCCAGTGTACTTCCGGCAGGAACGTATCCGACAAGGGCATAGGGTGCGCAGTGGCATGGTCGACTAGTGGCAGTGGAGAGGTGGAAGGGCGCGGCGGTGGTGATTGGGACGGGCGGCAGCGAGGGAGCGGATGGAAGAGGTGACAGGTTCGGTCGGGAGCGGATGAGGATGGGTTTTGCGATCGAGGATTAGGATGGAGGCGGCTGGTTGTACGAGAGAAGATAGAGGAGGGAGGCCGACGGATGGGCCGGCTTCAGTGGGCCCCTCCCGGGCGGCACAACAATGCCACTTGGTGGGCTGGAAATGAGATGTCTCATTTTGTGTGGTGTGTTTGTATGATTTAGTGCAAATTTTTAGATTTTACACTTTAGAACTTGAACTGACCACTAAACACGCGCAATGTTCCACAGTCCCTGCTCTGCACTTCATACGATATAATAAGACAAAATTAACTAACTAGACTGCATTAACTTAACCATGACACAACCATGCTCTCTCTTCCACGTGTCCAGCATCCATCGAATCCCGCCTTCTCGTATCGATGGTGGAGAAGATGGCTCCCTGGGTAGAGAGACCCATGGAATTGCTTTTGTTCCGTACATGTGTTTCGTACATGTTATCATTCTTCAATCTTGGAAGGGCTACGTGCTATCATATTGACGATTGCTTGTGGGTTCGGAGTGTTTCGCCTCAATGAACTATTTTAGTGTAATGGCCCCTAGAACAAACCTGCTTGCAACACTAGAATAGTCTTTATGAATTAGACAAGGTGTCTAAATTTAGGATTCCCCTTAATTGTTGGTGTCTATATTTACGATTCCCCTTAATTGTTTCTAGTAGTGTAGGGTAGACGGTAAGGGTTACAGCCTGTTTCTAGTAGTGTAGGGTAGACATGGTATTTCACTTAAATACTCACTTTTTCTAGACCAACATTTTCTTCTCACCTTACGGGTATTCTACATAGAAGATAATTACACCTTTGTTCTCGGATACAACTTTCCTTAAGGGTATTCTACCTAGAAGATTATTACACCTCTATTCTCCAAAGATAATTACACCTCTGTTCTCCGGATACGATACCCTTTAATCACGAGTGAAATGCTACAATGGTATCTTCATACGTTTACCAATGACAGATCAGATTATTCTATAAGAGTTAAAAAGGAACACCAAGCATTTATAATGTTGCTGCTTAGAAAACTTAGCGAAGGATGTCTTGCTGCAACTTGAAACATATGCACTGAATGGAGCTAGAATAACGAGAAAATGGAGGTCGTCAAGACCAAGTAATATTGTACTCGAGCACATTTCTGAACCTGCTGATGTGTACAGCTACTTATACAAAATACTCAACAAAACAGCCAGGCAAATGAAACATATATATCAACACACAGCACACCGTGGAACCCTCCGTTCCGTTCCAATGCTCAGCTCCTGCCGGCATGTATGGCTGCCCGGACAAAATCTTCGCATGTCCCATGACCACTCGAGAATACATCTGTCAAAGCTCCCATGACATCAAAGGCCTCCTGTAGATCATCGGACGAGGTCATGTCTTCCAGCCAGGAGAGCAGGTCCTTGGATAACCCCACCATCTCCTTCATATTGACCAGCTTCCCATTCATTAGGATCTCCCATTTCTCCAGGCTACCCCCAGATTCATCTTTCTCGCGCGACTTGCTTGTGCTGGATGATTTGCCCTTCTTGAAGAACTTTTGCAGCTGCTCAATCAAGCCCATGTACACCAACATCGGCTGGACGATGGTAAATAGCTTCTTGTCCTCATTTGTCTCAGATGATGAACCTTCATCTGACCGAACTGTTGTGGACGAGGAGTCAGAGGACAGCTTGAGGGTTGATCGCCCATGCTTATGTTGCATGTAAGCATGGTAGATGCCCATCTGCAGGAACGCAGGTCGGTGCTGGAGCCAGCTCTCGTATGACTCTGATAGAAGGGAATAAACCATCATGAACTGTACAGTCTCCTCAGAGGAACCTGAAGTACCACGGGATCCAGAGACACGTGCTGAAAGCCGAATAGGAGACTCCGGTGTTGATGGAGAGCTGGACAAGTACGTGGTCACAGCCTTGGCTATTGCATGACGCTGCTTGTTGGCACTTGCATCTGCAAGATGAGAAGCCATCTGGACCATGAATGGAAGAAATCGCGAGTTACTTTCTCTTCCCCCACCTTTGCAGTCTGTGCTGAAAGAAGCGCCTGTTGCAAACCTCGCCAGCATCTAGTGATAAATAAAAAATACCATCTTACGAGATCAGTCAAAGTGTAACAGGTAATTGGTTCCAAAATAACTGTCAAACAATTCAGAATGATTGGACGGTACTTTATGTGACATTTAAAGACTTAAGTGTGCTCAACGATTTATGCATTCATGGAATATATTAGCATAGAATTGAGCGGCAGCCACATCAATAATATCAAAGAAAATACTTCTAGTATGCAATAAAAAAAGAACGAGAATAATCAATATGCTATCCAGCTTGGAAATAATCCCCAGAAATAGGTCTCTATCCTTAACATGGCAATGCAATCATGGGGTTCTCAGAGCCAAATCAAAACATAAGAGTAAAATGTGCCACCCATCCTTCAACTTGGCATCGAGTGTCATCCTAGTCCCCGAACTCCTAAAACGCACATCTAGGTCCCCAAACTTTCTAAGGCTTTGTTCGGTTAGGCATGGATTGGTTGGGTTCCATTCCACATGGAACCCAACCAATCCATGCCTAACCGAACAAGCCCTAAATGGTTTACTTGAGGTCCAATATCCACAAACCGCCAAACTGGCATTAAACTGCCGGCGTGGTACGCTGACTGGGTGTTGACATGACTCCGACCACCTCCGTCCCAACCAATCACACCAATGGAGAGAGAAGGATGGACAATGGGGCTGACATGCGGGTCCCACATGGCAGAGCCACGTCAGCACCAAATCAGCGTGCCATGGAGGCAGTTCAATGCCGGTTTGTGGATATTTGAACCTCACGTGAACCAATTAGCAAGTTTAGGGACCTAAATGTGCGCTTTAGGAGTTTGGGGAATGGAATGAAACTCACTGCCAGGTTAAAGACCCGAGGAGGCATTTAACGAAAAAACATAACTGTGCAATTCATTTCAAATTCTCAGCGAGAGGATTCAAACCTGGACAAGTAAATAAAACAAAATCTAGGCTATAATAAAAATGCAATTCACACTAATTGAATTACTGCGAAGTGTATGATTGGGATTTTCTTTGCATTATTTTAAAGAAGAATATGTAACCAAAGTCAGGATCACGTACCAACACAATGTCATATGTCAATAACCGGAGACGGCTCCCATCTGCTCGTCCAAGAGAAGTCAATTGGTCCCAGTACTGATCAACACACCTAGTGTACTGACCAAGAGGAACAGATGGCCCCCTCAATGGAAAGATACAATTACACAATGTCTCATTGTTCCGCAAAGTAGCACCGTCCCATTCCTTTTTGGGATTCTTCAGTGCAGCATCAGCTCGCTTAGCTTCCTGATGGCACTGGTAGTGTATAATGTTGAAGTGACTAACAGTGGTGTAAACACAGTCCCCACGGCCACTACCAGAACTCGTTGCCCCTAAGTTCACTCGTTTACTGAATGCGTAGACTCCTAACATGTCTGTTGGCCTTAAGGTGTACCCTTCTCTACAAACCATACATGCTAAACCATCCTCCTCTTCTTCCACATCATCCAAACCTTCAATTGTAGGCTGAGATACAATAATGCGTCTACCTCCATCGGAAGCAAATTCTTGTCGCATTCCCATTCCCTAGAATAGAAAAGGAGGGAAAAAGGCAGTGCCCATTAACATGCGTACATGTGGAATCCAGGATCTAACAGTTACCATTGGAAATATTTGCGGAACAGATCAAGAAAACAGGACCGATAACAAAACAAACATAGCAGCTGATGAAACTACAAGAGTTACCTGAAGTAGCATCTCTCTTTTCTTGAGAGCACGGCGACGCATCTCCTCCCTTGTAGCATGTCGCAGCTCCTGAATCTTATCTCCAAGGAAGCCGTCACCATTATTTTCTTTGTTAGCCAGCGTATCCAAAAGATTTTCTGCTCTTGCACCAATTTCATTTTCTCCAGGCACCCCTTCCAAAGCGTGAAGCAGTGGTAATATGCCTTCTTCGTCAATGCACTTCTGTGTGGGCAGATGGCCCTTGGCCAGCCCCTTCAGCATTGACAGAATGGGTGGAATAGATGGTAGCTTCAAGCCAGATGTCCATTCGGCACTTGTTCTAAATCCAGTCAGTCCCGGAGAAGCAAAGCTTTTCTTAACGTGCTCAACAGCAGCTTTCGTAATGCCCTTCTCCAGAATAATCTCTTTTAGCCTCTCACCACAGGAACTAGTCTTGAGTGATTCTGAGACACGGACAAAGTTGTCGACAGCGGATCGCTGCGTCGAAGCCCTTTGGCTTATACTATCATCTTTTGGATTCTCTTCATGTTGCTTCTGCAACTGATCAAATTCAGTCCAGTCCCCAAGGTAGGGCTCAAAATGTTGAATAAGAGCGTCCATAGCTGTAGGCTCCCCATAGGTCAAGTAAGGCAGGATCCTTGCCACCATCTCCTCATTCCTTTGTTGCTTGTTGGATTTTTTGGCACCTGATGGATGACATAGTCTCTCCAAAAACATGACAACAATTTTCCTTGCCTCCTCACCAGCACCAGCTTCCTCATTAGTACTTGTAAAAACACTTTGGGCAATGCTTATGTCACTCTCATTAGCTTCCATAGTAAGACTTTCAACAATTAGTAGAATACCTTCAGCTGGTTCCATTGCATCCGCGGAAAATGCACGTCTAGCTGTCTCAAGCAACAGACCCAAAGCACCCAAACGTAGTAAGGCACATCTATTTTCACGGATTTTGCAACAATACTTTAGCAGGTTAAGAACAGAAGCCAACTCTTCTTGATTAGATCTGAATTCATCATCACGCAGGCTCTGACAAAAAAAACGTAAGAACATCAATACAAATGGGTCAATCTTAAGCCACGTGAACAAGCTTGGAACACAAATAACACTTTTTTCCAAGTTAATCTATCTCTAGCTGCTCAATCAATTAATCTATCTCTAGAGGGAGATCAAGGGAGGAAGGTAACCAACTGAACGTAAACTTAAAAGGGTGTACCTGAATCATGCTCAAAATAATCTCAAGGCCTCCACATTCCCTAACAGCACCTGATATAGCAAATTCAATTTCAGGATCCTGTGATTCCTCCCTTTCCTCTTCCAGCTCTTTAATCATAGGCTCAGTAGCTTCACCATCTAAACCCTGATCAGAAAAATAACAGGTCTTGTGAACATATAACATTAAAATGATGTTAAAAAAAATCAAGGAATCCCTGAAAGTCCTAACCAGAGAAGCAAAGAGATCATATCATGCACAATTACTATAAACAGAAACAAGAATTCATTATTGTACATCAATTGCATTTAAAGAAAAGTTGTTTCTGGATTTTAGGCATCCATATGCAGTGCCCACAAGGAGTGTCATAGCAATTCCGAATACTAGTGGGCGTATACACCAGGTATCTTGGCAGCTAATGAGCAGTTCTTATAAAAAAAGTTAGATTACTTACAACTAAATAGGCGCTAACCATGCTATTAAATGAAGGATCGGAGCAAAAGTGAGATAGAAAACTTGACCCAGACCTGCAATCTGTAGGTCACTGTCATTGGAGGGCAATCTCTGACAGATGAACCAGCAGTTAGTGCGCTGGAATTTGACAAAGAATGTTGAGTTTGGCCATGATGCTTTCTCCATACTTGCTCATAGACCTGGGAAATGCTCAGATCAAGTGAGATAATATTTCCAGCAACCAATAATTCCATACCATAATCATCCTCCAAAAGTCCAATCAGATCAAGCTGGTTACAGATTTTGTTTTTCACATCTCTCATTAGAGGACCAACATCCACACTGGAGTATGGATTCCTTGTCATAGAACCCCTGATGAACTCTTCTTGTGTATGTGCTTTGTTTAGTATCAGAAGATAAACAGGCTCTGGTTTCACTGGACAAATCAGATTGCAGAGTTGCTCCAATATAAACTGCAAAAGATAATTACAAATAAGTAAACAGGGCAAGAATAAGTTACATTTTATGTTCAGAGGAGTTGCTACCAAATTACAAGTAAGCACAATATCAAAATAAAGTAAAACAAATCTGTGCTCTACCAAAGATGTCCGTCTCTTTTTTTCCTTGACATGCTTCTGCAATCCAGAGATGCAAGCACGGATAAATTGACGTTTATTTTCATTACTCTCAAGGAGTAAGCTATCAAGAAGGTCTTTCAAAAGATGATTGCAGTCATTAATTAACTTAGTCTTCTGCACAACAAGTCCACGGATCACCAGAAAGGCTTCCAAGACCTCAGATAGTAAGCTATCACTCATGAACCTGTAGTATGGAAGGGGAAAATGGTAAGGCCATGAAAAAAGAACAAGATGCATTGGTAGCTTACTCATTCGGGAGCACAACTGCTTTACCTTGCTCTAATATTGGGAATTTCAAGAAACTTGTTCAGGAGCTCAACAAGCTTATGAAGAATGAACCCTTGAGATATATCAATGCTTAGGCTCCTCTCCTGTGATTCAACATTGGACACTTCTTTTGTTATCAAAGAACATAATGTTGTCAAACAACCACGAACAGTTAGGAAAAGACGTGAAGCCTCTGAATCAATCATGGTCCCAAGTAAATCAAAGTACTCAGCTGCATTTTCACCCGCAGAGAGTGTTCGTGGAAGTAAAGACATGAGCAAGTTCAATAACTGAAACTGTCTCAGAGAGTTTGATGGACATAGCAAGCTTATGAGAGTGCATATCTCAGATCTTATTGACTGAGAACAGGAACATAAAATCAAGTCTGATACCCAGGAGCCCAAGGCGAATTTCGAGAAGTCACTCTTACTTGACTTCCGACATGCACGTCGCTTCCATCTGAGCCCATATTTGAGAACCAGATAGTCGGACTTGTGTGAATCATGACCCGTCTTCTGAAAAGATCCTTTCACTGCCTGTGATACTTTGTACTGCCTACGGACAAAATCTAAATATGATGCGCCACTCTCCCATTCAGTATAGCTCAGAAGTGGAATATCCTGGTCTCTTTGACTTGCACCATAAATTTTTCCGGATACATCTGGCTGAATCTTAGCACTAGGGTTATTAGTGGTTGTGTTACCAGATGTATCAGCATTTTTAGACTGTAATGTCAAGCTAGATATTCCCAAGCCTGACTCTTTGTCCCCACCATCAGATTTTGGAGGTGTGCAGGCCTGAGAAATTATTCTCAGACAAGGCAGAATAATATGTTCCGAAATTGCAGGATGTTTTGCTCCAACCTTAATAGAAGAGAACAACAGTTGAAACGCAACCCGTAGTCTTGCCTCCCAAAACTCATCTACAAGAGCACAGGTCTCTGATAGCAGAAGTAATTCTTCTCGAGTTGATTGTGCAATGTCTATGGAACGATGGTGCTCAAGGCAATACATCACCTTCCTCTCAATCAAGCTGTTCAATTCCATAACTGCATGTGCATCACCTTCAGAGAACGAAGATAGCACAGCCCTAGCAAGAGTCTGCGCTGCCCTAGGGCCCTGATGAATGTTGTTTTCAAATAACTCCGATAAAATTCCAGCACTTACAAGTTGCTTCCTGCAGTTTGCATGTTTGGACAGCACTTGTAATAACTCCATGCATTGTGTAACAAACGTGGTACTACACCCATAGCAGCTACTGGGAGACCTTGGTATTGAAAAAGCAGGTAATGCATTGGTATCACTAGAATTTTTCTGGTGCAGATATGTCATTAAAACACGGCGGAGCCCTTGTAATGTCTGAACACTTTTACTAACAGAATCAAAAGCTGCTTTGCATTTTTCTCCATACAGAACACCAAGAAGAGCAATCTTGCGATTTACCTTGCATGTCGGTCCAGGCAAGGACACCATCATCTGCTGCACAGCATCCTTCTGCTGGGAGTCTATCTCCTGCTCCCCAATGCTTGACACAAGTTTAATAAGAGGCTTTTTAAATCCCATCAGTTGCTGGTACCTCCTATGAGCATTTTCTGACTCTGACTCAATTGCTGTCAGACCTTTTCTCATGTCTTCATCACTTTCCATGTTGTCAAATGAAAAACTGGGTTTTGCCATGAAGTGGAATTCAAAACGACCATATTTGCTGTATCCACACTCATTGCAGAGGAAAGAGTCAAGGTTTTCATAGTTAATATTTCTACATTGTCGGCACTGATATGCATTTTCATGGCAGTTACTACATATGCCATGCTTATCAGTAACAGACCTGCTACACCGTGGGCATTGCAATGACTCAAGGGAAGAAGCTTGAAGATTTTCATAAAATGAATCAAGCTCAATCATAAAATTGCATGCTGTAATTGGGATGGGGAATTCAACCTTCAATTCGGTCTGATTAAATGTAAGATGGCAGCTCTTAGCACGCTTCCAAAGAGTCCAATTATTTTTCAATTCTGACAAGTCGGTAACAGGCCTGTTGTTGTAATACAAATTGAGTACTTTCACCGACTTGGACTTACGAGCATCATAAACATTCATTGTAACTGATTGTATTGTAAAGCTTCCAGTGCATTTTATTATTATTCTATTGTCCGTAAACTTGGTTTCGGACTTGAGGATTTCGAGTTTCATCCTTGAGTACGGAACATCTGGGCAGCTGCATGTAACACAAGGTTCACTCTCTAAGTAATAACCATCAAACTCCACTAAGCAACTCAGCATGTTGTAAATCCGGGAATTTGGATGATTTGCCAATAGTTCATTCTGTGAGTGGAGCGTGCTAAAAATGCAGCTTATTACCTCAGGTGTCAAACACTTATTCACAAGTTCAGAGTAATTCTGCTTTGCACTTGGGTCATTCACTTCCCCGATCAAACATGTCATAAGGTCCATGTACTCAACAATAGTTTGTCCATACATGGGAAGATGCATCACCTTCTGCAGCAGAATTGTTAGCATAGTCTCCCTAAGCAGGTTTTTTGCATGGTACCACACTCCAAATAAAACACATTTAGCCTCATTGCGGACACCTGCTGAGTTCCACTCTAGCAAGAATATGTCGACAAACCGCTTCAACATTTCACCTTCCTTATCATTGAACATTTCTACAACCCGTTCCATGTCCATGGACAATTTTTCTGATGAACCCTCAGAACCATCATCACCCTTCCGCTTTTTTTTCAAATCTGAAGACTGTGAGCTGGTTCTCATAAAACTTCCTAGATCAGCACTCTCTGATATTTGTGCATTATGATTGGCATCTTTTCCTGAATAGAAAGCCAAATTTAGAAGCTTGAGAGTCTGAATAACACACTCTTCGCTGAAGTGGTAAAAATTGTCCACAAGAAATGGAAGAAGATCCATGTGCTTCAAGCAGAACTTTTGCCAATTTTTTGGCCTTGCTGCAGCGACATCACTAAGAATAGACAAACATTTTATGAGCTTTACACTTCTCTCATAAGGTACAGGATTTCGGAAGCCTCCAGACTTGTTTATGATTTTATAAAGTTTCTTGACTTCATGTGAATATTGCCAAGAATCCCTCACGCTATAATAGTGAGTCTTGCTGCCGCATAAATGAAGGAAGAGCCTCCTCGCATACCTCCGAACAAATGAAGTATGAGGATTGCTAATATAGCTGCAAAGCACGTCTTGATATCCATCCAACTTTAGATCCTTGGTGTTGGGAACCTTGTAGCTTCTATCCTTCTCAGCAGCCTTCTCCTTTTCTGGTCGAACCATGCTATATACAAGCCGGAAAGTATTCTCCAACAACAATTTGTAGTAGTCCATGAACAAATCAGTTGGATGAGATTTGGCGTATGAATCCGAAAAAAAAGGAGAGAAGTTTCCAGCTGCTAGCTCTCTCCTTATTGTCAACAGGGATCCACACCCTGAACCAGAAGAACCAGATTCTCGATTTATGGATGATGACTTGAAAGTATGAAGAAGTTGCTGCAGAATATCCATAAGATAATTCAAAAATGATTGCTGCCTGAGTGCAGAACAGGCACGAACTAACTGAGAAGCAAACTCATTTTTATCCTGATCACCACCAGATGACGCTATTGTGGTTGATGCTGGAACCTGAGCAGGTCCTTTTTCTGCCAAATCAGAGCTCCCACTTGACTTTGAATTAGAACTATCACTCCCAGGCTGAAGCCAGTTACGGAACATAAGTGTGAAGAACATGAAAACAAGGATCGAAACTTCTCCAAAAGCACATCGTGTTTTGGCGGGGAATGGTTTGTTTATGTTTATTTCATCCATGACCCACTTCACAAACTTCTCCAAATCCAAATTTTCCGGCTTCGAACTATCCATGAAAGGACCACCAACTGCAGATGAAAGCCTGTAGAACAGCTGCATTAAAGGTATGGCTCGAGTACCAGCTGTGGTCCCCATCCAGCCTCTAAGATCTTCAATTAGATGGCTAAGTAGAAGGGAGTTAATGGCACGTTTTGATGCAGAAATCGAAACAGTTGTTTGGTCTGCGATAGTCTCAGGGAAGTCTGCAGACTCATTTGCATCGAAAACATGAATTGAAGATGGGGACGTCTGAACACTTCTATCAGCAGGAGCATGAAGACCACCAGAATCCGTTAGCTCATCAATAGAGAAATGGATTTCACTGCCTTCACCTCCAAATGTATCAAGCTCAATGGGTATTGCTGACATAGGATGATCTTTTGAATGGGGTGCCGGTAGGCGATCTGCATCGAGTATCTCATAGCAAGTTTCACATAGGTCGAAATCCGGACATATGTTACAGTGCCACCTTTGCCTAAGTATTGGAACAGTGGAACAGCCGTCACAGCAGTATTGCACTGATGATGCTGCAGGATCTTCTTCAATCATAACTTGAGCATTTCCACTGCTGGAACTCATAGCAGATGCACTTGATTTCGCTTGGTTTTCAGGGGCATCATCATTAACTATCATTGTCTGCTTCGGGAAAGGGACTTGGAGAAGTCGGGATGAAATGGCCAAACTGAAAACCAGTAATAAAAGCAATTGAGGAAATGGTAAGGTAAATAATAAGGAAAACTAACAAATGTTAATAGTGGCACCCCAATGGATTGATAAACAATAGACGAGAAGATCACCTGCTAGAAGTCTGTACTGCTTCATAAGGTGCAAAAAGTAGCTTCTTCAATAGAGCAACTGCAGGTCCCACTGAAACTCCAGATTTCTCATTGGAATGCAGGGCCAGGCATTCAGCATAGTTATAAATAAATTCCACACAGGGTACAACAAGACTATTTATTGTCTGTGTGTCTGGTCTGTCTAAATCTAATATACCCCAGAAAACTTGCATAAAACCATCAACTAGCTCTGTACCTGCAATATATATGTGAGTGCAGTCATTATAATAATTTTTAAGTTAGAGAATATTTTAAATTATGAACTGTATTTCACATTTTACCGATAGGTAATTATATCTAACGAATACTGGTGTCCTATCCTCAAACATGTATGTACATATGTAGGTTGGAGAGTCACGTTAACAAAGTAGCACACAAAAACAACAAAAGCAGCAGCAGCAGCAGCAGAATAATTGCTATGACATCTTTGCAGGAGCATATGATTTAAACAGCACAAGTACTCCTGTTGTTTCCACATATTTACCAAAGACATCTAGTCTACCTTCCTATGGGACTGAAGTACTTAACTAAGGATGCAGGTTATCACCAGAATAGAAATAAGGCAGGCAAATACAGGTACAGGAAAAAAGAAGAAAAATAAATGACAGATTGAGAAATAACACTACATTCTAACTTGTTTTATCCGCATGTAGAGGCCACATGATGCAACCTACGCAGATATACTGATACATTATAGTAGTTTACTTCCTCCGTCCCAAAATACTATTCGTTTTAGGTTTTCTAGATACATAGCTTTTGATATGTACCTGGATATATATTTGTGTCTAGGTACATAGTATAAGTTATGTATATAGAAAGGCCAAGACGAATAGTAATTTGGGATGGAGGAAGTAATATCTATGTGTTTTGTCCTTGAGTCAACATGCAAAAGGTGAGACAAGGCAACAGCCAGTTTAATATACAATCCTTCTAAAAGTCAACATGTACCAGCCAAGCAATACATTTGGTTAAACAAATCAAAAGTATAATTAATACCATGAGTTTCGAGAAAAGAGGCCAGGTTTGGTTTCCTGTGCAATGCAACTTTGGAAACTGTATGGATCTGGGCTATAAATTCTTTTATCACCCAGCTAGAAGCAGCACCTCCAACTCCGATTCTTGATGTTATCACTGGGAGTGATTTTATTACCCCTAGAAGCCGCATCATGTCCTTAACCTGTACAAACATAAGCCATAGGTCAACAAAAAATAGTGGAGCAGAAGGAAATCAATGAACCACGTGACCAGTAGACAATTGAACTTGGCATTACATGATAGTACATGTCCTTTGGGAACACAGCCTGAAGGACACAGCATGCGGCAGAATGTAGCAGAGGTTCCCTGTCACTTTGAAAGATTGTTTCCAATAAATCTTTGCATTTTAGATTATTAAGTTCCATGCCTGCATCAACCATGTCAGTAAAGCCACTTGGTCGGCATAACACGTATATGCGTGAGAGAATTCTGAGGGCATCTGCCAAAACTTGCTCTTGGATAGGAGCTCCTGTCTGCGCAAGTTGGGGTCTCTTTCCTGATCTTCCACCAGTAGAACTACCACCCAAAGCTTCCATATCAAGCGCAGCATCCATTTTCTCTTTCCATCCAAATTCATCTTTAGCTCGACCATAAACCTCAATAGAATCAATCCTAGGTATAGATGAACCATCGAATGTCCGCCCAACACAAATTGTGAATTCTTCATCTGCCAAAAGTGATTCAGCAGTAGTAAATGGAATATCGTACCAGGATCTCATGCCTTCATCCAGCTTAACGACTCTATGAAAAATTGTGATCTCCGAAGGAATATTGCTAGAAGATGTATTGCCCACATGGACCCGGCAACCAACCATGACTATATCTGGGTTAGGATTTGCAATAGCCACCTACAATAAAAAAAATGTAGTGCGTATAAGTCATCCAAACATAAATTTGTTTAGGAGCACAACATGAATGAAAAAAAAAATACAGAATGAACAAACCAGAACATCCTACCTTGAAGCCAGCAGATGTCAGACTCTCTAAATACCCGTCATCTGATGTCAATCTCTGCTTAATGCTTTCAGAATCGCCACTCTTGGTTGTTTCGCTATTAAATTTAACATCATTTGTAATGCAAGTTGTCTTCTCAAAGAAATCAAGTGGAAATTCTGGTCTTGTGCTGGTGCAAGCTCTACTGCTGAGGATGCTGCTGCCCAACTTCTTTGTTTGCTCTGCTGCAAGAGTTGTCAAACTGTCACCTCCACTAGGTGTCTGAGAGTAAATATGAAGGCTTCCATCATCGCACAAAATAAGACAATGTGTTTTATCTTTGGATAAAGGCTTATAGGCAGCAACACCAACCACTGAGGAATTTGTACCAGTACTGTGCCTCATGTTTTGTGCAACCAATTCATGAGGACCCAACAACACCGCAAAAGGAGCATTTGATTTATATTTCAATAGGCAGGTAAGGATTCCACTGCCAGCTACTAGCTCTCTCCAACGGTACAGCCCGGCTGGCTTGGGTTTACCATCATGATCTTTCTCACATATATATGACAATTCCACTATCGATGAAGAATCAGCATTCAAGCGCCCCATGAAGGTTGTACCATCTTGATGAGATACAAATAGAAGCCTGTATGTTGATGAGAAGTACAATGACAAACCTTTATGCATGGATATGGCATCTTTTACCAAGACTGTTTCAGACAACATTTTTGCACCAACATCACCCTCCAATGTAACATTCAGCCTATACAAAAGGCCCCTTTCAGAAAGAACAAGCAACACCAACTTCCCCATGGAGGAGGGGACAAGGGTTGCATCAACTATTATATCATCAGCTACCGTAAAATAATGCATGGGGCTGATGTTGTCCTGCGAGAGATCATATATCTTCACAAACAAATTCGTTACCACGATGAGTTTCACCTGAGAACCTGGAACCCATTCCACACGACGAATATATGCTCCTTGCAGAGCAAGTTCTATGGCAAGGCGATCAGTTACTTCGCCACGACTGTTTAATGTTAACACTTGGCAGTCCTCATATCCAGCAACAGCAAGGTAATGGTCCACCAATGGATTAAAAACTAAATGGACAATTTCAAAGCGAACAATGTTCCTGGAGAGGGGCTTCACATTGGTCTTGTCTGCTGTGACAGGTGATGCAGTAGGCTGTCCAATAATTTGTCCCACATCAAATATAGCAACTTTATCACCTTCTCCAACAGCAAGCTTACCTCGAGTGCTGATACTGAGCAATAATTTAGCAAGAGAACCATTTGCAAGATGCGACTTGAGCTCCCTAGAATTAGGATAATCAGCTTTTATCTTCAGGTCCAGTGATCCACTTTTAAAAGCTTTCTTTAATTGGAATATGTCGGAGGAATGTGACACCAGCACATCACCTCCTAACAAAACCTTTCTGTCTTTTGAAAGATTCAAATCCCTTCGGTTAAGTATAGCTGGTAGCAACTTTTTGCAGATTTCAAGCACCCTAACCTCAATATCCAGTTTTTTAAGAAGAAAAGGAAGCTCACTGCTGAATTCGTTAGGCACAGATAGCTTCATGGAACAATCAGCATCAGTAGCGATATCATCTTCATAATCAGAGCCACTGTCTACAACCTGCTCCACATCCTCATGATAAGCCAGTATGGGGTGGAAGCTGCTAGCAGCAGCCGGAGGTACAGTGGAGCTGCCAGTAAATTTCCGAGGTTTCAAACACTGGCAGCTGCTTCCTCTCACACCTCCAGCCCCACAGTCACAGAAGAAACGGCTTGACCTAGAGTAGACAACACGATGCCCTCGATGACACACCTTGGCGCAAACAGAACAGCAGCCTTTGGAAACTGTCAAGTCACATGTATAACAGAAGTACCAATGCTGTTCCATGAAGTTACTTCCACTGGATGTAAATGTGCACACTTTTGACGCTAAAGCTCTATCACTGTCTCCATCGTATTCCTCATCTCTGTCGATGCTCCCTAATTCTCCATCAGATGTACCATCATCTTCATCTTCCTCGCCAGAGCTAGCATCACAATCTACAGCAGAATTGCTTACTTGATTCGTGCAAATAACAAGATTCTCTGAATTTTTCGACTGCTTTGAGATGAGAGATCCTGATCCAAAACTGCTCCCAGAAGTTTTTGATGAAAATCTCTTAAGGGCACTTCTATTTAACCCAGTATCACCAAACACTGCTTCCACAAAAGAAAACAGAAACTTCAAAGTGTGCAGCCTACCATCATCCTTAACCATTCTCTCCATAAGTATCAGAGTCTTTTCAAACAAGTGCCTGAAGTGTGACTCCTCACTTGATAGTTGAACAAGAAAATAGAAATATGCTTTAGCAGTCTGGAGGTCATGTGACAAAAATGCTCTATCAAGTAACAGTACCATAGAGTTGAAAAGGTGATGTTGAAGTTCTTTGCTCAATGTTTCAGGTGGACATATGAGATGCGTAAAAAAATCCACTACTAGTTCTCGGGTTGCAGGACCAGCAGCGTTATTTGTACTTTCAACTTTAACAGAAGGCCCCAATATTACAAATTCTAACCACGATGAAAAGCAGGGCACATCCATTCCAATAAATTTGTTTTGCAACTTCTGTTTAAGACCAGGACAACAACCATTTGCCAATATGTCAATCAATAAGTGCAGAATCTTCAAATTAACCTGCTCAGATTTGCAATTCAAAACATCAAGAAAGACAGAAATATCAGCATGCTCAGATGCAAATATACGGCTTGCTCCTTCAGGAGCTCCTTCTGCATCACCAAGGAAGAATTTAAACACCTCTCTTTTAGATTGAAGGTCTTCCACTACATCAACTACAGTAGAAACTAAAATCTCTTTCAACCCACAGTCCATGCTTCCATTCGAGTTTATGCCAGCCAGGAATCCTTCTAGCTGCTTCAGAACAAACAGTTCTCTGTATTTAGCAAGATCATCCCTGTTGTTAATTAGAGTAGTAAATATGCAATCGCACTCTCCACGAACAGGTCTAAATATTTGATCTGATCTAATAGCCATCACCATACCAAGCAGTTTGGAAATAACAACCTCATCAACTCGGTCTCTATCTCGTGGTTGTGCAACCTTTATATAACCACTAACAGTTTGCATGATCTCATTTATCACCAGAATGCAAGAAAGGAGAGCACTGTTGTTTGAAGTGTAAGTTGATGGAAATCCATGCAACAAGAACTTCAAGAAAAAACATTTTTTCTGACCTTCACATAACTTTGAGGTGACTCCATCTATCCTTGACGAAAGCCAACATATGGGTTCCAGCATTTCCAAATATGAACCGGATTTCTCAAAAAGAAGGTGGTGCTTAGATTTGTCAAATACAGAATGCTTGAGCAGTAGGGAAGGATAGCAATTATCCAAGGAAGGCCTTCCACTGTCGAGAAATGACAGATATGCTTTCTGAAAAGTATGAAGGTAGGTCTCCAAAAGAGAAGATAAGATATCCAAACAGTGCCCACTGTTCTTGGTTATGTACATAGACAAACTATTCCCATCAGTACATAGCTCCTCACCATGAACCTCCTGTTTTCTATGTGAATCCACCTCAGTTTCTGTGCATGTCTGCTGCCTCTGAAGATCTGCATTAATGAGAGAGAGAATAAAAGAAAGCCATGCTCCTTTCCTTTGGAAATCCCAGCTCTCCAACTTACTGGAAGCAAGAACATCAGAGTGCAACAACTTTAGAAGTTCAAATGTTAATGCAGGCAGATCGATGCCCATATGAGATGAAGCATCATCTCTGATTCTAAAAGCAAATGTTAGGAAGACGTTGACATCTTCAAGGTCAGGCATCAAGTAACCATCATTCAGAAGAGAATCATTGCTATGACAGGCTATGACAGATAGTGTACTCCAGCAAATCAAAAAAGTATATCTTTCCACAATGAGATCATCAGCAACTTCAGCGCTCCTACCGTTCCAGGAATTAAGGATTTGTGACATAGTTGCACCCAAATCAGTCAAGTTCAAGCCCAAACTTTCAACACCAGCCTTATCAAAATAGCACTCAGCATGAGCTGGAGTCACATCAATTAACTGAGGGAGCAAGTCCCTGGTTACAGCACTCTTTTTGGCAGAACCATCAAGCATTTCCTCCACAATAACAGTGGCAAGGGATGGCAAGTAATCATTCATGGAATGTGACTGACCTTGATTCAGCTGGCTATCCCTCAATCTGGATCTTAGCCTCATAAACAACCATGATGGATGTGTTAATGGGTATAGCAACATATGTCGCAGGACAATCAGAAGTCTTGATACAAGCAATGCCCATCTTGTCAGTCCAGCCACATTTACTCCAGACGGAGGCTGTTTCATTTTCTCTAGGTAGGAGAGTACAATTTTGACCAAATCAGCCTTTTCTGACTCTGTCGATAAATGGAATGCTGCCAACAGAATTTCTAGGTGAAAAGCACAAGGGAGACTTGCACAGAAATCAGTAACATTTAATGAGCTGGATGATGTATCGTTTGCCTTCTCCATAAGATATGTAACATACTGAACAAAAATCTTTCTTCCCAGACTAAATCCTGAGTTTGCTGCATAAGTCATAGCATGCGCAGCTAGAGCAAGTGTGTAGTGATTATAGGTGTACTTCCCGTTCTCAACATTAAGCACTTTCTCCACAAGGTCTTCCCTTAAAGAAGCAGGACATTCATCACAAACAAGAAACGTCTGTAGGAGTTCAAAACAAGCTGCATTGATGTGCTGTAATTTATTTTCAGAAGACATTGTGTTTCCAGTGCTGCTTTCATCAAGGAAACAAGTTTGACACTTTAGTATTGAAAGAAATTGATCCAGATGACAGGTGTTGAATTTTCTGCAAGTATCCATATATATGTTCCTGCACCATTCAGGAGAGAATATGGATGTTTTCATAAAGCATATCAGATCAGCAGCTAATTGAATAGGCCCCTGCTGGCTGTTTGATTGATCGCACCCAAGAGATGTTGGCTGCTCTGCATTTTCAGTTATTCCTGCAGAACGTACTTCAGCAAAAAGATTCCCAAAAAGTGCTTCTTCCTCATGACTAGCCACAGATTCCAATTCTGAAACAACAGCTTGTTTTGTGAAACTCAGGTGTGGCTTCTCATTTGTCACTGATTTTACTCCTTCGTCATGGAGGAAACAAGCAAGACGAACTAAACCATTCAACCATTGTTCTCCTGAAGGAAAGATAAATTGTAGATACTCCTCACATGTATATTTCTTCAGCAATGGTACCTCCTCTGAACGGACATGACAAGATAGGTCATTTATCTCATGATTCAATGAATAACAGAAGGCATCTTTGTCAGGTTTGTCCCTGTTAACACATCTTGTCCATCGTTTGGTGTCTCTCAGAAGTTTCAGCACAAATTGAACAACACGAGGAGAGTAAGCTAAAGGAGGCACCAAGCAAGTACTAGATTTTTCATATCTCCATGTATTAGAACTGAAGATATCCAGCATGGATGAAAGTATGCATACTTGAACTGTACAACAGATATCATTGTCGCAAACAATAATTTGCATTAGCTGTAGAAATTCTTCAAGTATCTGCAGCAAGATAGTGCCAACACCATCTACAGAGAAGACTCTGTCATGATTTGAGAACTTGAACTTCAGTCTGAACAAAGCTGGAAGGCTATCAGCACATCTTGCTACTGAGGATAACATCATGGCATCAGAAGAATCAGGAGGAAACTCCATAGTGAGACCAGAAACTAACTTCAAAATTCTTTGGGCAAAAGACAACCTCAAGTCAATGTTTACATCTTCAACCATTTCTAAAGCAGGAGACTGGCAAAGCTTCTGCACTAGTGTAAGAAGGCGTGGTATACAGCATAAGTGAACAACCGTAAAATGCTGTGCAAATGGCACCATGCTATTTGGAGATACCATACTGCACGATTGGGTATTCTCTGAAATAATGTAATCTCGCTGTAAGTATTCTGGTAATAAGGCCAAACGAAACCGTTTAAGATCATTTCCGCTTTTTGAGCAGTTGAATCCTGGTAATAGATATAAGTCATCAAATGCACATAAATCATTGATTCTATTACCATGGCAAAGGCAACAGCAGTTTACCTTTTAGATAGCAAAAGTATTTCTCTTGTGGGCTCAAGCGCTCAGCTTCAACTGGGACAGATGACCACTGCTCAATGATGTCACTTATAACACTGGGTTCCAGTGAGTATGCCTTATTGTGAGTACCTTTAAGCAGCACAAATTCCATGAAACAGGCAACTTCATTCTGCAAGTATGCAAAACCAAATTAACAAATAACGAATGCTACGAGAAGTACAAGCAGTCAAGCATCATTGAAGAATGCTGGCTCAACCAAGATAGAAACACAATGGTGATAACATATCAATTTATTCTTACCAAAACATCTTGTAAACTTTTCTAGGCTAGAAACTCAGAACGATCAACCCAATCTAATTAAAACCAAGTGAGGAGAACTTACCAACAAGCCAAAGTCATCACATGCGTACGATGATTTTTCTAGATGCAGGAGACAGAGTTCCAAAGATCTCTCCACAACCTCCACGGCCGTTGGCTCTACTTGTTCCACTGATAACAAAAAGCAGAAACCGATCAGATCCAACTTCGTAGACATGTATTATAGTTTTGATCTGCACTAGAGCTTAATGGTTAAAGGAAAGGCGAAACAACAAAAAGCGGGTCATAATATTGGAGAAAAACTGTTAATTAATATCTGCTGAGTGTAATGAATACTCCAATCATCATAGCAAGAAAAAAAAATCTCTCAGAAAGACAACATTAGGCATAACAGGTTCTGCCATTTTATTTATTCAACACATACATCAAGAATGAGTTGCAGCTTCATTGCTTTCAGCGTCGTCCAGGAGGTCACTTTGAACATCAAGGGAGACAAGGCATGCAGTACAAATTGCTTCCTAGTATATCAAGGGAGTGCACCAATAAAGTGACTTACCCCAGCCAACAAGGAAACTAATATTTTAGCATGGCTCCTTCCTATAAATCAAACACATTGAAAGAGAAATCTAGTATTGAGAGTATCATTCTGAAATCAAACAGGAACCAGACAACTATAGCTGTAACTGGAACTAGTATATAGGTAGTGTGCATGTCCAGGGAAAATCCATTGATATATATGATTATTACATACTCTTATTTTCAAAGTGCTCCAAAATATAAACATCTAGCTCCATCAACTTCTACTAAACTATTAAGACCAGTAAAGAAAATCTATTGCCCATCGCCCATCCCCACGGACCTATCATGCAATTCAGAGTTTCAGATATGGTACCACTAAGAACAGATACTGGCGACAAAGCAGCAATCCATAATAATAGATAAAAGAAAATAATGATACGTCATTGGCCACAGGGAATGAAGTGTAGAGGCAGTGAACACAATCCACACATGAGCACACTCATTTAAAGTGCAAAGGCCCATATAAAATTCTCAAGGTAACTAAAACTAGCTCAGCCAAGTCTTTTTATTACCAAAACACTCACAAAAACATACATTGGAAACAAGAATAACCTTGATAAGACAGGACAACAAGAACAAGCAAATATGTAAAACAAACAATTCAATACTGAAGCTTGATGCAACAATTAATAAGTAAACAAAATCCTGAGCTACAAGGGAAACACCTCAAACAATTGTATATAGATCTAACAAACCAGTACATATCCGAATTGTAGACTAAGATTGCGCCAAAATACAAAAGGGAAACAAAACACTAAGGGACGAAGCATGAATACAGAAACTTGAACCAGGTGATGAGACATGGAAGAAGGAACTATGACAGTTATCACAGCAATTTTAACTAGGTGTGACAAGGGACGGAACTATGGAAGCTATCAGCCACCAATCAAACATGCAGATTCTTTGCTGTATCCATGACCCGTAGGAGATATCATACTCGCTAACAAGAATAGGCAATCTTAGGGTCACACAACAGAACACCGCTGAGACAGCGCATCTAGCACCGTTAGGATAGTACAGGATGCCGTGATAGTACAGGATGCCGTGATAGTACAGGATGCAAACATTCATGCTGGAGAGGAACTATAGAAGCTATCAGCCACCAATCAAACATGCTATTTCATTGCTGTAGCCGTACCCGCATGCCAAGGAGATATCATACTCTCTAACACAATCTTAAGATCACAGAACACAAGCCCGCACCGACAGCACATCTAGCACACATAGAGCATCCAATACTGGAGAGGAACTATGGATGCTATAAGCCACCAACCAAACATGCTGGTTCTTTGCCGTAGCCGTACCCGCAAGCCAAGGAGATATCATACTCTCTAACAAACGGGTAGGCAATCGAGTAGTCATCACACAACAGAAAACCACAGCAGCAGCGCGTCAAGGAGATATCATACTCTCTAAAAAGTGGGTAGGCAATCGAGTATCTTAGGATCAAACAATAGAAAACTGCTGCGGCAGCGCATCTAAGACCTGAAGTTTTAAGGATTACAATCGGCAATAGTACAGCATGCGACAACTGCATCCAAGACTGTAGAGGCGGGATCGGAGGAGCTAACCTGAGGCGGGGAGGACTGCGGACACAACGGCTCGGGCGGCAGCAAGTACAGCGCGGGCGGCAGCTGGGTCGGTCGGCGGACCGGCTGCAAGGGCTCCGGCGAGGGCCTCGAGCCCCGGGCGTGCCGCGGGCGAGAGCAGGCGGCGCGCCGGCGGGTCCAGCTCCGCGGAGGCGGTCAAGTGTTCGAGCATCGCCGAGATCTCCGCCGCCGCCATGGCGAGGGATCTCCGATCGGCGGCGGCCCGTATAGAGTGAGCGGTCCTCGGATCGATTGCCCCTTGTGAAGTTGTGACGAGGTGGTCCGTGATGGAGGGTTTTGTGCTTGTGTTGTCGTTTTTAGAGAGAGAGAGGGCTCGGGAAGGGACGGACAGCCAGGGGAGATTGGGCGTGGCCGCGTGGGGGGAACGAGATCCTCTGCCATCACCGTTGCTGATGGCACTCTGCAGATGAATCCCACCCGTCCACTTGCATCCAAAGGCTGCCACTCTCCCAGGCCGTGAATGAGAACATGGACTGGCCCAAACTCAGCCCACGATGGCCTTTTGCCAACTTGCGGAGATAGACCAGACAACATACCCTCCCTACAATGAAACAAAAATGATTTGGTGGTATAACAACTAAAATCTATCTGATCTCATGGAGGAAAATACACAACCGTGATATTACACACCTATTTGCTTCCATCTTGTACATGCAGATTTCTTTTTCTTGTAGGAACACTCAATCTAGCGAGGGACCAGGGGAAGAGTTAGGCCACGATCAAGTGAAATGCAAGAAGAACGGAGGAACGGAGGAATCAGTGCATAAGAGGAGGAAGATTAAGACAACGGTTGCTTCCATGATGGCAAACGAGATTGCAGCTTGTGACCGCCGCCCTCACGGCGCACTCCCACGCCAAGCGCCGTCGCACTGGCGGCAAAAACAGGCATCGTGGCGCCAAAAATAGGAGAGTTTGTGGTAAAATACTAGCAGCTGGACCTTTTTGGAATGTGTGCCGTGTCGTGGTGGGCTGAAGCCCAGTCCATGATGCTATGGTATGCTGGTTACCATCGGTTGCCGTCGATACACAGCGGGCGGGTGGGATTCATCGACCGCAGAGTGCCATCAGCAACGGTGATGGTAGAGGATCTCGTTGCGCATGCGGAGGATACGGATGGGAGGCGCGCTTCGCTGCGCCTGTGCGCAGTATGGATTGAGCAATCAGCGAATTCGCTGGGCAGCTTTCTTTAACTAGTCGTCATAGATCACCTTTTATGTACACATTGCAAATTAGCATGGAACCAATTTTTTTTGGTAAAAATTTCTTCTCGAGGTGAGTCAGGCTGTTGCATTCAGCAGCATAAGAACTAAAATATCCACAAAGTGCAAAGGGGGTGAAGTCCCACATTTAGAAAACGATGTAAAGAGAGTACAAGTCACAAATGAATCCCTCTTAGAAATCTATTGCCACATAAGTATACATATAACACATGTAGCACCATATTGTTTGGTGAAGATGCTGCCTACAAATGTCCAAACTTTTAGTCCATCCATTTATACGATGATGATGGTTCCAAGAAAAGCATTGCAGTACTATTTGTTTGTCCCTGTAACAGGAAAATTGACATTTAGAGATTGGACAATGATCACTATGCTCATTATTAATATAGACGGGTTTTAAGGTTATGAGAACTAAGTGACGAAAATGTTGCCTACCATGATCGACCTCAAGATAGATGCTACAGATAGACTGAAATATCCAAAATGCCTCAAAACTAAGGACCATCTGAGGAGTTTAGCACATATTAGTATGGACTAAAGCTTCTTGAGACATTTTTTGTGGAAATTTATATATCTTGGATGCCTAAGATCCTAAGAGAAGTAGAAAGATATGATAATATAAACATTTATTTGTTACTCTGATTTTATTTGTAGTGCTAACTCTGATTTTTCTTGAATAATTAGCCTGACGCTCATATGGTGGTACTAAGAAAAAATAATCATTAGATGTTAAATGTTGTCACCTAAATGAACATGAAGTTTTAGATAATTTGAAAATTAGTTTAGAATTTATATGTACCTCGTTGCTGCTGTAGCATTTTAAAAATATACAAAATAGTATGTGTCTAGTGTATGTGAACTTTGGATTCAAGTAAGATGGCTTCTTTTTACGGCAACTGAAACCATGATTTCCCATGTTTATAGGAAAGGTGAGAGTGTATGTGAACTCTGGATTGAAGTAAGACGCTTCTTTTTGTAAGTAACAACTAAACCATGGTTTGCTCAAGTATTTGTTTATAGGAAAGGTGAGTGGGCTTTTACCTTCGGGTTAGGAAGATTCCAGTAGAGGCTAACTGTTTCTGAGAAGCATACTATGCAATGAAAAGGACATTCCCTGATATGCATTTAAAAGGATATCTCCTGAACATAAATTTCAGTAGTAACATATGTTTAGTGTAGAGTATTGTCATTTAACATAAATATGATAGTGACTTATGAAACAATTCAAGCAGATAAACTACATCTATGAAGACAAATCATTGTGCACTGTGAAGGGAATCGATTTCTTTCTGATTTCCTCAGGTAATTGTGCAACCCACCTTATTTGAAATACAAAAAGGAAACATTTTATGCCTGATTAATTCAGGGGATGAATCCAGCATTGAAATCCCTAATACAATTAGACACCCATCATCAATCACATCTAGAGAGTACCTGAAGCAGGAATGCAAGGTGACCATTGGAAACAATTAAGGATACCATTACTTCTTTCTTGTCTTAAAAGGCAGTTTGTTGACGCTTTTCTAGTCAACACACGAATGTGCTAGATCACGCGGTCGTTGAAATCTCCTCGCCGGAGCTCCTGGACGCAGCCGGTCAGACCGCATGTAAGGGCCGGTCAGACCGCCTGAAGCAGAGGCACCGGGAAAACCTACGATTGCCGCCTCGGAAGGGACCCCGCCGGAGGCAGCGACCTAGGGTTGTTCTAAGGTCGGCAAGGCCACTTAGAATGTCCTAAACCGTCGTGGAGACGAAGAAGGAAGCAAAGGGGATGGAAAAGCTAGGGTTTGAGAGAAAAAGTAAAAGGCAAATATGTTTTGTACGATTGGGTAGAGGTTTTAATTCTACTCAGACTCAGGGACAGACAGTTAGACCGCCTGTGACAGGCGGTTAGACCGCCTTGCACATTGCCAAACCGAGTACAGAGCCAGCCGGTTCAACCGCTTGTAACAGGCGGTTAGACCGGCTATCGAGCCAGATCGGCATTCTTGCCACTTTTTGCCATCAACATAAGCCCCCCTTGTTTTTTTAAAGCAATGTGTACCATAAAATATTAATTCAAACTAAGGGCGATCCTCTATTATCGGCTATTTTTCCTCTAAGGGAGATATTACATATCGGCCATATCCTTTCAAGCACTGTTCCAAACACTTGGATGATACCTCTTCAAGTATTTCCCATTGAGCGCTCTTGGCAATTGAAATCCCTGCAAAGTTTCTACCATATAGGAATTACTAGAACAAACCTTCACAATACGATATGTTCCTTCCCAACTTTGTGACCACTTACCAAACTTGTTGGTCTTCGTTCCTGGGTAGAATAGTCTTCCAAACCAAATCATCAACTAAAGGATTTTACTTTTACCTTCTTGTTATATGCTCGAGCTACTCTCCTTTTGTCTTTCTCAATCTCCTCCAAAGCCTCCAAATGCTTGTCGGTCACTTCATCAATGTTGTCCATCATCAAAGCACAATATGTATCAACATCAAGATCATTTTGCTTAGCCAACCTATAAGTAGTCAGATTCACCTCAACGAGCAAAACGACTTCTTAACCATAGACAAGCTCAAATGGAGTAACCTTGGTAGCACCATGTCTAGAAATAAGATGCGCCCATAAAGCCTAGATAAAACTTCATGCCACCTCTTGCGATGATCTTCAATCTTCTTCTTTATGAGCTTAATCATAATTTTATTGCTAGACTTGGCTTGACCATTAGCTTGAGCATAATATGCAGATGAATTGAGAAATTTAATACCATAGGATTTAACAAATTCACGTAGCTCCTTAGATATAAATGATTCCACTTGATCCGTTGTCAATGTTTGAGGAATCCCAAATCTATGAATAATATGCTAAGTAATAAACTCAATCACCTCT
The DNA here is from genome assembly GCA_015342445.1 of Digitaria exilis. Lineage (NCBI taxonomy): Eukaryota > Viridiplantae > Streptophyta > Magnoliopsida > Poales > Poaceae > Digitaria > Digitaria exilis. Next base: position 130,563 of record JACEFO010002243.1, read on the forward strand.
TGATATGCCATATTCTTAAGGGGAACATCTTCAATCCACTTAGTAAAATAATTAGTGGTCACGATCACAAAACAATGACCCTTTGATGAAGGAGGATTAATCTTTCCAACAAAGTCTAAACCTCATCCTCCAAAGGGCCAAAGTTTAATGATTGAATGCATCAATGCAGCAGGTGCTAGCTGAATATCCCCGAACTTATGACACTCTTCACATCATTTGTAGTAACGAAAACAACCGGTAGGGCAATAAAAGCAAGCCCGCCTAAGGAGTCACTTCATCATACGAGCCAATTGATGCATACCACAAATTCCTTCATGAACCTCTGTCATAGTCAATCTAACTTGATCAGGATCTAAACATTTTAAGAGCAAACCATCCGTAGTCCGATGATATAGTTCACCATCAACTATAGTAAACTTGAAAGCCCATCGTCGGACTTTTCGATCCAGTGACCTGCTATATCTTGCAAATATTCCACTAGCGGCTTCCTCCAATCACCAACATCAGCCTCGACAGATTGATAAGTATCTACGGCCGAATTGATTTTTCAGAGGCACAGGCGGTCGAACCAGTTGTCGGGGCGGTTAGACCAGCCGAGTCAGTCAGAACGGCTGTAGTAGGCGGTCTAACCGCTTGTTCAGAGCAAACACGTCGGTTTCACTAAACATCGGCTTCTTTTCTCGAAAATTTATTTTCTGAACATTATAGCCCAATGCCTGCTGTGCCAAGCATTTGCTCTAGGATTTTCATCTCTTGGTACATTATACATTACAAAATCATGAAAGCAAGTTATAATATCCAAACATTTATCAAGATAAACATTTAAGAACTCATCTAAACATTGACATGTTTTAGACACTTGTTGTACCACCAATAGAGAATCACCATAAGCTTCTACATGCTTTACTCCCATATCATTTAAAATTTCCAATCCGAATAATAAAGCTTCATATTCAGTTTGGTTATTTATGCATTTATGATCTAATCGGTTAAGAGCTTCAAAAACAATACTGTTTGGTGATATAATAATAACACCAACACCACAACCGCTTATGCAAACCGATCCATCAAAATGCAATTTTCATGGGGTAAAAGTGATATAGCTGACATCTAAATCAAGTTGCTCATTAATCTTATGTTCAAAAATAAAATCGGCAACGATTTGTCCTTTCATAGATTTCAATGGTTAAAAGCCTAAATCATATTCAATTAAAGCATAAGCCCATTTGCCGATTCTACCACGCAATATCGGTCTATGCAACATGTATTTAATTATGTTGGCTTGACAAGCAACTGTGCAAGTATTTGCTAACAAATAATGCCTTAATTTTGTACAAGCATTCTATAATGGCAAGCATAACTTTTCAATAAAAGTGTACCTTGTTTCGGCGTTCAATGATCTTCTACATGCATATGCAATAATGTACTTGTTGGTTGTCTTTAACCTACACGAATTACTCCGCAAGCGCATAGAGACCGTTGTAGCATTTCACCGGAGGAGTGAAATCTGGGTGTAAAATCCACGGAACGGTAGACACAACTAAGCGTAGAATTATCTAACTGAACTCCAAAATGAAGAGAATAGATAAAAGGGTAGATGGCCTAAACTTCGGATAGCCTATTCTAACTCAAATACTATCTATCTATTATCTTAACCTACTTCGACGGCTAAAGCGGGGGGACTCAGACAGGGGTGAGAAAGGGAGTCCCCTGGGCTCAGCAAGCTACTGTTTTGAAAACACCCGAACATGGTGGACTACAAAGGACGGATATGGCTGTCACCACCTGCCGCCTACCACAACGGTACCATGGGGTGGAACACAACCCAAGATAACTATCAAGCAAAGGCACCGTGCCTAAGCTATCTGCTACTGACCTCCACCTAACACGAAAGGCTTATGAGGAAACCCCAAATGAGCAGTATAGTGCTCACGCAGACAAGGGGTCCCACAGGTCGAAGAAGATAAATAGATAAATTGTAAGACTAAGAATAAATCTAGCGAGATTCTAAATAAAGACAAGAAAACTTACTGGAGATAACATTTCAGATTTATTTCCTCTGGAGTGGATACAAAGTCAGAGAAGGACTAGAGACAAAGCTCGAATCCCCTCCTTCCAAGCTTGGCTTTCACTCAAGCTCTCACTCCACACTCTCCCAACTCTACTAAAGGAATGGAGTTTCTAACACTAAGCTACCACTCTCCAAAATGGTGTGTTTTGAAATGGAGGGTGAAGGGTTGTATTTATAGCTCTCTAAGGCGGTGCTCCAGCTTAATATGCAAGCCATGCAGGTGCAGTAACTCGCACGTGAAGCTGATTGCATGGGGTTGCAGCAGCAGGCCGGCCAACCTGACCTAGGCTGACCGGCCCAGGATATTGTCCACATGGGGCCGCCGGCCGAGGTTTTGCTCTGAATCCCTTCGTTTTTTACCTGTTCGTCCCTACATCCACAACTCATGGAAAACTTATGAATTTGTTAGAATCATCAAATTTTAGTATCATTTTGGTGTTGATCCTATGGAATCCTGGGAAATGTTGGTGGTAAAAGTCTGTGAAATCGACCGCCAACAGTACTCCTTCCCTTCGGTCTCTTGAGTCAAAACAACTCCAATAATGCTTTCTTTAGCCGCGATATGCAATTTGAAAGAAATTCCTCTCCTAGGTGCCCGAAGAACCGGTGGCGAAAATAAATAATGCTTGATTTCATCAAATGTCTCTTGTTGTTTTGCCCCCCATGGAAATTAAGAATCATCTTTCAACCAAAGCAAAGGAGTAAGAGCATTCACCTTTCTTGACAAATTGCAAATAAATCTTCTCAGATAATTCAGCTTGCCCATGAATTTATGCAACTCCTTTTTAGATCTAGGCACCTGCAACCTATCAATAGCATCAACCTTTTTTGGATCTACCTCTATGCCATTCTCATGAACTATGAAGCCCAGAAACTTCCCAGCCGATACACCAATAGCACACTTGAGCGGGTTCATCTTCAAACCATATCGGCGCATCCTTTCAAATACAAATCTTAAATCAGCTAAATAAGAATTACTTCCAGTCGATTTGACAACAATGTCATCAATATAAACTCCCAAGACAATACCGAGCAAACCATGGAAGATCAAATTCATAGCCCTTTGATAAGTAGCAATGCATTTTTCAAACCAAAAGTCATGACAACCCACTCAAATAAACCAACAAAGTCTGGATATATAAAAGCCGTTTTGGATATATCCTCTTCGACCATAAATAAGCATTCTATTAAGAAAACTAATCATTCTATGTCCAAAAGCAATGTAAATAAGCATGTCGGCTATAGGCATAGGATATTCATCTTTAGGAGTAGCACGAATCTATAGAAACTCTAATCTTGTCTGTATCCTTCTTTTCCACAGGCACAATGTTAGAAATCCAATCGACATATCGACAACGCCTAATAAACTTTGCTTCTAACATCCGATTTATTTCTTTCTTAACTCGGTCATAAATTTTAGGATTAAAACGCCTAGGAAGTTGTTTATAAGGCTTAAAACCAGATAAACCGATGCTCAACTAGCTCTCGACTTAAACCAGGCATTTGATGATAACTCCATTCAAAACAGTCGACATACTCCTTTAACAATTTTATTAATTCAACTTTGAAGGCAGAATCCAAATTCTTGTTTACAAACATTAGCATGGGTATAGAACCATCACCAATGTCTACCTTCTCAAGAGGATCAGCTGGCTTATATCATCAGTCTTTAATAGCCTCACACATATCATGATGAGGACATCCTCCACTATTACCCCCTGGCAAAGACGCAACAAAAAGGGCCCAGCTGGCCCAAGTTGTAATGGGCGATGACAGTGTGAGCCTCTGATTAATCCCACCTTGCTTAGCTTGGGAGGTGGAAGCCACTTTAAAAGGAAGAGCCACCCTTTCTCTATTGGACTAGTCTTTTAGGTTGATTGGCCATTTCCCTGAGAGGTGTTGGGCTTTGTTCCTACCCACCTGGGCCGGTGTCACATCATTTGGTATCAGAGTTGGGCCTCCATTTCAGAGAGTAAGAATGATGAGAACATCCTCGGCACGATTTGGCTAGGCGCACAACAGTGTAGGCGGTATTTGGCCAGGCGCACGACAGTGTAGGCGGCATGTCGTGGCCAAGCGAGCACGGTTTGGCCAGGCGCACAACAGTGTAGGCGGCATTTGGCCAGACGCACGACAGTGAAGGCAGCAACCGTGCACGTCCGAATCTATTCTACCTCGCTTAGCGAAGTCCTTGTTAAGAAGGGGAGAATGATGAGGACATCCTCCACTATTACCCGCTGGCAAAGACGCAACAAAAAAGGACCCAGCTAGCCCCAGTTGTACTCGGGCGGTGACCGTGTGAGCCTCTGATTAATCCCACCTTGCTTAGCTTGGGAGGTGGAAGCCACTTTAAAAGGGAGAGCCACCCTTCCTCTATCGGACTAGTCTTTTGGGGTGATTGAGCCTTTCTCTGAGAGGTGTTGGGCTTTGTTCCTACCCGCCTAGGCCGGTGTCATATCATATCGTTCTTCTGCGACCGATAGTGTTCAAGTCTCTGCTGCAACCACTCTAGATTTGGATCCATTAAATCACATAATATGGTTTAGCCGATTCTCCATCGTCTTTAGGACAACATGAATGAAACCGCTCTTGGTACAACTTGTAACACCCCTGGTGTTTGAACAATTTTAAAACCTTTATTAAGCTTGGTTAAGAATAATTAAGAAAGAGGATTAAGGAAAAACAATGTAAAATGATCCATAATTCAAACAATTAAGAAAAGGAGAAAACACAGGTTGAGCTACAAAAGACAAAACCACCTTAGAACATAAAAATTTGTGTTAAGGAAAGTTGCAAGGAAAACAAAACCAGACACATTTGCTTTTATGATCTTCATCCAAAAATAAAAGCAAGAGAAACAAATTTCCACCCTAGGTTTGAAATTCAAATCCAAAAATCCAACTAAAAAGGCTGATTTGAAACCCAGCCAAAATCTACAATTTTTCACAAATCAGACTATCTTTATTTGTCAAACTTTTTCAAATTTTGTCGTTATGACCCTCGAAAACCCCAAACACCGAGCAGACTACCTTTTCAAACTAGCTTGTTTGAGCTAGAAATATTCACAATTTCAAGTTTGTTACAAAAGGAAGGTCATGCCACTTTTCAAACTCCAACTTTCGTATTTGCAGTTTTTGGAGTTCAGTTCAAAACTTTGGAGTACTTTAGCTTCAACCCAAACCACACCTCGGCGCTCAAGCAGTGGCCATCGTGGCCTCTACCCAGGAACGTCGGGAACGGCGCCACCTGGCCGGCGAGGTCTGCTGCCTTGACCTGCCCGACCAACTGCCGACAGTCATGTCCCCAGTCCTCATGCACTCGCCAGACCCCTTGCCTCATGAAGGTCCTGCCCTGCACGGTCCCTTTTTCCCGCACCATCGACGCGCCCCGATAGCGCCCGCGAGTGGCTGCTGCACTGCAGCCGCGCCAGAACCCCGCAAGACCCACGCCGCTCACCAATCCGTTGCCAACGACATCTCTCGTCGCCCATGCGTGCATCCCCGGCGGCTAACCACAGCACACACCCTGCCCGGGTTCGTCAGGGCCATCAATGGCGCTCCGACGGGTCGAGCACATGTACGCGCGTCCCCATGCCACGCCAGCTGTGCTCCACCTCATGCCTCGATTCCGCCACCAGAAGGTCCATGGTGAGCTCCTCCTCATCCCCACACCATCCCCAGTCCCCTCTCACCATTCCCTCGCCGAAATTTGGCCGGCAGTAGCCGCCGTCGAGGCCTAGGACAGGGTGGATTTTCCCAAATCTTTATAGGGGGCCGAACGTAAGATGTAGGGACTTGGTTGTGAGAATCTAATAGATCTAGAGGCCCCAGCGCAAATAGATTCTTTAGATCTAGATTTATTTTTCTGAGATGTCTAAAAATTGGTTAAAATTCCTAGGAAATGCAAATAAAAATTCTCTGGACTCGTGAGATTGCAAACTCCAACTTCATGTTAGCATGTTTATGCTTTTGATGTTTAGTTTTTGAATTAAAATTCAAACTAAGATTTAACAAATTGGTTCACCATTTGGAATCCTTATCTCCTCTGTGGCTGATTTTTGGATATGTTGCTTGACTAGTCTTTAGAGGCTCTGTGCGGAAAGGAGACCTAAAAATATGCATTGTAGCTCCTGTTATGAATTATTTTTTGTTTGCTGTCTCAGTATAGTTTTGGAATTATTAAAAATTATTCCTTCAAAATTATCAACTTCCACTAGACTCTTAGAAACTTTGTTGAACATGCATGAAAAATGTTAAATCTTAGTTTTGGCTCTGTTTGGACCATTGAATAAATAGAAGTTTTCCGACTAGCAATTGTTTAGGGCTATCCAAGTGGTATATTTACCTGCCCCTTGGTAGTAGAGTTACTTTTGATCTTGCCTAGCCTTGGTAAAAATCTCTAGTAAATTTGCTGTGTATTTCATTTTATAAGATTTAATTTTGATGCTAGGGACAACAACTTGTAATATTTTTAATAATTTAATTACAACTCTGTTTGAGCTGAAATTTGTTGAGCTTAGATCTTATACCAAGGTAGCTTCTATAAAGTTTGCTAGTGCTTCTTGGCCTACCCAGGTTCCTTTTGGCTGGCATGTCGAATGGATTCCGACCTCTTCCGAGGATCGTGAGGAGTAGCACCATCGACAATTTCATCGTGGCGTTGCTATTTCTTGTCGTTAGTTTATTTCCGCTGCGTTGAACTCTCAGAATTTTATTTCAAATTCAGACTTGGTTTGTAATAACTTATTGATACTATTTAGGTTAAGTTGAACTTGTGGAATGTTGTTATCTCTGGGACTCACCTTCGAGTGGGTGTGCGTGTTGTTTCGATCATAAAAGCGTGGTTAATCGGGTATAATCGGACGGCGCTCTAGCTTATTCCGAATTAAGTGTGTGACTACTTGCCAGTAGTTCCGTAGTGTACTTAATTTGGAATAATTTCAGAATGGTCCGCCGCAGCTGGTATCAGAGCCGAAACATGCACTCCGCAGAGAGCAACAGACCCTAAACAAACATTTTTGGAATAAAATTTGCCAATATTCACTTCCGTCCCTCACTTGCAATGGAAATTCTATGCATAGGATCGCTAAGGATCAAATTTAGAACGTGAGGCCTATATGGGTTACAGGATCACGCCATGATAGGTGGCTAACTATATATTATACTGACTTTCAGCACATTCCATTCTGTCATTTAATTATTGGATTAAATTCTGTAACGACGCACCTACGCTATGGTAAGTCCGGTAAGTTCATCGAGCTGTGTGATGGTGATCATGGCCATGGGCCTCCAGCCATGTCTCCTCGGGGTTTCTCATGAGGCGACGGTATGGGAACTGAATATGCCATCTCGGTGACGTATGAAGCATTGCCCGTTCAATGTTGAACGTTCGGGTGCCACCTCTATAGTGGGTGGTAATGAATGGAAACGCTTCTGTGAGTGCTGGCACGGGAGGTTCATTGTAAAATGCTATGGAATGGAATTTTCTTCAGGTACGTTAACCACGATTCTGTAAGTAGAACGGTTAGAAAATTCAGCTAGTTAATATAGTGAGAGACGAATATTGCATTGCCACTGGCACTAACTCGTAAGCCAGAGTTTATTGGCATGTGTGCTTGGTGAGAATGAATAGGTTGAGCATACATCATTTAATTCTCTGAAAATACATTAAATAAAGTTGTATGCTCACCGAACTATCCGTCACCAAAGTTTGAAAAACATCCAATAAAATATGGTGATACCATGCTGAGAACAGATTTGATTACAAGCATTATTCGAGTCTGAAAACGTGGTCAAATGCAAAAATATTCAACATAAAATTTCTTTGAAATGTTATATGGTTTCTACTGCCGAAATGTTAGAGCAATTGATGAAGTAGAACTTGAGTTATGATTAAAATGGTAACCCTCTGTCTGCTGGAATTTTCTGGGAACAGCAAGTTAAAAATTGAAATTTTATGCTCACTTAACAGCAGATTCTGCCTGAGAGCTGAATAGGAAACTTGTTTGCAACTACTTAAAGCATATTCTGGACAAGTTTGGGAAATTTTAGGCTTATATATTTTGAGTTATTGTACTTCTTCCACACGACACATAATCTGTTTTATTTTTTTACTCTTAACGGTTTTCACTCATGACCTCGTCTATACGAAAGCTCATTAGGAAACTTACTCCAAACATGTCTATCTCTGTCTGCCATACTCTTGGAAACAATTGGACAAATAATCAGTGGTCCACATTTGAAACTTCTACCTTCGGATGATTTGCCTTCACCAAGCGATGTTTCATATGAATAATTGTTTACCATATTAAGGAAGTCTAATGCAAAAAATGTTGAATACAGAACTTGTTCGGTTGTTCCTAATGTAATGAACTAAATGCTGACAAAATTCTGATCATATTGGATAAGCCATTTTGAGATATGGTCAGCTTACTATGTGGATGTCCTTCTAAAATTTCTGGACGTACCTACTTTAAAGTTCTGTGGTATTACACCTCTTAGGGTCACAATTACCTCTTCCACAGAATACCAAACTTTTCCCAGAACATATTAAAAACATACTGGTGATTTTTGAAAATTTTTGGATTGCTCAAATTGAATTTATTGAAACTTGAAGTTGCACCTAGAGATATTAAACTTCCATCATGTCGTTAATAGCCTACAAGTAAGAGTTTGTAAAAAATTACCATGTTGAAATAATCTTGACTAAATGATGATTACCAAGGTGGATTGGAATTTATGATGGAAACACTCAGAAGTTGCAGCCCCAAATGATTAACGAAACTAGAGTTATAGGCAAACTCCTTTGGCTAGGTCGGCTGAAATTCCACCCAAACCGAGGGGCCTAAAGTGACTTGGTCTAACAACTTAACTATTATATCGGTCTTCAAAATAAGTAACAAGGTTGTACCTTACCAATTTTCCTAATTGCTGCCCAAAGATGAGAAAGTTAGGATATTAAAAGTAATAGCTACGAATTTATTTCTATGACACTTATTTGTCTAGAAATCTTTTAATCCTTGTTCAAGCTCCGAAATCCTTCACACAAGCTCTACTCCTTTTATAATTGTCTTCAGGCAAGGAAGTGTAGATGGTATTACTTCACTCTCTTTAGCTCAACTGTTTTTGTTCTCTTGTTCCTCTTACGAAATAGGAGAATATGTGGCCCCAAGATTAGCCTGTGAATTCACTTTGGACACAACCAGTGAAGTAATCGGGTAGGTAAGGTGGACCAAGAACTTCGAAATTAGGAGGTTTATGTCACTATACCATGACCTGAGCCAACGATAGAGATCTAGGGATGTCAACCATGAACCATGCCACCTACCTCGAACTCCTCATAGCTCTATGACGAGCAGACTTGGTTTTCTCCAGGCAATCGCTCCTCCAATCTCTCGCTGGTTCTACCTGTTGGTTGCAGCTCACCCCTATGTGCGTGGTAAGAACTGATAAGAATTTGATAACAACACTAGTGTGAGTGCCTTGTGAGCCATTATATTCTTGTTGTCGAAGGCCTTGTTTGTGTTTACACTAACCATGGCAGGAGACGACGACACGACGGATGCACAACTACAGGACATGCGGGCACAAGTTGATGGCCTTGCAGCAGACATGAAGACGATGCATGAACGTGTCTATTCCACGATCACTTTGTCGACCGAGTAGTTCGATCAGCTTGAACTTGCCTAGACAACCACGCAGTCCATGCTTGACACTGTCGTGGCTCGACTTGACGCGTTGACCACCACACTCCCAGAATTACAGAAGGACTATGGTGGTGACATCGAGCAGGATGATGGAGATCGCCGCGATCGTCCCCACTGTGTGGTACGTCACCCACCTAATGATTCATTTTCTAGGATCAAATTTAAAGTTCCATCTTTTAATTGCATGTATGATCCTGCTGCATATCTTGATTGGGAGTTAGAGGTCGAACAAAAATGTTCATGTCAGATATTCCTGCTAATGCTTAAGTTAAGACTGCTATTAGTGAATTTACTGATTTTGCTTTAATTTGGTGGCGTGAATATAAACAAAAACATCGTGCTCACACTCTATGCGACACAGATTTGTGCCTTCCTATTATGCTCAGAATTTGCTTAATAAAATGCAGCGTTTTCAGCAAGGTCAACAATCTGTTGAGGCATATTACCAGGAACTCCAAAAGGGTATGATTCGTTGTGGGTTAGTTGAGACGGAGGATGCTGCTATGGCACGATTTTTTGGTGGCTGAAACCGTGAAATTCAGGACATACTTGATTATAAATATAATGCTAATATAACCACATTATTTGTATATGGTTGCAAAGCTGAACGTGAAGTGTTGATACACCACTCAAAGACATATACTAACTCTTTTGCAGGACGAAGCATGGCATCCAGCGCAACGCCTACTCTCCCTGCGCCATCCGTGACTAGCTCTACACTGCACGAGAACACAATTAAACCTGCAGTGCCCTCGACCACAGGTAGTACGCCTTCCACCTGATGTACACGGGATATTCAGTTCCACCTGATGCACTACCCAAACAAGCGCGCCTTGCTCATACATGACAATGTTGAGTATTCATCTGCTAGTGATTCCAATGATACTCAGCATGCTATGTTTGCCACTGACCATGCAGATCATGACGAGATCCGTGTTGATCCCGGTGACGCCGATAGGTATGAAAGTCTTGTTGCGTTGCGTGTTCTTAGTACATAGGTCACCCCTCCCGAGAAGAATCAACAACACACTTTGTTCCATCATTGACAGTGGCAACTGCAACAATTCGGCGAGTACCGTGCTGGTAGAAATATTGAGGTTACCCACTCGTAAGCATCCGAATCCATATCACATTCAATGGCTTAATGACGGTGGAAAAATTAGAGTAACATGGTTGGTGCGTGTTCCGTTCTCTATGGGTGCTTACTCTAATTATGTTGATTGTGATGTTATTCCTATGGAAGCATGTTCGTTGTTACTTGGTCGACCTTGGCAATATGATACTGATAGCTTGCATCATGGTCGTTCGAATCATTATTCTCTCATGTTTAACGGTCAGAAAATAATTATACATCCCATGACACCTGAACAAATTGTTAAAGATGATCTTGCTTGAGCTGCTAAAACTGCTAAAGAGCTTGAACCATCACCATCGACCTCTCCTAATTCTGAAATCAAGTTGAATGCTCCTGTCTTACTTGCTACACGTGCTGATTAGGATGATCTATGTGATGCTCATTTGCCGTACTAGGCACTTGTATGCTCTAGTGTGCTCATTTCACTTGATGATGCACTATATTTGGATATTCCCCCTATGGTTGCTAACCTTTTGCAGGAGTACGTTGATGTCTTTCCCAAAGCCTTGCCATCAGGTCTTCCACCGTTTCATGGCATTGAGCACCAGATCGACCTCATCCATGGCGCATAGCTTCCAAACCGTGCACCATACCGCACAAATTCGGATGAGACGAAGGAGATCCAGCGCCAGGTACAAGCGTTGCTTGACAAGGGTTACATTCGTGAGTCCCTTAGCCCTTGCTTAGTCCCTGTGTTACTTGTTCCAAAGAAAGATGGTTCATGGTGTATGTGTGTAGATTGTCGTGCTATTAATAATATCACCATTCGTTATCGCTATCCTATACTACGCCTTGATGATATGCTAGATGAGCTTAGTGGTGCCATAATTTTCACTAAGATTGATGTGCGTAGTGTTACCACCAGATTAGAATGAAATTGGGTGATGAATGGAATACGACTTTTAAAACCAAATTTGGCTTGTACGAATGGTTGGTTATGCTGTTTGGGTTGGCTAATGCTCCCAACACCTTTATGCGCTTAATGAATGAAGTTCTAAGGCCTTTCATAGGATTGTTCGTTGTTGTCTATTTTGATGATATCCTAATTTATAGCAAGTCTATGGAAGAACATTAGGAACATTTGCGTGCTATTTTTGATGCGTTGTGTGCTTCTAACTTATTTGGTAACATAGAAAAATGCATATTTTGCACACAACGTGTCTTGATTCTAGGCTATGTCGTTACTCCACAGGGCATTGAGGTGGATAGCAGCAAGATTGATGCCATTTGGGACTGGCCTACTCTGACGACGGTCACATAAATTCGGAGCTTTCTTGGACTTGCAGCTTTCTACCACAGGTTTGTTCATGATTTTAGCTCCATTGCAACACCTCTACATGAGGTTACAAAGAAATGTGTGCCTTTTGCTTCGAGCGACTCGCAGGAGGTTGTGTTCAACACTTTGAAAGATAAGCTAACAAATGCCCCCCTCTTGCAACTACCTGATTTCAATAAAGTGTTTGAGCTTGAATGTGATGCTAGCAGTCTTGGGCTAGGTGGTTTTGTTACAAGAAGGAAAACCAGTTGCTTATTTTAGTGAAAAATTAAGCTGTGCTAGCCTAAGATATTTTACTTACGATAAGGAGCTTTATGCTTCGCACTTTGCAAACATGGCAGCACTACCTTTGGCATCACGAGTTCATAATTCATTCTGATCATGAGGCTTTGAAACATATTCGAACTCAAACAAATCTGAACCGTCATCATGCTAATTGGGTAGAATTTATCGAGTCCTTCTCTTACATCATTAAATACAAGAACGGGAAGGAAAATGTCATTGCTGATGAATTGTCTCATCGATATACCATGCTTTCACAGTTAGATTTTAAAATCTTTGGCTTGCAAACTGTGAAGGATCAATATGTCAATGATGCTGATTTTAAAGATGTTATGATACAATGCATGAATGGCAAACCATGGGGTAAACTTCACATGCAGGATGGATTCCTGTTTCGCGCTAATAAGGTGTGTGCTCTAGCAAGCTCGGCTCATCTTTTGTTGTTACATGAAGCGCATGGAGGTGGGGTCATGGGACACTTTGGTGTCTACAAGACGCATGGGGTGTTGGCTGCCCACTTCTTTTTGCCCTGGATGCATCGTGATGTTGAGCGCCTTGTTGCCCGCTGCACTACTTGTCAGAGAGCTAAGTCACGATTGAACAACCATGGTCTGTATATGCCTTTGCTTGTTCCTACTTACCCTTGGCTTGATTTTTTTATGGACTTTGTTTTGGAATTACCTAGAACTAAGAAGGGGATAGATAGCATTTTTATTGTTGTTGATCGATTCTCCAAAATGGCTCATTTTATACCTTGTCATAAGACTGATTATGCTAGCAGTGTTGCTGAATTGTTCTTTAGAAATTATTCGTTTGCATGGTATTCCGAATAGAATAGTCTCTAATCGTGATGCTAAGTTTCTCAGTCATTTTTGGAGATCACTTTGGAATAAATTGGGCACTAAATTTCTATTTAGCACAACATGTCACCCTCAGACAGATGGACAAACTGAGGTGGTATAGAACTTTGCCAACCATACTAAGTGTTATTTTAGACAAAAATTTGAAATGTTGGGAAGATTGCTTGTCTCATATTGAATTTGCTTATAATCGTGCAATGTATTTTTCTACAAAGATGTGCTCTTTTCAGATTATTTGTGGTTACATTCCTCGAGTGCCTATTGATTTGTTTTCGCTTGATGCGGAGGATGCCCCCACATATTGATGTTGTTACACATGTTGAAGAAATGCTTAACCGCCATGAACAAACCCAGCAAAACATTGCTACTGCTATTGCTAAGTACTAGGTTGCTGGTAGTAAAGGAAAAAACATGTTACTTTCGAACCAGGTGATATGGTTTGGTTTCATTTGAGAAAGGATCATTTTCCTACTTTGCGCTGTTCTAAATTGATGCCTCGTGCGGCTAATCCTTTTAAAGTGCTAACAAAGATAAATGATAATGCTTATGTGCTTGACCTGCCTGCGGAGTTTAATGTTTCCACTTCTTTTAATATTGCAGATTTAAAACCATATGTGGGCGAGGATGAGAAGTTGCTGTCGAGGACGACTTCAGTTCTAGAAGGGGAGGATGATGAGGATATAACTACAACATGAGTACGTCTACACCAGTAGCACCTTTTCTGGCGTCACCAGATGCCTCCACCCTAGGCGCCACCTTCTTCCTCAACTGGACCAATCACTCGGGCCTGTGCAAGAGAACTGAACTTCGTCATGCTGCTGAAGAATGAAGGACTAAAAGAATAGATGGCTTCTAGGGATTGCACCCCCTCCCTGGTCGCTAGCTCTTCCTGAGTGGCAAATGGTAAAGGTGGCAGAAGGTGCTACGTGAAAACAACAGATAAGAAGGAAGCTGTGGCGGTTCCACTCCGAAATTATTCCAAGTTAAGTACCCCGGGACCACTAACCGAGTAGTCAGGCACTTAATCCGGAATAAGCTGGAGCGCCGTCGGATTAAACCCGATAAACCACGTTCTTTTCTCGATCGAAACAACAGCACGCCCACACGAAGGTGAGTTCCAGAGATTACAACATTCCACAAATTAACTTACACACATAGATATTACAAGTTATTACAAACCAGGTTCAAATTTAAATCAGAGTACAAGTCTTGCAGCGGAAATAAAAGTTCATTACAGCGGAATTTAAAAAGTCATAACAACTGAATTTAGAGGTTCATTGCAGCGGAAGTAAAACAATCTAACGACGATACAAAATAACTCCGTGCTGAAGCCTGCCACGAAGCTACTCCTCCCGATCCTCGCCAGAGGACGGAACCCATTCGATGTGCCAGCCAGGTGGAACCTGGGCAGGCCAAGACAAAGCATCCACATCCAAAGGTATACCTGTAAAATATTGCCACAAGCAAGGCTGAGTATACTAATACTCAGCAAGGCTTACCCGTCTGGTGAAAACTACATCACCGACATCTAGACAATGAGAGGCTTTTGGCTGGTGGGTTTGTTTGCCAAAAAGCAACTAAGAGTAGGTCCTTGCTTTCAAGTTTTAGCATCATATTCTAGTAGATTTAACCATTCTAGATTAGCATCCTGTCTAATCATACAAGTGGTGCAGTACAATTTATTTCATACAACAAGTTCATCATTCTCATAGTTCCACTTGTTACTCAATATAGCAGGGCGGTCAAGCAGTCTCATTAACCGCGAGAAGCGGACAGTTCGAACCGAATTTCTGCTACCTGGCCAGGGGAAACCCAACACACACGGATACTCTGCTTGCTATAAAAGGTACAAGCATTTCCCAACCTTTCCCATCGATCCACAATTCGGAACCGGGTCCATTTCCTTAGGATAAAGGTTTACTGCTTCACTCACAGTCTCACGCATATATCCACAAGTGTACGGCAGGGGAAAACAAAGTTTCCAAGGAGAGATGGCTATCGGCCCTAGCTGCTTCAATCTGGTACCGGGCTTACCGATCCCCATACATCGGCATGCATGTGGTACGTTCAAAAACTTGACACACTCAACCACACATTTCGACCTTAATCAATTATCATACACGGACGGGAGATCTACATCTATCATCCCGCCCGTCAATCCTTATGATTCCAACATAAGTAAAGACAAGCAAATCCTATGTCTCGCGAGTGACAGGAAATCACTCGACTTGTAACGGACCTATAGCCATGCACTATCGATCCCTTTCATACTAGTATTGCAAGTCATAGGTACTAGGAAATGTGCAGCTAAGGTATTCAATCAACTCCTTGAACGTAAATGCACAAACATAGAGAATTCAAAGTGCATAATTTGGTAAAGTTAGGTTATGCTCCGGGGCTTGCCTTCTTGCTCGGACTGGGGGTTAGCCTCCGGGTTGGTCGATCCTGCACCGGCACCTTCCTCCGGGACTTCTTTCTCGTCTGCGGGAATGAGGTGGTAGTTGCCGTCCGGGATGGCGCCTTCTACATGAGATGCATAACTTAGGGTGGCTGTTCTGGAATTTCAGATTCCATTAATTTTATTCTAAGTAACTACAAAAAGGTTTATTCTTTTATATAAATCGATTTCCATCTAGATTACTTCGCATTTTTGTTTCTCCTTTTCTGCTCATCATTTTTATCTATAAACTTTATGACAGCTACTGGAGTATAAGAGTCAAGCTCACTCCAAAATTTAGCTAATTTTGAGCTACACATAATTTATTAAAAAATATAACAAGTTGCTGCCAGCAGAATTGAATTTAATTCATATAAAATCGAAAATTCACCCATTTCAGGAGATCTTTCTACCAAAGCTAGGCATAAGTATGAGGAGGGCTCTGGCCAAGTGGTGGCTCAAACTAACCCTTGGGTAGTCCTCAATATTTTTCTATCCAAAAACACATATTTAATTATTTGCCATCCTAAACAGAGCAAAAATTAAGTTTTTCATTTTTAACATGTGTGCCAACAAGGTTTTAGTTCTCAGGAGCAAAATGGTGATTTTTCGTTGCACATATTATTTTTAATGATTTCTGCACTGCAAAAAGACAGGAAATACATCTAAATTCATAACTGGAGCTACCAATCATATTTTTGGGTCCCCTTTGGACACAAGCTGTCCAAAGTCGCTATACACAACATATCCAAAGCTCAACCCTAGCGCAGCTCTGGATTGGAAATGGTGCATAACTTTAGATTTTCCTTGTTTGAATTTTAATTCAAAAACAGTTCGTCGAAAGTACAAACATGTCTAATAGAGATTGTAATTTAGACTCTCACGAATCCAGGGAATATTTTTGTGCATTTTTCCGATTTTTGTACGATTTTTAATCGATTTTACAAGTTTCGGGAAAATCAAAATCTAGGGTTAAGAATCTATTTTCGCAGGGAACCCTAGAACTTTCAAAACTTCAAGAACGAGTCCCTGGACTTTTGTACAGAGACCCCTAGACAAACGAAGACGATGAAGAAAGGCCCTCGGCTCTCGCCGGAGTTGCGCCGGCCAAACGGCGGCGAACTAGGCTCGGGGAAGTGGGGGAAAAGCTTCCTGGGCTCACCACGAGTCGTTTGGGGACGGTTTGGAGGCCGGGGATGGTCGGAGTTTCGCCGGCAACGAGGTGGTGGCGGCGCGGCCGCCGCGGCTTCTACGCCGGTGAGCTCGGGGTCGTTCGCCGAGGTTCGAGGGGTCCTAGAGCACCAGTGGAGCTCGAGGAAGCCAATGGCGTGCTCGGTTGACCTCGAGGACGGCTCGGAGTAGGGGCTCGACGTGCGGGTGCTCCGGTGGCCGGAATTCGCGATTTGGGGGAAATCTCAAATTCTTGCCGGAGAAAGGACAATGTCTTGGGGAAAGTTGGGGGTTTTGGAGCTGGTGGAGTGGACTAGCTCCGTGCGGGACGAACTTGGGAATGGTGGAGTGTGGACGAGGAATTTCGCGAAGAGCTTGGGTTCGGCTTGCGCGTCGCGAGGAGGAAGAAGACCGAGCGAGCGCGGGGAAGTGGAAATGGCCAAGTGAGCGAGTGAGAGGAGGGGTGTGAGTGCGCGGTGGAGTGATTGAGCACGCAAGGGAGGCACTGTGCGGCCTCGGGAGCGTGCGAGCGCGTGGGTGGCTGTCGCGGTCGCCATTGATGGCGCGCGAGCTCGAACAGAGCGCACACGCGCGGTTGGGCGTCAAAGATCATCGCGTGATGAAGTGGAGATCCTTAGCAGAGGCTTTGTCGCGACGCGAATGGACTCTACCGCCTGCAGTGCGCTCGGCGCGGCGCGAGCGCGCGTGCGGCCACGGCGGCGCGCGACCGTATGATGGCGCTCCGCGGCGCGAGGCGAGGCGAGGCGACAGCGGCGAAGTGATGGCTCGGGAGTGGCCGGACAAGAGCTAGGCGACAAGCGCCAGCGTCCGCCGCGGCTTGGCCAGCTCAGCGCCGCCTGCGCCGCTCGCCGGCCACGTGGCGGCCGAGCTCCGGCCAGCGCAGCGCGCGCCAGGGGCACTGTAGCATGCCCGTGGAGCTCCGATTTCAAATTCGAATTTTCTCCAAAAATTCGAACTGAACTTCGAAACGGGTAAAATTAAAAGTTGGGGTCTGAGGTGTGGGACACAACTTTCGAGCTTGGACCAGGCACTTCGACCAGGCGCTACGGCGCTTCGAGCTTGAACCGCGAGCTCGAGCTTGCCGAGCCTCGAATGGTCGGAAACGCCACTCGAGGGTGAGTGCCCCCCTCGAGCTTGGCTGCGAAGCCTCGAGCGTGACGGAACGTCGCTCGAGGGTAAGTGCCCCCTCGAGCTTGGCTGCGAAGCCTCGAGCGTGCCGAAACGTCGCTCGAGGGTAAGTCCTCGAGCTTGGCTGCGGAGCCTTGAGGGTGACGGAACGTCGCTCGAGGGTAAGTGCCCCCTCGAGCTTGGCTGTGGAGCCTCGAGCGTGACGGAACGTCGCTCGAGGGTAAGTGCCCCCTCGAGCTTGGCTGTGGAGCCTCGAGCGTGACGGAAACTACTGGCTAGGCTCGATCGTCACGGACATAGCTCGATCGGGACGGACATCCGGGCTAAGCTCGATCGTGACGGACATCCGGGCTAAGCTCGATCGTGACGGACATCCCCGCTCGAGGGTCATCGAGCGGAACGAACGCCGTGGCGAGGTTGTCGCGAAGGGCTGTTGGTGATGACAACTACTCTTTTTGGTCCGAGATTTTTAGATTTCAGTTGGGTGCCAAACAACCCTTGTTTTTGAATTATAATTGAATTTTTGACGAATTTTTGAATTTCAACCCAATTCCCTGTTGCATTGATTTTAATTGCACTTTTTAATTCTTTTGACATCAGAGATGTCACAGCCTACCCCCCTTAAGAGGAATCTCGTCCCGAGATTCGATCAAACTTAGAGATAAAGAGGGGAGAAGAAATACCTCGGCTTATGATAGGATGTCAGGGAAATTCTTCCTAAGATAGTCCTCGGTTTCCCACGTGGCTTCATCTTCGGAGTGATGACTCCACTGAACTTTGTACATTTTAACTCCCTTTCTTCGTGTTTGTCGCTCTTTCTCGTCGAGGATCTTAACGGGATGCTCATCATAAGAGAGATCCGGTTCAACCGAGAGTTCGTCTTGTTCAACAACCTCGGTCGGAACACGTAGACACCTCTTAAGTTGAGAAACATGAAATACATTGTGTACCGCTGAAAGTTTCTCGGGAAGCTTCACTTGATAAGCTACCGGCCCACATTGCTGAGTAATTTCATACGGGCCGATAAAGCGAGGTGCAAGCTTTCCTTTGAGTCCAAATCTTTGTACACCCTTGGTCGGGGAAACTTTAAGATACACGTGATCACCAACTTCAAACTGAAGTGGCTCCCGCCGCTGATCGAAGTAGCTCTTTTGCCGTGACTGGGCGGTCTTTAAATTCTCCCGAATGATCCTAACCTTTTCTTCTGCTTCCATCACAAGGTCAGGGCCATAAGTGTACCTCTCGCCTGCCTGGGACCAACACAACGGGGTCCGACATCTTCTACCATATAAGGCTTCGAAAGGTGCCATTTTAAGGCTCGCTTGGTAGCTGTTGTTATAGGAGAATTCAGCCAGAGACAAACATTTCTCCCAATTCTTCCCATAATGGATAACACAAGCTCGAAGCATATCCTCAAGTATTTGATTTACCCTTTCCGTCTGCCCATCGGTCTGTGGGTGATATGCCGAACTACGGATCAGTTTGGTGCCTAGGGATAATTGCAACTGTTCCCAAAAGCGTGCTACGAACGGAGCACCACGATCTGAAATTATCGTCTTGGGTACCCCATGTAGACAAACGATCCGCTCCAAATAAATCTCCGCGTACTTCTTAGCGTTATAAAAGGTATTGACCAGAATAAAATGTGCGGTCTTGGTAAGGCGGTCCACAATTACCCAAATAGAATCATGCCCCTGAGGGGTTCTGGGAAGTCCAACAATAAAGTCCATGCTTATATCTTCCCACTTCCATGAGGGAATAGGTAGAGGTTGAAGCGTGCCTGCTACCTTCAAGTGGCTGGCCTTAACCCGCTGGCATGTGTCACATTCCGACACATACGTGGCAATTTCTCGCTTCATTCGAGTCCACCAAAAGTTTTGTTTCAAATCTTGGTACATTTTGGTGCTGCCGGGATGGATAGAAAATTTAGAGAGATGTGCCTCATCCATAATCTTCCTCCGGAGTTCCGTGTTTTTGGGCACCACGAGGCGAGGCCCAAACTACATCACTCCCTGCCCATCCAATCGGAAACACTTGTATTTCTCTTTTACCTTCTCCTTAGACAATTTCCTTCTAAGGATTTTAATGCTCGCGTCATTTAATTGGGCTATAACAATCTGATCGTGCAAGGTGGGTTCCACTGCAATATGGTTGAAGTACCCGTGTGGAACAATCTCTAAATTGAGCTTTGCCATTTCGTGACACAGGGTGTCGGCATAGGACTCCACGGAAAGACAATGACAACGAGCCTTGCGGCTTAGCGCATCCGCAACTACATTAGCCTTCCCGGGGTGATAATGCACACTAAGGTCATAGTCCTTTGCTAACTCCAACCATATTCGCTGCCTCATATTCAAATGTGCCTGAGTGAAAACATATTTGAGGCTCTTGTGGTCTGTGTATATGTTGCAGGGAACACCCATCAAATAGTGTCTCCACATCTTGAGAGCATGAATGACCGCTGCTAACTCAAGATCGTGCGTGGGGTAGTTTTGCTCATGAGGCCGAAGTGCTCGAGAAGCATAAGCAATGACCCGGTTCTCTTGCATGAGAACACAGCCAAGACCGGTGCCTGATGCATCGCAATAGACATCATAAGGCTTGGTGCAATCGGGCTGAGCCAAAACTGGGGCTGAAGTTAAATGTCTTCGCAAGGTGTGGAAAGCTTCCTCACATTTGTCATTCCACTCAAATTTAACTCCCTTCCTCAAGAGTTCGGTCATGGGCTTTGCTATCCGAGAGAAATCCGGAATAAAACGACGGTAATAACCGGCTAAACCCAGAAAACTCCGAATCTCGTGGACAGATGTAGGTGGTTGCCAATCTAGCACCTCTTGCACTTTGGTTGGATCCACGGATATACCATCCTTGGAAACCGTGTGACCTAAAAACTTCACGCTCTCAAGCCAGAATTCACACTTGGAGAACTTGGCATAGAGCTGGTGATCTCTCAATCTCTGAAGAACAATGCGAAGGTGCTCGGCATGCTCTTCCTCATTCTTAGAATATATAAGAATGTCATCAATGAAAACCACCACAAACTTGTCTAGTTCAGACATGAAGACCGAATTCATGAGGTACATGAAATAGGCTGGGGCATTCGTGAGTCCAAAGGACATAACCAGGAATTCATAAAGTCCATATCGTGTGGAAAAGGCAGTCTTTGGAATGTCACATGGCCTGATTTTGATTTGGTGATAGCCAGAGCGAAGGTCAATCTTGGAGAACACTCTGGCGCCAGCTAGTTGGTTGAACAAGATGTCAATACGGGGGAGTGGGTACTTGTTCTTAATAGTTACCGCATTGAGAGGCCGGTAATCAATACACAACCTCAAGGAATGGTCCTTCTTCTTCACAAAGATAGCGGGACATCCCACTCAACTACATGACCCTCCTGCTGCAGGGCCAGGTAGTTCTGCCACCAAAGGAGAGCTGGGCCGCGGAGCTGCTGCGCCGCGAACACGACCTTGCGGTTGGAGGTGCAAGGCGTTGCCAAAATGGTGAACTTGGACTCGATGGCTCGAATCCAGGTGTCGGCCTCCAAAGGCTCATCAGCTCGAGAGAAAATCGGCGGGTGCGTTGCCAGAAAATCTTCGTATCTGGCCACCTGAGGCTGAGGGGCCCGTTGACCTCCCTGCTGAAGCATCTGCTGCTGCATCATCTGCTGCTGATGCTGCAGGTTCCGGAGAATCTCCGTTTGCGTGGCATAAAGCTGCTGCCACGTCGGAGGTTGCTGCGGAGGAGGAGGTGGCGGTGGCTGTTGCTGCCCCTCTGGCCCCTGCTGGTTAGCGTTGGAGCCACTAGCGTCGTGACCGCTGCGGGTGATTGCCATCTGCAGTAGGGACTTATATTAGCCACATTCCATAAGCTTGCATAATGAATGACAAGATAGAACGTGACAATATATTAAAGTGTACTGCGCAGAATGGCAAGTCAGCACGCAGTTCGGAAGAAAAATCATATCTCCCGACAGGAAACAAGTCAAATGCTCCCATTCGGTCAGTAGCTCGGAAATTTTATGCTCTACAACTTTCATGTTGGGCTCGGAATCAAATTCGGAATGGAACTAAGCCGAAAAATTCAATCTTTAGCTCTCTGCATTTGCTGTTTTTCAGCAGGCCGAGCTATAGTGTTTTGGTTGCCATTTTTATTTCGCTTAACCAATGGGGTTGCAATTTGGTGATCATTTTGTTTGACAAATTCCAAACAACTTTGTAGTTCACATCACAGCCCAGAAATGAATGGAAAACCCATCAATAATTAAAACAAGGTCAGCTGCAGAATGTTTTCAACACAGCTGTAACAACATCATCAAGTTTTACACCACAACCACACCATTAATTTACATTGCCACCAAATAGGAGGAGCTCAACTCCATCTAGCCTATTATAACATGAAGCCAAAATCTAGGCCTAGCGGAGGAGTAAACTTGCTACTACCACTCTAAAAATCATCCAAGTTGTTAGCGGTAGCCTCGCTGCCCATAGGTGAAGGTGGAGCTGGAAGGGGCGGCATGTCATCCTCGGTGTCCATGTCGGAATCGGGGGCCTCTCCTTCACCATTCCCTCCTTCTTGCTCAAGAAGGTGCTGAGCGTCATGGGCGGCAAGCATAGCATTTGCATGCTCCAAGGTACCATGTACCTCCTCAAGCTCATCTCTAGTTTGTGCTAACTCATTCTGGGTGTTGTTGTGTGCAATCTGGAGGTCATTCAATTGCCTCTCCAAGTCAGCAATCATGGCATCTCTAGTGGTCACCTCAATGGACAAAGAGGTCCTCTCAACCCCTATGTCACGGGCGCGAGCGGACATGTCCATAGCAATGTTGAGCATCTCGCTCTGCGACCGTCCAAGAAGTGCCTGCAAACGGTGATACGCCCGTATCCACCTCATCATCAAAGCGGCTGCTGCGACGGGGTTCTCCGCCATCCTCAAAGGAGAGCTAAGGTAGCGCCTCATCCAGTGGGGATCATTCGGCTGAGTCGGAGGAAACAGCCCAAGCAACTGGTGCTCTACCAAGCTTTGGTTCTGAGCACAAAAAGAACTGATGCCATTCAAAGCAGCTAGCTCGCAAGTCGTCTCCATGTGGTGTCCATGAACTTCCACCGTCCAGGTGGGGGAACTAGGACACGGCGGGTGACGGTGTACCACCAAACGCACACGGGAACGAGTCACACCACGGTCTCGGATGAGGATTCTCTCATATTGTGGCGGTGTAGGGTAGCCAAGTGCCTGTAGAACCGACCACAAGATGCTAGGGAAGCCTTCCCATCCCAAGCAATCAGAGAAAGACACGTCGTTGGGGTGGCTAGCCAGGTCAGCGAGGGCGTCCATCTGAACCAAAAGGAAAAGGGGCAAGGGTGAGAACCGGTTAGTGCCAAAGAGCAAAAACAGATTCTGTGCAGGGTGGTAAAAATTACAAAACTCGAAATCTACAAGCTCAAAAATTCCCAAATTTGGCCAGGACATTGTTTAAATAATTCCTAACAAGTTTCATGTTGGAGGTTTGAGCAGAAACTGTCGTTAAGATGGTGTAAAAATTCAATTTTTATCTCACTGTCCCCAGAAATTTCCAGCAGACAGGGGGTTACCATTTTTAGCATAACTCCAATTTTACTGAACCATTTTCGTTGAAATTTCTCCAGCATTTACTTCATAATATTTATGACAACTTTCATGTTGAACACTTTTTCATTTGGCAACGTTTTCAGTTTCGATTTAAGGTTGCAAACAGACTGTTCTCAGCAGCATTTTTTTTTTGGGTTGTAATTTTCAATTTCTTTGACGGCGGTTTGATTTGGCCAAGGGTTAAAATTGATATTAATTCAGTGAGAATGCAATGCATGAGCGGCCTATTCGTTCTCACCAACACACATGCCAATAACTTTTGGCTTACGAAGTTAGTGCCGGTGGCTAGGCAATATCCGTCTCTCCCTATATTAACTAGTCGAATTTCTCTAACCGTTTCAATATACGGATTCGCGGTTAGTGTACCTGCAGAAAATTCCATTCCAGAGCATGTATAATCAACCTTTCGTGCCAGCACTCACGAAAGCGTCTCCATTCATTACCACCCACTATAGAGGTGGCACCCGATCGTTTGACATTGAACGGGCAATGTTCATATGTCACCAAGGCAACATATTGACAGTTTCATACGCTATTGGAATAGCGTATTGACTTTGTGCCGCCATCATATTTGCATATGATGCCGTGGTACGCTACAGCAATCGCCGTACCTTGCGCCCACCATCCTATTCTAGTTTCATACGCCATCACAGCGTATTGACTATGTGCCGCCACTATATTTTCATATAGTGCCGTGGTACGTTACAGCAATCGCCGTACCTTGCGCCCACCATTGCGGAAAGTAAATGACAGAATGAAATGTGCTGGAAGTCAGTATAATATACTATTTGCCACCTATCATACCGTGATCCCTAACCCACATAGGCTTCACGCTCTAGGTAACATCCTTAGCGGTCCTAACAACAACCTTCCACCGAAAAGCACGGCGGAAGTACGAGTTGGCAAATTTTATTCCAAAAATATTTATTTAAGGTTTGTTGGTCTCTCTGGTGCGCTGTTTCGGCTCTGATGCCAGCTGTGGCGGTTCCACTCCGAAATTATTCCAAGTTAAGTACCCTGGGACCACTAACCGAGTAGTCAGGCACTTAATCCGGAATAAGCTGGAGCGCCGTCGGATTAAACCCGATAAACCACGTTCTTTTCTCGATCGAAACAACAGCACGCCCACACGAAGGTGAGTTCCAGAGATTACAACATTCCACAAATTAACTTACACACATAGATATTACAAGTTATTACAAACCAGGTTCAAATTTAAATCAGAGTACAAGTCTTGCAGCGGAAATAAAAGTTCATTACAGCGGAATTTAAAAAGTCATAACAACTGAATTTAGAGGTTCATTGCAGCGGAAGTAAAACAATCTAACGACGATACAAAATAACTCCGTGCTGAAGCCTGCCACGAAGCTACTCCTCCCGATCCTCGCCAGAGGACGGAACCCATTCGATGTGCCAGCCAGGTGGAACCTGGGCAGGCCAAGACAAAGCATCCACATCCAAAGGTATACCTGTAAAATATTGCCACAAGCAAGGCTGAGTATACTAATACTCAGCAAGGCTTACCCGTCTGGTGAAAACTACATCACCGACATCTAGACAATGAGAGGCTTTTGGCTGGTGGGTTTGTTTGCCAAAAAGCAACTAAGAGTAGGTCCTTGCTTTCAAGTTTTAGCATCATATTCTAGTAGATTTAACCATTCTAGATTAGCATCCTGTCTAATCATACAAGTGGTGCAGTACAATTTATTTCATACAACAAGTTCATCATTCTCATAGTTCCACTTGTTACTCAATGTAGCAGGGCGGTCAAGCAGTCTCATTAACCGCGAGAAGCGGACAGTTCGAACCGAATTTCTGCTACCTGGCCAGGGGAAACCCAACACACACGGATACTCTGCTTGCTATAAAAGGTACAAGCATTTCCCAACCTTTCCCATCGATCCACAATTCGGAACCGGGTCCATTTCCTTAGGATAAAGGTTTACTGCTTCACTCACAGTCTCACGCATATATCCACAAGTGTACGGCAGGGGAAAACAAAGTTTCCAAGGAGAGATGGCTATCGGCCCTAGCTGCTTCAATCTGGTACCGGGCTTACCGATCCCCATACATCGGCATGCATGTGGTACGTTCAAAAACTTGACACACTCAACCACACATTTCGACCTTAATCAATTATCATACACGGACGGGAGATCTACATCTATCATCCCGCCCGTCAATCCTTATGATTCCAACATAAGTAAAGACAAGCAAATCCTATGTCTCGCGAGTGACAGGAAATCACTCGACTTGTAACGGACCTATAGCCATGCACTATCGATCCCTTTCATACTAGTATTGCAAGTCATAGGTACTAGGAAATGTGCAGCTAAGGTATTCAATCAACTCCTTGAACGTAAATGCACAAACATAGAGAATTCAAAGTGCATAATTTGGTAAAGTTAGGTTATGCTCCGGGGCTTGCCTTCTTGCTCGGACTGGGGGTTAGCCTCCGGGTTGGTCGATCCTGCACCGGCACCTTCCTCCGGGACTTCTTTCTCGTCTGCGGGAATGAGGTGGTAGTTGCCGTCCGGGATGGCGCCTTCTACATGAGATGCATAACTTAGGGTGGCTGTTCTGGAATTTCAGATTCCATTAATTTTATTCTAAGTAACTACAAAAAGGTTTATTCTTTTATATAAATCGATTTCCATCTAGATTACTTCGCATTTTTGTTTCTCCTTTTCTGCTCATCATTTTTATCTATAAACTTTATGACAGCTACTGGAGTATAAGAGTCAAGCTCACTCCAAAATTTAGCTAATTTTGAGCTACACATAATTTATTAAAAAATATAACAAGTTGCTGCCAGCAGAATTGAATTTAATTCATATAAAATCGAAAATTCACCCATTTCAGGAGATCTTTCTACCAAAGCTAGGCATAAGTATGAGGAGGGCTCTGGCCAAGTGGTGGCTCAAACTAACCCTTGGGTAGTCCTCAATATTTTTCTATCCAAAAACACATATTTAATTATTTGCCATCCTAAACAGAGCAAAAATTAAGTTTTTCATTTTTAACATGTGTGCCAACAAGGTTTTAGTTCTCAGGAGCAAAATGGTGATTTTTCGTTGCACATATTATTTTTAATGATTTCTGCACTGCAAAAAGACAGGAAATACATCTAAATTCATAACTGGAGCTACCAATCATATTTTTGGGTCCCCTTTGGACACAAGCTGTCCAAAGTCGCTATACACAACATATCCAAAGCTCAACCCTAGCGCAGCTCTGGATTGGAAATGGTGCATAACTTTAGATTTTCCTTGTTTGAATTTTAATTCAAAAACAGTTCGTCGAAAGTACAAACATGTCTAATAGAGATTGTAATTTAGACTCTCACGAATCCAGGGAGTATTTTTGTGCATTTTTCCGATTTTTGTACGATTTTTAATCGATTTTACAAGTTTCGGGAAAATCAAAATCTAGGGTTAAGAATCTATTTTCGCAGGGAACCCTAGAACTTTCAAAACTTCAAGAACGAGTCCCTGGACTTTTGCACAGAGACCCCTAGACAAACGAAGACGATGAAGAAAGGCCCTCGGCTCTCGCCGGAGTTGCGCCGGCCAAACGGCGGCGAACTAGGCTCGGGGAAGTGGGGGAAAAGCTTCCTGGGCTCACCACGAGTCGTTTGGGGACGGTTTGGAGGCCGGGGATGGTCGAAGTTTCGCCGGCGACGAGGTGGTGGCGGCGCGGCCGCCGCGGCTTCTACGCCGGTGAGCTCGGGGTCGTTCGCCGAGGTTCGAGGGGTCCTAGAGCACCAGTGGAGCTCGAGGAAGCCAATGGCGTGCTCGGTTGACCTCGGGGACGGCTCGGAGTAGGGGCTCGACGTGCGGGTGCTCCGGTGGCCGGAATTCGCGATTTGGGGGAAATCTCAAATTCTCGCCGGAGAAAGGACAATGTCTTGGGGAAAGTTGGGGGTTTTGGAGCTGGTGGAGTGGACTAGCTCCGTGCGGGACGAACTTGGGAATGGTGGAGTGTGGACGAGGAATTTCGCGAAGAGCTTGGGTTCGGCTTGCGCGTCGCGAGGAGGAAGAAGACCGAGCGAGCACGGGGAAGTGGAAATGGCCAAGTGAGCGAGTGAGAGGAGGGGTGTGAGTGCGCGGTGGAGTGATTGAGCACGCAAGGGAGGCACTGTGCGGCCTCGGGAGCGTGCGAGCGCGTGGGTGGCTGTCGCGGTCGCCATTGATGGCGCGCGAGCTCGAACAGAGCGCACACGCGCGGTTGGGCGTCAAAGATCATCGCGTGATGAAGTGGAGATCCTCAGCAGAGGCTTTGTCGCGACGCGAATGGACTCTACCGCCTGCAGTGCGCTCGGCGCGGCGCGAGCGCGCGTGCGGCCACGGCGGCGCGCAACCGTATGATGGCGCTCCGCGGCGCGAGGCGAGGCGAGGCGACAGCGGCGAAGTGATGGCTCGGGAGTGGCCGGACAAGAGCTAGGCGACAAGCGCCAGCGTCCGCCGCGGCTTGGCCAGCTCAGCGCCGCCTGCGCCGCTCGCCGGCCACGTGGCGGCCGAGCTCCGGCCAGCGCAGCGCGCGCCAGGGGCACTGTAGCATGCCCGTGGAGCTCCGATTTCAAATTCGAATTTTCTCCAAAAATTCGAACTGAACTTCGAAACGGGTAAAATTAAAAGTTGGGGTCTGAGGTGTGGGACACAACTTTCGAGCTTGGACCAGGCACTTCGACCAGGCGCTACGGCGCTTCGAGCTTGAACCGCGCGCTCGAGCTTGCCGAGCCTCGAATGGTCGGAAACGCCACTCGAGGGTGAGTGCCCCCCTCGAGCTTGGCTGCGAAGCCTCGAGCGTGACGGAACGTCGCTCGATGGTAAGTGCCCCCTCGAGCTTGGCTGCGAAGCCTCGAGCGTGCCGAAACGTCGCTCGAGGGTAAGTCCTCGAGCTTGGCTGCGGAGCCTCGAGGGTGACGGAACGTCGCTCGAGGGTAAGTGCCCCCTCGAGCTTGGCTGTGGAGCCTCGAGCGTGACGGAACGTCGCTCGAGGGTAAGTGCCCCCTCGAGCTTGGCTGTGGAGCCTCGAGCGTGACGGAAACTACTGGCTAGGCTCGATCGTCACGGACATAGCTCGATCGGGACGGACATCCGGGCTAAGCTCGATCGTGACGGACATCCGGGCTAAGCTCGATCGTGACGGACATCCCCGCTCGAGGGTCATCGAGCGGAACGAACGCCGTGGCGAGGTTGTCGCGAAGGGCTGTTGGTGATGACAACTACTCTTTTTGGTCCGAGATTTTTAGATTTCAGTTGGGTGCCAAACAACCCTTGTTTTTGAATTATAATTGAATTTTTGACAAATTTTTGAATTTCAACCCAATTCCCTGTTGCATTGATTTTAATTGCACTTTTTAATTCTTTTGACATCAGAGATGTCACAGAAGCTGCCTAGAAGTTGCCTAGCAGCAAGGCGGAGACGCGTGACGGGCGACGGAGGGGTCTCCTGGATGCACTAAGCCGACAACGAGCAACCGCCGGGGGCACCAGTCTTGAGGGGTAGATATGTAAGAAAACCGATGTACGAAGCCCTCCCCTCCGCCTACAAAAGGGGAGGCCTCACCCCTGCGAGGGGGATCCGATCTTTTTGACTCTCGATCTCTAGAGCACTTAGTCGCCTACACGCATCATACACCCAAGGCTTGAACCGACCTTCATTGTAACCCGCCGCCAAGAGAGCAATACAACCCAGAGTCGACTCCACTAGATGTAGGGATTCATCCCGAACCAGAATAAACTCCGTGTCTTGCGTCTCTTGAACCATTCTCCATCGTGATGTGTGTGTTCTGTGATCGACACTCACCGGCATGAGGCATCTCGTGTGCCACCCGCCGACAGTTGGCGCGCCAGGTAGGGGCCTGCGCATGTCTTCGTCCTCTTCGACACCTGGTGCGAGATGGCTGGTCTCCGTGACCACCAGCTGGGGCTCGGCGCGAGCATCCGCTTCGGCAGCCTCGAGTTCATCGTGGAGGCACCGCCGATGACGCTCAGCATCGCGCCACGTCTCACCCTCGTCAACAACCTCGGTCGTGCCCGCGGAGCAGCCCCCGCAGGGCGGCAAGGCGGAGCTTTCGGCTGGAACTGGTGTCTCGACGGCTTCGCACGTCACGAGCCCCCGCTCTCGGAGCCTGCCTGTGGTGTCTAGGGTGGAACGCGAACGAACCATGCTCGACCTCGAAAGCCATGACAATTTCACGTCCACGCTTCAGGTGAGGCGCCAGGGTTCGCCTCCGTCGCGTAGCCCAGATCACCCTCAACCAGGAGAGGCTGACGCACGTCCTCAGAAAGGAGTGACGTCGGCGTTCCCTTTTTGCCTCAAGAACGTGTCACAAGTTTTTTCGCGTATGGTGCAACGCCGGATGTGGATAGGCCTCAAAGAGCATCTGCAAAGGTGCATCTTTTGAGGTACGAGGGCACCCAAGGACGCTACACATGCCCAGATGGCAAATGCTGATCTCAACTCATGCGATTCCTGTCGGGGACCGGATCCGAAGCTGGTCCACTCCCCAAGGAGTATCGGCCACTGCCCCACACGAGAGTGCTTCACTGTCATTCCCTAAGAGGAGCCACTAGCTGGGGCTCCCCCACTGCCGGCAAATGGATTAGGACTTCATCTAACCCTCGAGCAGATGGCAGCCAAACGACGGGAGTTGGAAGATGCACGGCTCGCCCTCGAGCTCGAACAGCCCCAGCTGGACGCGGACGGTGATCTAGTAGCCCGCTCTCGTGCACGCGACGTGGGCCACTAGATCGAGCCCAACAACGACAGCTACCCACTACTCGACTGGGCGAGCCAGTGTATTACCGCGGCAACGCTGCTCACTCGGCAGTGGCCTCAGCCCTTGACACCAGAAGAGCGTCGGGTCCAAAATAGGCTGAAGACTCTCCTCGAGCGTGTGGCGGCCCAACAAGCATAGAGCTTCACCGAGAGGAGGTGGTATACGGGGCATGGGCGTCACACACTCCTGGTTGCCTAGCCCCGTCAACAAGAAGAAGCCGGTAGATGGCTCGCGATGACACATTCCAGTGGTGGACAAACCGCAGGGGCACGATGCCGGCAACTCCGCGGAGGTCCACGACCGGCTGGGCCCTAACTGCGATGTATGGCACACCCTCAAGGCACGGCGGCGGGAGCGGTCGGAGGAACCAGAGGACCGTGTTCCGCGCGTTCGACATTGGCGGCGTGAGGATCACGCTGATACTGAGGAGGATTGGAACTCGAGCATCGACTCCAACTGCTTAGGCCTCACCGCCTTCTGCTACGAGATCCGTACCGCCCAGATTCCCCCACGGTTCTGCCTCCCCACCAACATCAACAAATACGATAGAGAGACAGATCCATCGGTCTGGCTCGATGACTTCTGACTCGTGTGCCGGGCGGGCAGGGCCTTCGACGACAAGGTCATCATCCACAACCTCCCTCTGTACCTGGCGGAGCCGGCCCGAGCGTGGCTCGAGCGCCTTCCAGACGGGAAGATTCGGAGCTGGGCAGAGTTGAGGAGTACCTTAATCGGGAACTTTCATGGCACGATTGCCCACCCAGGCAAGGTCTGGGACCTAAAAAGGTGTCGACAAAAGCCTGGAGAGACCCTATGCGAGTATATACGTCGTTTCTCCAGGCATTACCACGACCTACCCGACACTACCGATGCCGATGCCATCGCGACGCTCATGGGCGGCATGACGTGCCGAATTCTGGTCAACCGTATCGGGAAGCAGTTCCCGAAGACGGTCAAGGAGGTCCTTGACATGGCTGTCGAGGAGGTGCAAGGAGAGGAAGCCGAGTTGGCCATGTTCCCCGAGGATGGGGTGAAAGGAAAGTCCAAGAGGCACGACGAGCCAGCCGATGGGGCGGGCCCGTCGGATCGCCATGCCAAGAAGAAGAAGAAGAAGGACAGGAGGGCACCCGACCCCAAGGTTGGATGGCGCAGAACATGTGACGAGATGACCGACCCCGAGGGCGACGACTTACCGAAGGTCAGACCCCCGACTTCTTTGAGCAGTTACTCGAGGGGCCATGCCCAAACCATACCACCCCGGTCAAACACAAGTACCGTGAATGCGACCTCATGAGGAAGTTCCTTATGGGATGATTGGACGGGGTAAGTCCGACCCCTCAGCAGTAGGGGAAAGGCGTGAGGAACGACTCGTCCCCGGAACCTGATGAGTGCCTCATGATCTTCAGCGGACCTGAGGCATATGCGTCGAAGCGGCGCACCAAGCTCATGGAGCACGACATGTTCGCGGCCAACCCGACCTACCTCCGGTGGTCAGAAGCATCAATCACCTTCGATTGATCCGACCACCCGAAGTACGTTACGTAACCAGGGAAGCTACCGCTCATCGTGGCCCCGATCATCAACAAGAAGGGCGTCTCCAAGGTGCTGATGGATGAAGGGAGCGGCCTCAATATCCTGTACGTAAGCACGCTCCATGCTCTTGGCATCCCGTGATCCGCGGTCGGTTGGAACAAGCTCCATTCTATGGGGTCATCCTGGGGAAAGAGGCTATTCCCTTGGGGCAAATAACCCTGCCCGTAACCTTCGGAGATCACGACATCTTCCGCATCAAGAACCTCTGCTTCAGGCTGGTCGACTTTGATGGCTCCTACCACGCGATCCTAGGAAGGTCATGCTATGCGAAGTTCATGGCTGTCCCAAACTACGTCTATCTCAAGCTCAAGATGCCAGGTCCCAACGGTGTCATCATGGTGGGCACGTCGCCCTAGGTGGCATACCTGTGCCCTCGTGGCGGTGCTCGTTGCGTCCCAAGAACTCACCAGGGCCAAGGCGGCCATCAAGGCCTCCAAGGAGCTTGCCGTGTCGCAGGCGGCGATCGACATCGCCGGGGAGCTTGCCTCGGTCTATGAAGTCTAGGTAGGATGAGTTGCCCAGGACGACAATGGTCGTGCGCGCAAGAAGGTGGCGCTCGAGCCTGAGGATCAAAGGCTATTCCAGCTGTCTAGCGATACCAAGAAGGTGCTGCTGGATCCCTAAGGCTCTGGGAGCAAGACTGTCACCATCTCCTCCACCCAGACGGACAAATAGGAAAGTGCGCTCGTCGACTGTCTCCCGGCAAACATTGGTATGTTCGCATGGGTTCCAGTGGACATGCCAGGCATACCTCGGGAAGTCGCCAAGCACATGCTGGACATTCGTCAAGGCGCGAAGCTAGTCAAGCAGCCCATGTGGTGCTGCAACGAGTTCAAGCGGAAGATCATCGTCGAAGAGGTGGCCAAGCTGTTAGATGAAGAATGGGAAGTGGATGATGTGTATTGATTACACCAGTCCTAATAAAGCTTGTGAAAAGTTTCCCTATCCTCTTCCTCGCATTGATCAGGTGGTCGACTCCACGGCAGGGTGCGAAGCCCTATGCTTCCTTGACGCTTACTCTGGATATCACCAGATAGCACTCAGGGAACCTGACCAACTAGCCACCTCCTTCATTACCCCGTGCGGTGTATTCTGTTACACCGCGATGGCATTCGGACTAAAGAACGCCGGTGCCACGTTCCAACGCTGCATGAACCAATGTTTGGGCGACCTCATCGGCCGGCCAGACCGCGTTAAGCTCAATCCAGAGAAATATGTGTTCGGGGTCTTGAAAGGCCTCCTTCTGGGGTTTGTGGTTGCCGCTAGGGGCATCAAGGCAAAGCCCGAGAAGATCGCCGCCATCACCAAGATGGTACCCCTCAATTCTGTCAAGGATGTACAGAAGCTTGCCGGCTGCCTCGCTGCTCTAGGCCGATTCATATCCCGCCTAGGTGAGTGGGGACTCCCCCTCTGCAAGCTTATGAAGAAAGCAGATCGATTCAAGTGGACCAAGGAGGCCCAACAAGTGCTTGACTAGCTCAAGCATATGCTGATCGAGCCTCCAGTCTTGGTGCCACCACGAGAAGGAGAACGCCTTTTCCTGTATGTGGCAGCAACCACCCAGGTAGTGAGCGCGGTTCTCGTAGTTGAGCGTGAGGAGGAAGGACACGCGCTGAAGGTCTAGCACCCGGTCTACTACATCAGCGAGGTCCTAGTCGAGTCCATGACACGCTACCTCCACATTCAGAAGATGGTCTACGCTATCCTTATCGCCAAGCGGAAGCTCCAAAACTACTTCGACGCCCACCCGTCACCGTCATCACCGAGCACGCGTTGGGCGAGATAATCAACAACAGGGAGGTGTCAGGAAAGATTGTCAAGTGGGCTCTCGAACTCATGGGCTACGGCATCACCTACACTCCAAGGTCAGGAGAAATTCCGTGGCCTAGGCTTCGCTCACCTGTGGTGCGAGTATAACAAGGCAGTAGACGAACTGGCCAACCTCGCATCCTAGTGAAAGCCTGTCCTGTCAGGAGTCTTCGTAGATGACCAACACCAACTGTCAGTCGACTTCGGCGAGGAAGCATCCCTCACGGGAGCCAAGCCCGAGCAGACGTTCGAACCAGATGGCAGGTACGATTTCTCCAGGGTGGTGGCCACCATCGCATCCTACCCTAATGAAGGGTCTGGCACCGACGAGGGACCAGCCGTAGAGGACCCGCCCGAGCCAGGGCTGGGGGGAGATTGACGGATCCCCTTCCTAAGCTGGCTCGTCGATGGGGCTCTCCCTACGGGGCGAAAAGGAGCTTGGGGTCTTATGTGGAGGGCCAAGTCCTACAGGGTGATTGAGGGCAACATGTACCGACGGGGCCACAACGGTGTCCTCCAGCGGTGCATCCTCAACAGGGAGAGACGCTTGTTGCTGGAAGACATCCATGGAGGAGTGTGCGGCCACCATGCTGCACCGCATTCCCTGGTAAGTTCAGCCTTCCGGCAAGGATTTTATTGGCCCACAGCCATCGCTGACGCCGAGCGGATGGTGCGAACATGCGAGGGCTATCAATTCTATGCCAAGAAGACCCATTTGCCAGCTCAGGCTCTTCAAACCATATCCATCACTTGGTTGTTCATGGTTTGGGGACTGGATATGGTTGGGCCCCTACCAAGGGCGCCTAGGGGCTTCACCCACATGTTTGTCACGGTCAACAAGTTCACAAAGTGGATCGAAGCCCGGCCCCTAACAAAAATCACGTCGGAGCAAGTCATGAGCTTCTTTCAGGACATCCTCTGCTGGTTCGGCGTGCCAAACACCATCATCACCAACAACGACATGCAGTTCACTGGGAAGAAGTTCACTCGCTTATGCGACGAATACGGCATCGAGGTGGCATGGGTGGCCGTAGCTCACCCACGCACAAACAGGCAGGTGGAGCGCGCCAATGGTATGATCCTACAGGGGCTGAAGCCGAGGATCTTCGACCACTTGGTCAAGCGCATTCAAAAGCTCGGCGCCAAGTGGGTGGATGAGCTCCACTCAATCCCGTGGATTCTGCGAACAACCCCCACCCACAGCACAAGTTTCTTCCCATTCTATATGGTCTATGGCTCCGAGGCAATCCTCCCAACTGACATCCACTATGGCTCTCCATGAGTCCAAGCCTTCAGCGAGGAGGGAAACAAGGCCAACCTTGAAGATGCCATGGACCAGCTGGAGGAAGTGCGAGAAGTGGTTGTGGCGTCCTTAGCAAGGTACCAGCAAGGGCTGAGATGCTACCACACGCAGCAAGTGCGAGGGCGAGCATTCCAAGTTGGCGACCTCGTCCTGAGGCTGGCCCAAGATCATCGCAGCTTCACCAAGCTCTCACCTCCCTGGGAAGGCCTCTACACCGTAGTAAGTGTAACACCCTAAAATCTGCCCTGTTTAAAATTTAGTAAATAAATGGTTTATTATATTTAAATGCTCATGAAAAATGTAGGGAAAATAAAATTTTGAATAATTAAAAGCAAATATAGGTAATAGAAACATTATTGTTGCATTCATGCTGGAGCATTTCTTTTGATTGTTGAATTCAAATTTGAATTCGAATTTGAATTCAAATGAGAGTTTGAATAAAAGAAAAACCTTTTCCTCTCTCCCTCTCTTTTCCAGCCCGGCCCATCCTTTCTCTCCTTCTCCTAAGCGCAGCAACCGGCCCAGCTTCTCGTCCTCTCCCCTCGCGCGGCCTAGCCCACCAGCGCAGCCTGCAGCCCAGCCGCGCTCACTCCTCCAGCGGCTGACGCGCCGGCCCCATCCGTCAGCTCCTCCTCCTACCTCCAGCCGTAAGCGAACAGGACTCTGCCCGATCCGCACTCGATCCCAACCGTGCCCGTGCTTCCCGCCCAAGAAAAGGAGTCGCGGTTTGCCCCTATTTAAGCGTCGCCCCTGCCTCTCTAGCCCCGCCTCAAACCCTAGCCGCCACGCCCAAGGCAGCAGCGCCGCCACAAACCCTAGCCGAGCGCCGCCGCCGCCAATCCTTCGCTCCGCCACTCCATTCGCCAAGAACCCGCCCCGGAGCTCCGCCGCGAGGTGAGGAACTCGCCGAGCTCGTTTCCCCTCTTCCTCCCACTCTAATCCATGCGCGCGACCTCGCCATCGTTTCCCGAGCGCTGCCGCTCGTCGCCAGCCGCTACCATCGCCCGATCCTCGAGTAGAACCCCCAAAACGAGTTCCCCGTTGTCTTCTCTCTCTCCCGAGCTAGCCGCGGCGAGTTTTGGAGCTCCATAGCCCCTGTTCGGCCAACTCCGGCGAAACTCCGGCCGTGTGCCGCCGCGTTTGCCGCGGAAGCCGGCGACCCGAGCCCCTGTAAAACCCTTGCCGTGCGATCAAGATCCAGCGGCTCCCGATAGATCTAAACCCAGTCAAGCCAAGGTCAAACCTGCCACCGTGGCATTTTTGCAAAAGAGCCCCTATAGTTTTTAGAAATCAACACGCGGTCCAGCGTAGTTCAAAAATAATTGCATTTAGGTCCTTTTTCTTTTGGGTTAGCCCCTGTGCTTTTGAAAAATAGTGCCCGCCGTCCTAGGTGGTTATTTTACTCCGTAGCTCTCGGGTTTTTATGCGAAATTATGTTGTAGGTCCCTGGTTTCTTTCAAAAACACCCCTGAAAGCCTAAAAGTCTCACCAGCAAGCCCCTTGTAACACCCTAAAAATGCCCTATTTAAAATTTAGTAATTAATTGGCTTTTTATATTCAAGTGCTCATGAAAAATGTAGGGAAAATAAAAATTTGGAATAATTAAAAGCAAATATAGGGTATAGAAACATTATTGTTGCACTCATGCTGGTGCATTTGTTTTTGATTGTTGAATTCAAATTTGAATTTGAGTTTGAATTCAAATGAGTGTTTGAATAAAAGAAAAACCTTTTCTTTTTTTCTCTCTTTTTCCTTCTCCTTTTCAGCCCAGCCGGCCCACTCTTTCTCCCTTTTCTTTTTCCCGCGGCCCAACCCTTCTTTCTCCCTGCGCGGCTCAACAGCCACGCCAGCCCAGCCGCGCGCGCCGCTCCTTCCCTCTCCTCTCTCCGCCAGGTGGGCCCGCTCTGTCGGCGCTTTTCTCTTTCTCTCTGCGGCTGACGACTTGGGCCCACATGTCAGCTCCTCCTTCTTCCTCCAGCCGTAGCCGAGCGGGACACCGCGCCGCCGTCGAATCCGCGCCGCCGCGTCGCCGTGCCGTGCCCGGACTCCACGCGAGCTTGGCGTGCACGCCAAGGAGACCTTGGCCGGCCTATTTAAGCGCAGCAACCCTCCCGCTCTCGAGCCGTGCCACAAACCCTAGCCGCCGCCCTCTTTTCGAGCCGCCGCCGCCAACCCGTTCGTTCGCCGCCGCTTTGCCGCCAAGGCTTAGTCCCGGAGCTTCGCCGCAAGGTGAGGAAGCCCCGCAGCTCTTTTCCTCTCCTTCTCTTGCTCTCTCGCGCGCGCACGAGCTCGCCGGAGTTCCCAACCCGCCACCGCTCATCGCCGGCTTCCACCATCGCCCAATCTTTGAGTAGAACCCCCAAAATCGACTCTCCATTGTCTCCTCTACCTCTAGGACCAAACGCGGCGAGATTTGGACCACCGTAGCCCCGAGCCGAGTCGATTCCGGCGAAGCGCCGCCGCACGCGCCGCCGCGACGGCTGAGCTCCGGTGACCACTGCGCCCGATCTGTTCTGAGCCATTAGATTCAAAACCGACGGCCAGATCTGAAAATCCATCTAAACCGAGCCGGTTCACCGTGAACCCGTGAACCGCGGTTCAGGGCCGGTCCACGGTCCGGTCCACGGTGACGTCAGCCGACGTCAGCATCTAGCCGTCGCCGTGCCTATTTTACAAAAGAGCCCCTCTGTTCTCTGGAAATCAACCCGCGGTCCAGCGCAGTTCAAAAGTATTTACAACCAAGTCCTTTTTCTTTCGGTTTAGCCCCTGCTCTTTTGAAAAATAGCGCCCGCCGTCCTGAAAGTCGTTTTTACCCCGCAGCCCTCATGTTTTTATACGAAATTATGTTTTAGGTCCCTGGTCTCTTTCAAAAATACCTCTGGAAGCCTAAAACCTTTACCAGCAGGCCCTTAGAGCCCGTTTTAAGCGTAGTTTCTCCGTTTTAACTCCGATTTGAGTGATTTTCGCGCTCATGTGTTCGTAGTGAAGCGTACAGTAACTCTAAAGCCTTCTTTTCATCTTTTGTTTATGTTTGGTGTATTGTTCTAATTAAATATCTTGTTTGCATGTATGTGTGGATGCTTGTGTGGTGATCGATGTGAGTAGTTGACGAGCCGTTCGAGTTCGCCGACGATCCCGTTTCTGAAGAGCAGGAGCAGCAGCAGTTCACTGAGGAAGGCAAGTATAACACGGACCATCCTTGCTACCTATACACCGATTAATCACATAAATCATATGCATGTGTCCAATACTGTTTACCACTAAGGATGTTCCTAGTCTTTACCTTATTCCTTGTTACCCGGGGTTTTATGCATTATGGTTAGACTATGCTACGCGCTGCAACCAACATTTATTTTTTTTAATGTCAATATTGAATTAATGGTTCACTTTAATGATGATTAAAAGATGCTTTTTAGCAACATGGTTCGGGGAACTAGAGCATGTGCTGTGTGCTTTGTTCTAGTGTCTCTATAAGGTTTGATCTAGGGAATTAGAGCATGTGCTTTGTGCTTTGTTCTAATGTCTCTCCATAAGGTCCGGTTCTTAAAGCGACAACCCAGGAACCTGTTCGCCGCCGTTGGAACTATAATGGCTCTGGTCTTGGATAATTAGCTTGTACGTCTCTAGCTTGCCAGTGGTTACCGAAAGGCGTATGTGGGGAGCATTCGTGAGAGTATAGTTTGATCCATCGAGGACGGTTTTATCCGTTGGCTATGCCCCGTTAGGCAAAGTCCCGTGATGTAAGCGCCCGATGTACGGCAACTTCACACGTTGCGATGATTGCGCTCTCGTTCTGGACGCCATTGACCCCCTCACGTTGCGCCCTGAGCGTACATCAATCTCGATGCCTCGGGTTATGCTGCCTATGTTGAACCAAAACGACTACTGTGCTTGTTAGGGTGTTTTGTGAAAGTCCTCGTGACATAAGTTCTTTTGGATTTATGTGACCGGCGGGTAAAGGGCGAAACCTCTGCAGAGTGTTGATCTATCATGATAGCCGTGCTCACGGACACGAGCAGCCTGGATCCTTTTTGATTAGAAGATGATATTAGTGGTTGATGTTGGTTTTCTCCATAATCACTTATACCTTATTAATGGGTTTATACTTGGGATCTACTCATTGGTAGTAATTTGGATGATAATTAAATGTAAAGACTAAAAGTGCTACTGCAGTTTAACCGTGTCCAGCCTTTTGACCTTGCATAACCCGTGTTATACTTGTTAAGTAAGATGGTTTACTTACACTTGCAACTATTCAACAAAATCCCGGATGGGTAACAGATGGAGCATTGAATGATCAGTCGCTTGCTGAGTTTCCGGAGGATCTGCCGTACTTCTAGCTGTGTTCAACCAGTCGGTGTCCCTGTGGTTTTGAGGCTCTACCTAGTTAAGACGTTTGATAATAATAAGACTTCCGCTGTGTTATTTGTTTAAGACTACGTCTTGTGTTAAACTCTGATATAAACTATTTTATTCGAGCACTGTGTTCTCTGTGATTCAATATTTGTAATCTATATGTGTTCTGTGGACATCCTGGGCACACATATGGAAGCATTCGGATTTCTTGGAAATCTGGGTGTTACAAAGTTGGTATCAGAGCCGTGCTGACTGTAGGATCACAGCCTAGATAGAACGGTCGATTAGAACCTGTTTAACCCTTGTTCTAAAAATTATTTTACATCCTAGAGTTGAGTTTCTGTTGAAAAATCGTGTTCTATTCTACCTCTGTCCTTTGTGAAAATTTTCTAGCCCTCCTCTAGTTTTCACTTCCATAGATGGCTCGACAGAAATAGACAGTCCGCAAGAGCACTGATGGCTACCTTCCACCCGCATCGATGAGTACCCAATGGTGGCACGCAACCCAGATGCCAATGAGGAGCTTCTTAGGCAGTAGGCCGAAGAAGGGAACCCCGAGGAGCTAGAGACCGAGTCCGTGGAGTTAGAGCAACAACAAGAGAAGAATGAGGAGCTGCAGCACTAGATGGAAGGACCTGCGCCACGCAGTCCAGAGTTCGATGCACAGTCGCCACCACACAGAAGGACTCGATATAGTACCCTAGCTTACCGCACCACCATCGACCCCTAGTGTGACATCTCTGATGTCAAAAGAATTAAAAAGTGCAATTAAAATCAATGCAACAGGGAATTGGGTTGAAATTCAAAAATTCGTCAAAAATTCAATTATAATTCAAAAACAAGGGTTGTTTGGCACCCAACTGAAATCTAAAAATCTCGGACCAAAAAGAGTAGTTGTCATCACCAACAGCCCTTCGCGACAACCTCGCCACGGCGTTCGTTCCGCTCGATGACCCTCGAGCGGGGATGTCCGTCACGATCGAGCTTAGCCCGGATGTCCGTCACGATCGAGCTTAGCCGTATATCCGTCCCGATCGAGCTATGTCCGTGACGATCGAGCCTAGCCAGTAGTTTCCGTCACGCTCGAGGCTCCACAGCCAAGCTCGAGGGGGCACTTACCCTCGAGCGACGTTCCGTCACGCTCGA
This sequence comes from Digitaria exilis, assembly GCA_015342445.1. Classification (NCBI taxonomy): domain Eukaryota; kingdom Viridiplantae; phylum Streptophyta; class Magnoliopsida; order Poales; family Poaceae; genus Digitaria; species Digitaria exilis. The sequence goes on from JACEFO010002243.1 coordinate 171,267, forward strand.
GGCTCCACAGCCAAGCTCGAGGGGGCACTTACCCTCGAGCGACGTTCCGTCACCCTCGAGGCTCCGCAGCCAAGCTCGAGGACTTACCCTCGAGCGACGTTTCGGCACGCTCGAGGCTTCGCAGCCAAGCTCGAGGGGGGCACTCACCCTCGAGTGGCGTTTCCGACCATTCGAGGCTCGGCAAGCTCGAGCTCGCGGTTCAAGCTCGAAGCGCCGTAGCGCCTGGTCGAAGTGCCTGGTCCAAGCTCGAAAGTTGTGTCCCACACCTCAGACCCCAACTTTTAATTTTACCCGTTTCGAAGTTCAGTTCGAATTTTTGGAGAAAATTCGAATTTGAAATCGGAGCTCCACGGGCATGCTACAGTGCCCCTGGCGCGCGCTGCGCTGGCCGGAGCTCGGCCGCCACGTGGCCGGCGAGCGGCGCAGGCGGCGCTGAGCTGGCCAAGCCGCGGCGGACGCTGGCGCTTGTCGCCTAGCTCTTGTCCGGCCACTCCCGAGCCGTCACTTCGCCGCTGTCGCCTCGCCTCGCCTCGCGCCGCGGAGCGCCATCATACGGTCGCGCGCCGCCGTGGCTGCACGCGCGCTCGCGCCGCGCCGAGCGCACTGCAGGCGGTAGAGTCCATTCGCGTCGCGACAAAGCCTCTGCTGAGGATCTCCACTTCATCACGCGATGATCTTTGACGCCCAACCGCGCGTGTGCGCTCTGTTCGAGCTCGCGCGCCATCAATGGCGACCGCGACAGCCACCCACGCGCTCGCACGCTCCCGAGGCCGCACAGTGCCTCCCTTGCGTGCTCAATCACTCCACCGCGCACTCACACCCCTCCTCTCACTCGCTCACTTGGCCATTTCCACTTCCCCGCGCTCGCTCGGTCTTCTTCTTCCTCGCGCCGCGCGAACCGAGCCGAGCTTCTCCGAGAAATTCACCCTCCACACTCCACCATTCCCAAGTTCGTCCCGCACGGAGCTAGTCCACTCCACCAGCTCCAAAACCCCCAACTTTCCCCAAGACATTGACCCTTCTCCGGCGAGAATTCGTGAATTCCCCCAAATCGCGATTTTCGGCCGCCGGAGCACCCGCACGTCGAGCCCCTACTCCGAGCCGTCCCCGAGGTCAACCGAGCACGCCATTGGCATCCTCGAGCTCCACTGGTGCTCTAGGACCCCTCGAACCTCGGCGAACGACCCCGAGCTCACCGGCGTAGAAGCCGCGGCGGCCGCGCCGCCACCACCTCGTCGCCGGCGAAACTCCGACCACCCCCGGCCTCCAAACCGTCCCCAAACGACTTGTGGTGAGCCCAGGAAGCTTTTCCCCCACTTCCCCGAGCCTAGTTCGCCGCCGTTTGGCCGGCGCAACTCCGGCGAGAGCCGAGGGCCTTTCTTCATCGTCTTCGTTTGTGTAGGGGTCTCTGCGCAAAAGTTCAGGGACTCGTTCTTGAAGTTTTGAAAGTTCTAGGGTTCTCGGTGAAAATAGATTCTTAACCCTAGATTTGATTTTCCCCAAACTTGTAAAATCGATTAAAAATCGTACAAAAATCGGAAAAATGCACAAAAATACTCCCTGGATTCGTGAGAGTCTAAGTTACAATCTCTATTAGACATGTTTGTACTTTTGACGAACTGTTTTTGAATTAAAATTCAAACAAGGAAAATCTAAAGTTATGCACCATTTCCAATCCAGAGCTGCGCTAGGGTTGAGCTTTGGATATGTTGTGTATAGTGGCTTTGGACAGCTTGTGTCCAAAGGGGACGTAAAAATATGAACTATAGCTCCTGTTATGAATTAAAATAGGTTTTCTGTCTTTTTGCAGTGCAGAAATCATTAAAAATAATTTGTATAGTGAAAAATCACCATTTTGCTCCTGGAGACTTAAAACTTGTTAGCACACATGTTAAAAATGAAAAACTGAATTTTTTTTTTGCTCTGTTTAGGATGGCAAATAATTAAATATGGTTTTTGGTTAGAAAATCATTGAGGATCACCCAAGGGTTATTTTGAGCCATCACTTGGCCAGAGCCCTCCTCATGCTGATGCTTAGCTTTGGTAGGAAGATCTCCTGAAATGGGTGAATTTTCGATTTTATATGAATTAAATTCAATTCTGCTGGCAGCAACTTGTTATATTTTTAATAAATTATGTGTAGCTCAAAATTAGCTAAATTTTGGAGTGAGCTTAACTCTTATACTCCAGTAGCTGTCATAAAGTTTATAAATAAAAATGATGAGCAGAAAAGGAGAAACAAAAATGCGAAGTAATCTAGATGGAAATCGATTTATATAAAAGAATAAACCTTTTTGTAGTTAGTCAGAATAAAATAAATGGAATCTGAAATTCCAGAACAGCCACCCTAAGTTATGCATCTCATGTAGAAGGCGCCATCCCGGACGGCAACTACCACCTCATTCCCGCAGACGAGGAAGAAGTCCCGGAGGAAGGTGCCGGTGCAGGATCGACCAACCCGGAGGCTAACCCCCAGTCCGAGCAAGAAGGCAAGCCCCGGAGCATAACCTAACTTTACCAAATTATGCACTTTGAATTCTCTATGTTTGTGCATTTACGTTCAAGGAGTTGATTGAATACCTTAGCTGCACATTTCCTAGTACCTATGACTTGCAATACTAGTATGAAAGGGATCGATAGTGCATGGCTATAGGTCCGTTACAAGTCGAGTGATTTCCTATCACTCGCGAGACATAGGAATTGCTTGTCTTTACTTATGTTGGAATCATAAGGATTGACGGGCGGGATGATAGATGTAGATCTCCCGTCCGTGTATGATAATTGATTAAGGTCGAAATGTGTGGTTGAGTGTGTCAAGTTTTTGAACGTACCACATGCATGCCGATGTATGGGGATCGGTAAGCCCGGTACCAGATTGAAGCAGCTAGGGCCGATAGCCATCTCTCCTTGGAAACTTTGTTTTCCCCTGCCGTACACTTGTGGATATATGCGTGAGACTGTGAGTGAAGCAGTAAACCTTTATCCTAAGGAAATGGACCCGGTTCCGAATTGTGGATCGATGGGAAAGGTTGGGAAATGCTTGTACCTTTTATAGCAAGCAGAGTATCCGTGTGTGTTGGGTTTCCCCTGGCCAGGTAGCAGAAATTCGGTTCGAACTGTCCGCTTCTCGCGGTTAATGAGACTGCTTGACCGCCCTGCTACATTGAGTAACAAGTGGAACTATGAGAATGATGAACTTGTTGTATGAAATAAATTGTACTGCACCACTTGTATGATTAGACAGGATGCTAATCTAGAATGGTTAAATCTACTAGAATATGATGCTAAAACTTGAAAGCAAGGACCTACTCTTAGTTGCTTTTTGGCAAACAAACCCACCAGCCAAAAGCCTCTCATGGTCTAGATGTCGGTGATGTAGTTTTCACCCGACGGGTAAGCCTTGCTGAGTATTAGTATACTCAGCCTTGCTTGTGGCATTAATTTACAGGTACACCGTTGGATGTCGATGCTTTGTCTTGGCCTACCCAGGTTTCACCTGGCTGGCACATCGAATGGGTTCCGTCCTCTGCCGAGGATCAGGAGGAGTAGCACCGTGGCAGGCTTCAGCATGGTGTTATTTGTGTCGTCGTTAGTTTATTTACTTCCGCTGCAAAGAAACTTTTATTTCCGCTGCAAGACTTGTACTCTGATTTAAATTTGAACCTGGTTTGTAATAACTTGTAATATCTATGTGTGTAAGTTAATTTGTGGAATGTTGTAATCTCTGGAACTCACCTTCGTGTGGGCGTGCTGTTGTTTCGATCGAGAAAAGTACGTGGTTTAATCGGGTTTAATCCGACGGCGCTCCAGCTTATTCCGGATTAAGTGCCTGACTACGTGATTAGTGGTCCCTAGGTACTTAACTTGGAATAATTTTGGAGTGGTCCGCCACACCTAGATGCATCCATGAAGTTGTAATAGGGATCGAGTAGTACGTTTTGAGTAAAAAAAAGGGGCGAGTCTAATAGTGTTGAGTCTTGTGTGAACCGTGCCTTTAAATGCTTGAATGAATTGTCATTATGCTTATGTGTGATTTGGATCTTTGTAATGATTGTGATGAGCGTGGATGAAAGTCCGCAATCATCTAGTATTGGACTAAGGTATAAGGATTTTAATGGGTAGATAGTTGGGTTCCTAACCTCTCCTTTGCACATCATCTATCATCTTTCCTATCGCCTGAGTACCTTATCTTGTCAGTGGATTGCTTCTGTTCTTGACACTGGTTTAGACATGACTGTGATTGTGAATGTTGGGATTTTGATTTGTGATAGATGGTTGGGACAAGAGGATCGACGGGTGGTGGCAATCAGAACCAGAACCAGAACCAGAACCAGCCGCCCACCATGGAGGATCTAGTCCGCTTGCAGACACAGACGATGCAACAGTTGACTCAGGCCATAGCTTTGATGCAGCAGAACCTGCAGAATCCACCTGTTCAGCCACCTCCCCAGCCCATCCGGGATAAGAGGGGAGAGTTCTTGAAGGGGCGCCCACCAAAGTTCTCCCGCGCCAAGGACCCGATGGAAGCAGAAGACTGGATCAAGGCAGTGGAGAGACAGCTCGAGATTGCTCAGTGTGATGACAGGGAGAAGGTGCTCTATGCCTCTGGACAGTTTGAAGGAGCCGCTCTTGACTGGTGGGTAGCATACCAATATGCGCAACCCGATCGTAACCAGATCACCTGGCAGCAGTTCAGTAAGGACTTCCGTGCCCACCATGTGCCTGAGGGACTGACGGTCCTGAAGAAGAAGGAGTTCCTAGCCCTGACGCAGGAAGGAATGAGTGTCACTGTCTACCGTGACAAGTTCCTCGAGCTGGCCCGCTACGCACCAGATGAGGTGTCGACAGATGAGAAGAGGCAAACTCGCTTCCGGAATGGACTCCAGGATGTTTTACAGCTGCAGTTGATGTGCATCACCTTTCCAACCTTCGGCGGGCTGGTTGATGGTGCTCTGATGGTGGAGCACAAGCGTCGTGAGATTGAGGACAAGAAGAGGAAGCTCATGAACCAGCAATCTGGCAGCAACGTTCGCTCCCGCTACAACCCCCAGCAGGTGAATCAGCAGCGCACTCAGGGACAGTCAAGCCTTTAGAACCGCGGCCAGAACCAGCAACGTCCCCAGTATCCACCACCACAGCAGCAACAGCAGCGCTACCAGAACGTGCAGCAGAATACTCAGGCTTCGCGCACCACCCAGGCTAACACCACTCCTGTCGGCCCAAGGGTGTGCTACCACTGTGGAGAACAGGGACATTACGCTAACTTTTGTCCCCGGAGGGTCCAGAACTCCACCAGTCAGAATAACAACCAGAAGGCAGGACCACAACCAACTCAGAATGGAAATCAGCAGCAGGCGCAGGGAAACCATGGCCAACAGAACTACGCTAAGTGCAAGCTCAACCATGTGGGAGCAGAAACTGCAGAAGGAGCCACAGATGTGGTAGTCGGTACGTTTCCGGTCAACTCACAACCTGCTACAGTTTTGTTTGACTCTGGAGCTTCGCATGCTTTTATATCTGCTGATTTTATGAAAAAGAACTTGATGCTTATGCGACCTATGGGGAACACTATGTTAGTTAACTCATCGGGGGGAGAACTTCGGGCCACATTACGTTGTCCTAATGTAGTAGTTAACATAAGGGGGGTAGACTTTTTAGCACACCCTATAGTCCTAAATTCTATCGGGATGGATCTGATTTTGGGAATGAGCTGGCTAGCAAAGTATGATGCCGTCATACAGTGTTCTAGGCGTGCAGTTCAGTTAGTGGCTCCATCAGGGGAGAAGATTGAGTATCAAGCAACCCAAACCACAGAGCCCGGTCAGGTCAATCAGGCTGAAGGCGCAGAGTTGAAGGACATTTGAGTGGTGAACGAGTATCCAGATGTGTTCCCAGATGAATTGCCAGGTATGCCTCCGGAACGTGAAGTTGAATTTGTTATTGAACTTATGCCTGACACAGCACCCATAGCTAAAAGACCATATAGAATGGGGGTAAAAGAATTAAAGAAACTTAAAGAAGAATTGAGGGCCTTACTAGCTAAGGGGTATATTCGTCCTAGTTCTTCGCCTTGGGGAGCTCCAGTTTTTTTTGTTGATAAGAAAGACGGGACACAGAGGATGTGCATAGATTATCGAGCCGTCAACGAGGTCACCATCAAGAACAAGTATCCACTGCCAAGGATCGATGATCTCTTTGACCAATTGAGGGGAGCTTGTGTGTTCTCGAAGATCGATCTCAGATCGGGCAATCATCAGATGAGAATCCAGGTGACAGACATCCCTAAGACAGCTTTCACTACCCGGTATGGTTTATACGAGTTCACGGTTATGTCTTTTGGATTGACTAATGCACCGGCCTACTTCATGTATTTGATGAACAGCGTGTTCATGGATTACCTTGACAAGTTCGTCGTGGTGTTCATCGATGATATTCTGGTTTTCTCCAAGAATGAGGAAGAGCATTAGGAACATTTGAGGTTAGTGATGCAGAGACTCCGAGAACATCAGTTGTATGCCAAGTTAAGCAAGTGTGAATTCTGGCTGAAGGAGGTATCATTCTTGGGCCATGTGTTGTCAAATGGAGGTGTCGCAGTTGATCCGAAGAAGGTTAGGGATGTTCTCAATTGGATTCCACCGCAGAATGTCAGTGAGATCAGGAGTTTTCTCGGAATGGCAGGCTACTATCGGCGTTTTATTGAGGGATTCTCCAAGATTGCCAAGCCCTTGACATCATTGCTAGAGAAGAATGCCAAGTTCGTATGGACATCGCAGTGCCAAGCTAGCTTCGAGGAGTTGAAGAAAAGGCTGACCACTGCACCAGTATTGGTACTGCCAGATGTTACTAAGAGTTTTTCAGTGTATTGTGATGCGTCTCGCCAAGGATTGGGATGTGTACTCATGCAGGAGGGTAGAGTTGTGACATATTGATCCAGACAGTTGAGGAGACATGAGCTGAACTATCCGACACATGATCTGGAATTGGCAGCCGTGGTACACGCGTTGAAGATCTGGAGGCATTATTTGATTGGACACAAGTGCGACATCTATACCGACCACAAGAGCCTTAAGTATGTGTTCACGCAATCCGAGTTGAATATGAGGCAACTCGTTGGCTTGATAAGATCAATGACTTTGAACTGGAGATTTATTACCATCCAGGGAAGGCTAATTTGGTGGCTGATGCTTTGAGTAGAAAGCAAATGTGTTGACGAGACAGGATTTGCCGGAAGAGATTAGTTGGGAATTTGAACGCTTGAACTTAGGTATGGTAACCAGCGTGACTGAGCTAGAAGTGGAGTCATCTCTTGAACAGGAGATCCGAAAAGGTCAATTGGAGGATGAGGAAATCAATGAATTGATAAAGAAGGTTGGGACAGATAAAGCGCCGGGATTCCGATTGGATGATCAAGGTACAGTGTGGTATGGTAACAGGATAGTGGTGCTGGATCAGCAGCATATCAAGGATGTTATCTTACGGGAAGCGCACGAGTCAACATATTCCATCCACCCGGGAAGTACCAAGATGTACTTGGACCTCAAGGAAAGATTTTGGTGGTATGGTTTGAAGCGCGATGTTGCAGCACACGTAGCTCTTTGCGACGTATGCCAGAGAGTTAAGGCCGAACATCAGAGACCGGCAGGTTTGCTTCAGCCTATGAAGATACCAGAGTGGAAATGGGAAGAAGTGGGTATGGATTTTATAACAGGATTGCCCCGCACACAGAAAGGTTATGACTCTATATGGGTGATAGTGGACCGATTGACGAAGGTGGCTCACTTTATTCCGGTCAAGACTACATATTCCGGTGCCAAACTAGCAGAGTTGTATATGTAGCGGATTGTATGTTTGCATGGGGTACCGAAGAAGATAGTGTCTGACCGAGGCAGTCAGTTTACGTCACACTTTTGGCGCAAGTTACATGAGTCCATGGATACTAAGCTTCACTTCAGTTCCGCTTACCATCCGCAGACAGACGGTCAGACCGAGAGGACGAATCAGATACTAGAGGATATGTTGAGGGCATGTGCATTACAGTATGGGAGTAGTTGGGAGAAGAGTTTGTGTTATGCAAAGTTCTCGTATAACAACAGCTACCAACAAAGTTTCAAGATGTCACCATTTGAGGCGTTGTACGGAAGGAAGTGTAGGACACCGTTGTTCTGGAATCAGACCGGAGAAGGTAAAGTATTTGGACTTGAGGTCTTGAAGCAGGCAGAAGAACAAGTGCAGGTTATCAGGCAGAATTTGAGAACAGCACAGACACGACAGAAAAGTTATGCAGATGTAAGGCGTCGAGATCTCAACTTCGAGATTGGTGACTTTGTGTACCTCAAGGTGTCACCAATGAGAGGTGTGAAGAGATTCAATGTTAAAGGCAAGCTAGCACCTCGCTACATTGGACCATTCAAGATATTGGAACAGAGAGGTGAAGTGGCTTATCAGTTAGAGTTACCAGAGAAACTGGCGGGAGTGCAAGATGTGTTCCATGTGTCCCAGCTGAAGAAGTGTTTACGAGTGCCAGAGGAACAGATTCCGTTGGAGGAGTTGAATGTGCAGGGAGACCTTACTTATGAGGAGTCTCCGGTTAAGATTTTAGAGGAGTCTGAGAGGGTCACCAGGAATAAGGTGATACGCATGTGCAAGGTTCAGTGGAATCGTCATACAGAGGATGAGGCGACCTGGGAACGGGAGGATGATCTCAAGGCAGAATATCCACATCTCTTCCAATCCACGTCCGAATCTCGGGGACGAGATTCATCTTAAGGGGGGTAGGTTTGTAACACCCTAAAAATGCCCTATTTAAAATTTAGTAATTAATTGGCTTTTTATATTCAAGTGCTCATGAAAAATGTAGGGAAAATAAAAATTTGGAATAATTAAAAGCAAATATATGGTATAGAAAGATTATTGTTGCATTCATGCTGGTGCATTTGTTTTTGATTGTTGAATTCAAATTTGAATTTGAGTTTGAATTCAAATGAGTGTTTGAATAAAAGAAAAACCTTTTCTTTTTCTCTCTCTTTTTCCTTCTCCTTTTCAGCCCAGCCGGCCCACTCTTTCTCCCTTTTCTTTTTCCCGCGGCCCAACCCTTCTTTCTCCCTGCGCGGCCCAACAGCCACGCCAGCCCAGCCGCGCGCGCCGCTCCTTCCCTCTCCTCTCTCCGCCAGGTGGGCCCGCTCTGTCGGTGCTTTTCTCTTTCTCTCTGCGGCTGACGACTTAGGCCCACATGTCAGCTCCTCCTTCTTCCTCCAGCCGTAGCCGAGCGGGACACCACGCCGCCGTCGAATCCGCGCCGCCGCGTCGCCGTGCCGTGCCCGGACTCCACGCGAGCTTGGCGTGCACGCCAAGGAGACCTCGGCGGGCCTATTTAAGCGCAGCAACCCTCCCCCTCTCGAGCCGTGCCACAAACCCTAGCCGCCGCCCTCTTTTCGAGCCGCCGCCGCCAACCCGTTCGTTCGCCGCCGCTTTGCCGCCAAGGCTTAGTCCTGGAGCTTCGCCGCAAGGTGAGGAAGCCCCGCAGCTCTTTTCCTCTCCTTCTCTTGCTCTCTTGCGCGCGCACGAGCTCGCCGGAGTTCCCAACCCGCCACCGCTCGTCGCCGGCTTCCACCATCACCCAATCTTTGAGTAGAACCCCCAAAATCGACTCTCCATTGTCTCCTCTACCTCTAGGACCAAACGCGGCGAGATTTGGACCACCGTAGCCCCAAGCCGAGTCGATTCCGGCGAAGCGCCGCCGCACGCGTCGCCGCGACGGCTGAGCTCCGGTGACCACTACGCCCGATCTATTCTGAGCCGTTAGATTCAAAACCGACGGCCAGATCTGAAAACCCATCTAAACCGAGCCGGTTCACCGTGAACCCGTGAACCGCGGTTCAGGGCCGGTCCACGGTCCGGTCCATGGTGACGTCAGCCGACGTCAGCATCTTGCCATCGCCGTGCCTGTTTTACAAAAGAGCCCCTCTGTTCTCTGGAAATCAACCCGCGGTCCAGCGCAGTTCAAAAATATTTACAACCAAGTCCTTTTTCTTTCGGTTTAGCCCCTGCTCTTTTGAAAAATAGCGCCCGCCGTCCTGAAAGTCGTTTTTACCCCGCAGCCCTCGTGTTTTTATACGAAATTATGTTTTAGGTCCCTGGTTTCTTTCAAAAATACCCCTGGAAGCCTAAAACCTTTACCAGCAAGCCCCTAGAGCCCGTTTTAAGCGTAGTTTCTCCGTTTTAACTCTGATTTGAGTGATTTTCACGCTCATGTATTCGTAGTGAAGCATACAGTAACTCTAAAGCCTTCTTTTCATCTTTTGTTTATGTTTGTTGTATTGTTCTAACTAAATGCCTTGTATGCATGTATGTGTGGATGCTTGTGTGGTGATCGATGTGAGTAGTGGACGAGCCGTTCGAGTTCGCCGACGATCCCGTTCCCGAAGAGCAGGTGTAGCAGGAGTTCGCTGAGGAAGGCAAGTATAACACGAACAATCCTTGTTACCTATACACCAGTTAATCATACAATTCATATGCATGTGTCTAATATTGTTAAACACTAAGGAAGTTCGTAGTCTTTACCTTATTCCTTGTTTACCCGGGTTATATGCATTATGGTTAGTATTTGCTATGCGCTGCAACCAACATTTATTTTAATGTTGATATTGAATTAATGGTTCACTTCAATGATGACTAAAAGATGTTTGTTAGCAACATGATTCGGGGAACTAGAGCATGTGCTTCGTGCTTTGTTCTAGTGTCTCCATAAGGTTTGGTCTAGGGAATTAGAGCATGTGCTTCGTGCTTTGTTCTAATGTCTCTCCGTAAGCTCCGGTTCATAAAGCGGCAACCCAGGAATTTGTTCGCCGCCGTTGGAACTATAATGGCTATGGTCTTGGATAATTAACTTGTACGTCTCTAGCTCGCCAGCGGTTACCGAAAGGCGTATGTGGGGAACATGGGTTAGAGTATAGTTTGATCCATCGAGGACTGATTTATCCATTGGCTATGTCTCGTTAGGCAGAGTCCCGTGATGGAAGCGCTCGATGTACGGCAGCTTCACACGTTGCGATGATTGCGCTCTCGCTCTGGACGCCATTGACCCTCTCACGTTGCGCCCTGAGCGTACGTCAATCTCGATGCCTTGGGTTATGCTGTCTATGTTGAACCAAAATAGCTACTGTGCTTGTTAGGGTGTTTTGTGAAAGTCCTCGTAGCATAAGTTCTTTTGGATTTATGTGACCAGCGGGTAAAGGGCGGAACCTCTACAGAGTGTTGATCTATCATGATAGCCGTGCTCACGGATATAAATGGCCTGGATCCTTTTTTATTAGAAGATGATGTTGAGGTGATGTTGGAATATTCTATAATTATTTATACATTAACATTAATGGGTTTATACTTGGGTTCTACTCATTTGTAGTAAATTGGATGGTAATAAAATGAAACAACTAAAAGTGCTAATGCAGTATAACCGTGTCAAGCCTTTGTTCTTGCATAACCCGTGTTATACTTGTTAAGTAAGATGGTTTACTTACACTTGCAACTATTCAACAAAATCCCGGATGGGTAACAGATGGAGCAGTGAATGATCAGTCGCTTGCTGAGTTTCCGGAGGAGCTGCCGTACTTCTAGTTGTGTTCAACCAGTCGGTGTCCCTGTGGCTTTTGAGGCTCTACTAGTTATGAAACATTTAATGATATTAAGACTTCTGCTGTGTTATTTGTTTAAGACTATGTCTTGTGTTTAACTCTGATGTAAACTATTTTATTCGAGCATTGTGTTCTCTGTGATTCAATATTTGTAATCTATATGTGTTATGTGGACATCCTGGGCACGCATATAGAAGCATTCGGATTTCTTGGAAATATGGGTGTTACAGTAAGGGTCCTCCGTCCGGGGTCATACAAGCTGGCTATGCCAGATTGAACCCCTATATCCAATGCTTGGAACATCGAGCAGTTGCGACACTTCTATCCGTAAGAGGCGGGTCCAAACACTTTCGGGCCGCGAAGACCATGAGAAGCGAAGTGTAGAGTCGAAAAGTTGCCCACAAAGGGGACCGCGGGAAACTCTGTACCACCCGACCCGCCCAGATGTTGTCGGACAAGGTTCGCACCAAGACGCTCAGGGGCTGGGTCAAAACCTTCGCGTTAAATAGGCCCAGCGGGCCGTAGCATGTAGCACGCAGCAGGCCGAACCACAGTTGGGCTAGAAGTCAACGCAGGCCGATTCTTTCCTCTTTCGGGCAAACACGGGCAGAACAAGATGGGTACTTTTAGTACCACCTCGCCCTTGCTCGATGGATCCGCCCAACTTATAAGCATTTTGTGGTGTGGCCAAGCCATTCATCGGCGAACGCCCCCGGAGATGGAACCCGCCACACGAAGCTAGAACCTAGTATCCGGGGGCATCACTGACGGTGCACATCCTGGGAGCTACAGTAACTCTAGATCTCCACCGTCCCCACGTCTACGATCTACATCATTGGGTCTACAGCAACCCCGAGTCTCCACCAACTCTTCGCCTGCAAGAAGACCCGCTAGGGGGGCCATGGAAGCCCCCCTGGCCTCAAATCGTCCAGATAAGTGAACTCTTTACGCTTTCTTTTCATTCATTACATTTGTATTTTGCCATTTCCTCTTCTCCCCATCGATTCCATGATTCTGAGGAAGCTCTGGCGCAGTTAAACGGTGGACAGGGACGTTTGGTGCAGTTGCGTTGCAACAACCTACGCCCTCACGGCCGTGGCTAGCACAACTATCGAACAGGACGGTCGACATTACCTCGAACCTGTGACATCTCTGATGTAAAAATGAAGAAAACACCTTTAAAGCAGGTTAAAAAGAGGAAAAGTGATGTTGGAATTCAAAAATCCATCAAAATTCAAAATTAAATTCAAAAACAAGGGTCCTTTGACACCCAACGGAAATCTCGAGAATTTTGTACTAAACTTGAAAATCTCCAAAAATAAAAGTTGTTTGTCATCACAAATAAGGCCTAGTCACTGTTTAGCCCCTCAAAAACTCGAAAAACAGTTCTGAACACCTTTTTCAAATTTGGTTGTTTGAGCTTGAAAAATTTGAAATTTCAGGTTCACCCCAAAAAGAAAGTTGTGTCCCACATCTCAAGGTCCAACTTTTATTTTTACACTTTTTCATGTTCAGTTCAAATTTTTGGAGAAAATTCAAAAGGGGCAAAGGAGCTCCACGGGCTGCCAGCTCGGCCCTGGCGCGCTCTGCGCCTGGCCGGAGCTCGGCCGCCACGTGGCCGGCGAGCGGCGGAGGCCGCGCCAAGCTGGCCAAGCCGCGGCGTCGGGTGGCTCTTGTGCTCGCGCGTTTGTCCAAACCCTCCGCGCCGTCACGTCGCCGCTCGACAGCACATTTTGCCTCGCGCCGCGCGAGCGCCATCATGGCGGTCGGAGCGCCGCCGTGGCCGCGCGCGCGCGCGCGTCGCGCAAAGCTGCTCCGCGGCAGATTCCCTCGCCACTCCGCGCCAAGACGCACTGCAGAGGATCTTCCACTCCCTCACGCGATGATCTTCGACGCCCAACCATCGCGCGCGCTCTGTTCGAGCTCGGGCGAGCTTCAATGGCGCGTCGCGTCGCTGTCTCCCCGCGCGCACGCTCCTGAGGCAGCACGACCCCTCTCTAGCATGCCAAGGCACTCCACCGAGCCACTCTCACTCTCCCCTAGCTTGCGCACTTCACCAGTTCGCTCCCTCGCGCTCGCTCCCGTCGTCTTCAACCTCCAGCCGCGCGGACCGAGCCGAGCTTCGAAGTGAAATTCGTCCTCGTCCCTCCACCATTCCCAAATCCCTCGCGCACAGAGCTAGACCACTTCCCGAGCTTCCATTTCACCCACTTCTCGCGAGCTCTTCCCAACTCTCCGGCGAGAAATCGGATTTTCCCCCAAATCCGCATTTCCGGCCGCCGGAGCACGCGCACGTCGAGCCCCTATTTCGAGCCCTCCCCGAGGTCAACCGAGCCCTCCACTAGCTTCGCCAAGTCCCACTGGTGCTCTAGGACCCCTCCAACCCCGACGAGATCCACCACCCTCGCCGGAATCGAGCTTGCGGCGGCCGCACCGCCACCGCACGTCGCCGGTGAACTCCGAGCTTCCCCCGGCCTCCCAACCGCCACCAATCGACTCGTGGTGAGCCACTGGTTCTTTTCCCCCACTTCCCCGACCCTATCTCGCCGTCGTTTGGCCGGCGCAACTCCGGCGACGAGCCGAGGGCCTTTGTTCATCTTCTTCGTTTTTCCAGGGTCCCCAGTGAAAAAGTCAGGGACCTGTTCGTGAAGTTTTCAAAAGATCCAAGGGCCGGCGCGTAAAAAGATTCTTAAGGTTTAACCCTTTTTCCTGAAATCTTGTAAAATCCACCAAAAATCGTACAAAAATCAGAAAAATGCACAAAAATACTCCCTGGATTCATGAGACTGTAAACTCCAATCTGATGTTAGCATATATATACTTTTGGTGAACCAATTTTGAATTAAAATTCAAACTGTGAATTTAGAAACTTGTGCACCATTTCAAATCCAGAGCTCCGCTAGGGCTGAGCTTTGGATATGTTGTTTGCAGTGACTTTGGACACCTTGTGTCTAAAGGGGACTTAAAAATATGGACTGTAGCTTCAGTTATGAATTAATATGTGATTCCTGTCTATCTGCAGTCCTGAAATCATTAAAAATAATTCATGCAGCTAAAAATCACCATTTTTCTCCAGATGCCTAGGAACTTGTTAGCACATCTGCTAAAAATGCAAAACTTAATTTTTGCTCTGTTTATACTAGCAAATAAATGGATATGTGTTTTCGGATAGAAACTTATTGAGGACTGTCCAAGGGTTATTTTGAGCCACCACTTGGCCAGAGCCCTCCTTGCACTCATGACTAGCTCTGGTAGGAAAATTTCCTGATTTGGATGTATTTTCGATTTTATATGAATTTATCTTGTTTCTGTAGGCAGCAGTTTGTACTATTTTTAATAAATTCTGTGTAGCTCAAATTTAGCTAAATTTTGGAGTGAGCCTAACTCTTATACTCCAGTAGCTGTCATGAAGTTTATAGATAAAAAGGAGGAACAGAAATTGAGAAACAAAAATGAGAAGAAATTAGAGTGGAAATGAGTTATATAAAAGAATAGACCTTTTTGATAATTAATTAAAAATGAAACATGGAGAAGTCTAAAATTCCAGAACAGCACCCTAACTTCAAAATAATAAATGGAAATTCTTTTATATATGTACACAATCACCATCAAAGATGCGTAAAAATTTTCCACACCCCTCCTCTAATTTTGTGAAGGAGAAAGTAGTACTTTAGCATGTCTAGGTGAATATGGCCTTCAAGGCCTTAGTTTTGGAATCAATAGGCAGCCACTTTAAGTTATGCATCTCATGTAGAAGGCGCTGTTGCGGACGGCTTCTACCATCTCATCCCCGCCGACGGAGAAGGCACCCCGGAGAAGGGTGCCGGCGAAGGAACAATCGACCCGGAGGCTAACCCCCAGCTAGCGCAAGAAGGCAAGCCCGGAGCATAACCTAACCTTTAAAGTTTATGCATCTATGAATTTCCCTATGCTTGTGCATTTACGTTTCAAGGAGTTGATTGAATACCTTAGCTGCACATTTCTAGTACCTATGACTTGCAACACTAGTATGAAAGGATCGATAGGGCATTGCTTTAGGTCCGTTACAAGCCGAGTGATTTCCTGTCACTCGCGAGACATAGGAGTTGCTTGTCTTTACTTATGTTGGAATCATAAGGATGGACGGGCGGGATGGTAGATGTAGATCTCCCGTCCGTGTATGATAATTGATTTAAGGTCGAAACGTGTGGTTGAGTGTGTCAAGTTTTTGAACGTACCACATGCATGCCGATATATGGGAATCGGTAAGCCCGGTACCAGATTGAAGCAGCTAGGGCCGATAGCCATCTCTCCTTGGAAACTTTTGTTTCCCATGCCGTACACTTGTGGATATATGCGTGAGACTGTGAGTGAAGCAGTAAACCTTTATCCTAAGGAAGTGGGTTCGGTTCCGAATTGTGGATCGATGGGAAAGGTTGGGAAGTGCTTGTACCTTTTATAGCAAGCATTATCCGTGTGTGTTGGGTTTCCAGGGTAACACCCAGATTTCCAAGAAATCCGAATGCTTCCATATGTGTGCCCAGGATGTCCACAGAACACATATAGATTACAAATATTGAATCACAGAGAACACAATGCTCGAATAAAATAGTTTATATCAGAGTCTAACACAAGACATAGTCTTAAATAGATAACACAGCGGAAGACTTAATACTATTAAACGTCTCATAACTAGTAGAGCCTCAAATCCACAGGGACACCGACTGGTTGAACACAGCTTAGAAGTACGGCAGATCCTCCGGAAACTCAGCAAGCGACTGATCATTCATTACTCCATCTGTTACCCATCTGGGATTTTGTTGAATAGTTGCAAGTGTAAGTAAACCATCTTACTTAACAAGTATAACACGGGTTATGCAAGAACAAAAGGCTTGATACGGTTATACTGCATTAGCACTTTTAGTTGTTTCATTTTATTATCATCCAACTTACTACAAATGAGTAGAACCCAAGTATAAACCCTTTAATAAGGTATAAGTGATTATAGAATAAACCAACATCAACCACTAATATCATCTTCTAATCAAAAAGGATCCAGGCCGCTCGTGTCCGTGAGCACGGCTATCATGATAGATCAACACTCTGCAGAGGTTTCGCCCTTTACCCGAGGCATCGAGATTGACGTATGCTCAGGGCGCAACGTGAGGGGGTCAATGGCGTCCAGAGCGAGAGCGCAATCATCGCAACGTGTGAAGCTGCCGTACATCGGGCGCTTACATCACGGGACTTTGCCTAACGGGGCATAGCCAACGGATAGAACCGTCCTCGATGGATCAAACTATACTCTCACCCATGCACCCCACATACGCCTTTCGGTAACCACTGGCGAGCTAGAGACGTACAAGCTAGTTATCCAAGACCAGAGCCATTATAGTTCCAACGGCAGCGAACAGGTTCCTGGGTTGTCGCTTTAAGAACCGGACCTTACGGAGAGACATTAGAACAAAGCACAAAGCACATGCTCTAATTCCCTAGATCAAACCTTATAGAGACACTAGAACAAAGCACACAGCACATGCTCTAGTTCCCCGAACCATGTTGCTAAAAAGCATCTTTTAATCATCATTGAAGTGAACCATTATTTCCACATTAACATAAAAATAAAGGTTGGTTGCAGCGCATAGCATAGTCTAACCATAATGCATAAAACCCCGGGTAACAAGGAATAAGGTAAAAACTAGGAACATCCTTAGGGTTAACAATATTAGACACATGCACATGAGTTTGGGTGATTAAATGGTGTATAGGTAACAAGGATGGTCCGTGTTATACTTGCCTTCCTCAGTGAACTGCTGCTGCAACTGCTCTTCGAGAACGGGATCGTCGGCAAACTCGAACGGCTCGGCAACTACTCACATCGATCACCACACAAGCATCCACACATACATGCAAACAAGATATTTAATTAGAACAGTACACCAAACATAAACAAAAGATGCAAAGAAGGCTTTAGAGTTAATCTACGCTTCACTACGAACACGTGAGCGCGAAAATCACTCAAATCGGAGTTAAAACGGAGAAACTACGCTAAAAACGGGCTCTAGGGGCTTTCTGGTAAAGATTTTAGGCTTCCAGGGGTGTTTTTGAAAGAAGCCAGGGACCTAAAACATAATTTCGTATAAAAACACGAGGGCTGCGGGGTAAAACTGCCATCTAGGATGGTGGGCATGATTTTTCAAAAGGACAGGGGCTAAACCGAAAGAAAAAGGACTTGGTTGTAAATACTTTTGAACTACGCTGGACCGCGGGTTGATTTTTGAAAAACAGAGGGGCTCTTTTGCAAAATCGCCACGGCAACGGCTGGTTGCTGACGTGGGCTGACGTCATGGCCTACTGTGCCGTGGACCGGCCGTAGACCGCGGTCCACGGGTCCACGGTGGACCGGGCTCGGTTCAGATCTGGGCCGTTGGATGGGAATCGGACGGTGGAAAACAGATCGGCTCAAAGGGGGTCACCGGAGTTGGCGGTTGCGGCGGCGCACGGCCGGGGACTCGCCGGAGACGACGCTGCTGGGGCTTAGAGGGCTCCATAGCTCGCCGCGGATCGCTTGGGAGAGAGAGGAGACAACGGGAAAACGATTTTTGGGGTTGGAAACGGGGATTGGGCCGCAGGGATGGTCGGCGACGAGCGGCGGCGACTTGACGACTCCGGTGAAGTCGTGCGCGCACGAGAGGGCGAGAGAGAGGGGGTAAAGGGGCTCGGCGTGTTCCTTACCACACGGAGAAGCTTCGGGGCAAGCTCTCGGCGACAACGCGGCGGCGAGACGGCGGATTGGTGGCGGCGGCGGCTCGGCTAGGGTTCGAGCGATGGCGGCGCTGCGCGGCTCGATTGGCGGCTAGGGTTTGGGGGTTCGCGGAGAGGGGGTAGCGGCGGCTTATATAGGAGCTCGAGGTCTCCTTGGCGTGCGCACCAAGGCACGAGGAGGCGTGCGCGAGGCGGTCTCGGCGGCAGCGCGGCGGTGGAGGAGCCCTGCTCGCTCACGACCGGAGGAAGAAGGAGAAACTGACGAGTGGGGCCAGCTCGTCAGCGGCTGCGGGAGGGAGAGAGCGCGCGACTGGAGAAGGGAAGGGCGCTGACAGGTGGGCCCGGCTGGTCAGTGGCTCAGAGAGAGAGAGGAGGCGCGCGGAGCTGGGCTGCGCTGTTGGGCTGGCCGAACTGCTGCTGGTGGGCCGCGAGAAAAGAAGGAAAGGGAGGGAGCTGGGCCGCGCGGGAAAGAAGGAAAAGCTGGGCTGCTGGGCTGAAAAGGAGAAGGAAAAAGAGAGAAAAAGAAAAGGTTTTTCTTTTATTCAAACACTCAATTGAATTCAAATTCAAATTTGAATTCAACAATCAAAAATAAATGCACCAGCATGAATGCAACAATAATGTTTCTATTTCCTATATTTGCTTTTATTTTCCTCAAGATTTTATTTCCCTATATTAATTATGAGCACTTCAATATAAAAAGCCAATTAATTACTAATTTTTAAATAGGGCATTTTTAGGGTGTTACACCCTGGCCAGGTAGCAAAATTCGGTTCGAACTGTCCGCTTCTCGCGGTTAATGAGACTGCTTGACCGCCTTGCTGCATTGAGTAACAAGTGGAACTATGAGATTGATGAACTTGTTGTATGAATTAAATTGTATTGCACCACTTGTATGCTTAGAGAGGATGCTAATTTAGAATGGTTAAAACTACTAGAATATGAAGCTAAAACTATGAAAGCAAGGATCTACTCTTAGTTGCCTTTTGGCAAACAAACCCACCAGCCAAAAGCCTCTCATGTCTAGGTGTCGGTGATGTAGTTTTCACCCGAAGGGTAAGCCTTGCTGAGTATTAGTATACTCAGCCTTGCTTGTGGCTTTTATTACAGGTACAATGTTGGATGTGGCAGTCGATGCCCTTACTTGGCCTACCCAGGTTCCCCCTAGATGGCACATCGAGTGGGTTCCGTCCTCTGCCGAGGAACGGGAGGAGTAGCACCATGGCAGGCTTCATCATGGTGTTACTTGTATCGTCGTTAGTTTATCTTTCCGCTGCAATGAACTATTTATTTCCGCTGCAATGAATTTATTTCCGGAGACGACGCTGCTGGGGCTTAGAGGGCTCCATAGCTCGCCGCGGATCGCTTGGGAGAGAGAGGAGATAACGGGAAAACGATTTTTGGGGTTGGAAACGGGGATTGGGCCGCAGGGATGGTCGGCGACGAGCGGCGGCGACTTGACGACTCCGGTGAAGTCGTGCGCGCACGAGAGGGCGAGAGAGAGGGGGTAAAGGGGCTCGGCGTGTTCCTTACCACACGGAGAAGCTTCGGGGCAAGCTCTCGGCGACAACGCGGCGGCGAGACGGCGGATTGGTGGCGGCGGCGGCTTGGCTAGGGTTCGAGCGATGGCGGCGCTGCGCGGCTCGATTGGCGGCTAGGGTTTGGGGGTTCGCGGAGAGGGGGTAGCGGCGGCTTATATAGGAGCTCGAGGTCTCCTTGGCGTGCGCACCAAGGCACGAGGAGGCGTGCGCGAGGCGGTCTCGGCGGCAGCGCGGCGGTGGAGGAGCCCTGCTCGCTCACGACCGGAGGAAGAAGGAGAAACTGACGAGTGGGGCCAGCTCGTCAGCGGCTGCGGGAGGGAGAGAGCGCGCGACTGGAGAAGGGAAGGGCGCTGACAGGTGGGCCCGGCTGGTCAGTGGCTCAGAGAGAGAGAGGAGGCGCGCGGAGCTGGGCTGCGCTGTTGGGCTGGCCGAACTGCTGCTGGTGGGCCGCGAGAAAAGAAGGAAAGGGAGGGAGCTGGGCCGCGCGGGAAAGAAGGAAAAGCTGGGCTGCTGGGCTGAAAAGGAGAAGGAAAAAGAGAGAAAAAGAAAAGGTTTTTCTTTTATTCAAACACTCAATTGAATTCAAATTCAAATTTGAATTCAACAATCAAAAATAAATGCACCAGCATGAATGCAACAATAATGTTTCTATTTCCTATATTTGCTTTTATTTTCCTCAAGATTTTATTTCCCTATATTAATTATGAGCACTTCAATATAAAAAGCCAATTAATTACTAATTTTTAAATAGGGCATTTTTAGGGTGTTACACCCTGGCCAGGTAGCAAAATTCGGTTCGAACTGTCCGCTTCTCGCGGTTAATGAGACTGCTTGACCGCCTTGCTGCATTGAGTAACAAGTGGAACTATGAGATTGATGAACTTGTTGTATGAATTAAATTGTATTGCACCACTTGTATGCTTAGAGAGGATGCTAATTTAGAATGGTTAAAACTACTAGAATATGAAGCTAAAACTATGAAAGCAAGGATCTACTCTTAGTTGCCTTTTGGCAAACAAACCCACCAGCCAAAAGCCTCTCATGTCTAGGTGTCGGTGATGTAGTTTTCACCCGAAGGGTAAGCCTTGCTGAGTATTAGTATACTCAGCCTTGCTTGTGGCTTTTATTACAGGTACAATGTTGGATGTGGCAGTCGATGCCCTTACTTGGCCTACCCAGGTTCCCCCTAGATGGCACATCGAGTGGGTTCCGTCCTCTGCCGAGGAACGGGAGGAGTAGCACCATGGCAGGCTTCATCATGGTGTTACTTGTATCGTCGTTAGTTTATCTTTCCGCTGCAATGAACTATTTATTTCCGCTGCAATGAATTTATTTCCGGAGACGACGCTGCTGGGGCTTAGAGGGCTCCATAGCTCGCCGCGGATCGCTTGGGAGAGAGAGGAGATAACGGGAAAACGATTTTTGGGGTTGGAAACGGGGATTGGGCCGCAGGGATGGTCGGCGACGAGCGGCGGCGACTTGACGACTCCGGTGAAGTCGTGCGCGCACGAGAGGGCGAGAGAGAGGGGGTAAAGGGGCTCGGCGTGTTCCTTACCACACGGAGAAGCTTCGGGGCAAGCTCTCGGCGACAACGCGGCGGCGAGACGGCGGATTGGTGGCGGCGGCGGCTCGGCTAGGGTTCGAGCGATGGCGGCGCTGCGCGGCTCGATTGGCGGCTAGGGTTCGGGGGTTCGCGGAGAGGGGGTAGCGGCGGCTTATATAGGAGCTCGAGGTCTCCTTGGCGTGCGCACCAAGCCACGAGGAGGCGTGCGCGAGGCGGTCTCGGCGGCAGCGCGGCGGTGGATATTCTGCCTTGAGACCATCCTTTCTTTCTCACGTTGCTTCACCTTCTGAATAACGTTTCCACTGAACCTTGCACACACGGATGTCTTTGTTCCCGGTGACTGTGGGTGTAGAGTCCTGACGGACTAAACAACCCTGGCGGCCCATCCTATGGGCCGGCCC
Organism: Digitaria exilis; assembly: GCA_015342445.1. Taxonomy (NCBI): domain Eukaryota; kingdom Viridiplantae; phylum Streptophyta; class Magnoliopsida; order Poales; family Poaceae; genus Digitaria; species Digitaria exilis. The sequence goes on from JACEFO010002243.1 coordinate 193,147, forward strand.
ATGAACAAGACTTGACGCACAAGACAAGGATTAGTCCTAGTCGGTTTGGATATACTGTATTTGGGAATTAGAGATAAACTTGTAAAAGTCTCCTAGTCCTATACAGTTCCCATGTAACCCTGCCCTCCGGACTATATAAGGGGAGGCAGGGACCCCTTCAAAACAAGTTCATCAATACAAGATACACCATATAGGACGTAGGGTATAGCTCTCCGGCGACCCGAACCTGTCTAAACCGTCTCTTGTCACCTTCGGCTCTAGATTCTCGACGACTTCTCCCTAAACCCTTCTCTCGGGGCACCCCCTCGAGAACCTAGTCAGCATAAATCGCCGACACTTTGGCGCCGTCCGTGGGATCTACTCGTCGGGTCTTCAGTAAAGAGTCGATGGCCACCTTCAGCGCCTCCATCGTCACCAAGTTCGAGGCAGGCGCCTCCTTCATCTTCGGCTCCTGGCTTTGCATTGCAAACCAGGAAGGCGAACTCCAACACCACTTGCGCGACGAGGCGGCTGCACCAGCTTCGCCACGCGTGCAAACCACTCCGCAAGGATCTCGGAAAATTTCGAATTCCGACACGATCCCTGGATCGTATCCTACTCGGAGGAGTACATGGCGCCCGAAGCAGAATCAATCCCGGGCCGACCATGTCAACTCAGCCCCTATCAAGGGGCAGGATCAAGCCACGTGTCCACGACTCCCCGGCGGACTCCGGATCACTTCCGAGTCCCGCCAGGGTTCAACGATTAGGACCGTGACAGCAACCCCGCGGGTACCCAGGAACCCTGGCTCCAACCCCCGCGGGACGAAGACTTCACCACGTGGGTCGCGTGCATCTCAGTTTCCCTCCGGGTTAACAAACTCAGCCGCGGTCCACCAGAAGCTCCTGAAGAAGAAGGTTCTCCAATCTCGCGGAGCAACCTCGGATCTTGTCATGACCACAACTCCCTCGGGGGTTATCGTTCATTGGCCTGACATGGATCCCGAGGTGGCTCTCCTTGAAGCAAACGTACCTTCCACGGTACGGGACATCCTACCTCTGCTTCCTTTCCAAGAAGGCAGAGAGCTCCCTGTTACCACGAGTAACAGAAGAACCGGGCCTAGCAACCCCGGTCGCCAGTTCTGCGTGATCCTCAACGATCACAGCGACGAGGAAGTTGTCTCCGACGACGCTCCAACAGAGGAAGGAGAAACCGACGCGGACAGGGAACTCCGTATCGAGCGCAACCGCAACCGCGCCCTCCGACGTCGCTTCATCAAGAAGAAAAATCTCAACTCTGAGTTCGACAAGCAGGACATCTTCAACTCCCCTGTGGCGAACATCCTGTTCGGGGTCAGCGTCTTCGAGGGGTTCCAAACTACCCCTGAGATCAACCTCGCCAAAGCGCGCCTAGAAGCCGCAGCGGTCATGGTTGATCGCCTGGACGGAGGCCGCTCCTCCTCCAAAAGCAAGAGTTCTTCGCGCCACCAAGCACCGTCTGCTAAGCGTCAGAGCAGCCACTACGGCAGCTCCGCAGGACAATCAAAGGACAAGAATAGACCTCGCGAAGAACCCTGTCGTCCTCGCGAGGAACCTTCCAGGTCCCAGCGTCGCGAAGAACCCTGCCCAGCTCGCTCTCACGTCACGCCAAACGACGCCCGCAACGACATCATCCGGATCCGAGAGGGGAGAGCTACCTCCCACGTTGCGGATTCTGCAGGAAGATGCGCCGCCCCCAACCCCGATGCTCTGCCATGTTACACACGCGCTATCCGTGTCAGCTCTTTCCCGCGAAAGTTCAAGCCGCCAAGCATCGCCAACTTCGACGGGAAGCAAGATCCAAACATCTGGCTGCGCAGATACTCTTCCGCAATTGAAGCATCAGGGGGCGACGACATCTCCAAGATGCTCTACTTTCCAGTTGCGATGGAGCAGGGTCCTCTCACCTGGCTCGAGTCCCTTCATCCAGACTCCATCGACAGCTGGCACGCGCTGAAGAAGGCTTTCGTCTCCAACTACCAGGGTTCTTTTGAGCGCCCTGGTAGCAAGTATGAACTCCGCGCGTGCAAACAGAAGCCAGACGAGTCCCTGCGCGATTACAACAGGCGATTCTTCGCCATCAAGGCATCCTGCGTTCCCATCCCCGACTCAGAAGTCATCGACTACTTTCAAGAAGGGATGACCGATCGCACCCTCTTCCGTGACTTCGGTCACAACCGCCCTCGTGACCTCGAGGAATTCCGCGCACTGGTGTCCAATTGGATGGACACCGATGATCAAGAACGGGAGCGCTACGGCAAGAGACCCAACAACCCTGGTCGCAAGAACCAGGAAGACAACAGGGATCAACCACGCGACTCCTTCCAGCGTAACGGCAACAACCCACGGAAGCGACCACACAACACGGTCGCAACCGTCCAGACCGTCCACGCCGCCAAATCCGCGCAGCAACGAAGGGAAGAATTCAACAAACTTCTCAAAAAGCGCTGCCCTTACCACACCGACAGCAAGCACACCATGGGCGAGTGCGTGCTCCTCCGGGAGACGTTCAGCACCCCCAACAAGAAGCAGAAGTCGGCTGGCGACGAAGACGACGGGCACGACAAGGGAGACAGCGGTTTCCCAGACATCACCAACACTGTCAACGTCATCTTCGGAGGCATGGCAGTCAGCGACACCTCGCGCAACCGCAAGAATGCAAGGCGCGAGGCCTACGCAGCAGAACCAGCGGTGGTTACACCGCTACGGTGGTCGGACACCACCATCACCTGGTCCAGAGAAGACCAATGGGCCGAGATCACCTCTCCTGGACGATATCCCCTTGTCCTCGAGACCGTGGTAGCAAACAGCAGGCTCACCAAGGTCCTGATCGACGGAGGCAGTGGGCTCAACCTCATCTTCGCCAAGACGCTGAAGTCCATGGGCCTCGACACGAGTACGCTGCAGCCGGCGGATACTCCTTTCTACGGCATCGTGCCTGGGAAGGCCGCCATCCCCCTCGGGCAAATCACCTTGCCCGTCACGTACGGTACGTCATCCAACTACCGTACAGAGTTCATTAAATTCGAAGTTGCAGACTTCGAAACTTCCTACCACGCCATCCTCGGGCGACCAGCATTGGCCAAGTTCATGGCCATCCCCCACTACACCTACCTGGTGTTGAAGATGCCAGGGCCTCATGGCGTTCTCTCCCTTCGCGGTGATATCAAGCGCTCCTACCTCTGCGACAAAGAGGCAGTGGAGTACGCCATCAGAGCCGCGTCCACCATAGATCGTCAAGAGCTCCAACCCTTGGCCGCCACCGTCATCGCAGAGGACGATGACGCCCCGACGCAGAAGAAGACACGGGTCATCAAGCCTGTGGAGAAGGTCGCAACAAAGACGATTGATCTCCAAACAGGAGATCCATCGAAGACAGCAGTGATTGGCTCCACCCTCACTCCTGCATAGGAAAGCGCGCTCATCGACTTCCTGCGAGCCCAGGCGGACATCTTTGCTACAAAGCCCTCCGACATGCCTGGAGTCCCCAGAGAGTTGATCGAGCACAAGCTAGACCTCAACGAGAGCGCAAAACCCAAGAAGCAGCGCCTCCGAAGATTCGCCACAGAGCGTCGGGAAGCCATCAAGAAAGAGCTAGCTAAGTTATTAGCAGCCGGCTTCATTAAAGAAGTCTTCTACCCGGATTGGTTAGCCAATCCGGTTCTTGTAAGGAAAAAGAATTCAAATGAATGGAGAATGTGTGTTGATTATACTGATCTCAACAAACACTGCAAGAAGGATCCCTTTGGGCTTCCTCGTATCGACCAAGTCATCGACAGCACCGCCGGGTGCACACTACTCTGTTTCCTCGATTGTTACTCAGGATATCATCAGATATCACTGAAAGAAGAGGATCAGATTAAAACTTCGTTCATCACGCCATTTGGTGCATATTGTTATACAACTATGCCTTTTGGCTTGAAAAATGCAGGTGCCACATATCAGCGGGCGATACAGGGTTGTCTCCAAGACCAACTTCATCGAAATGTTGAAGCCTACGTTGATGATGTGGTAGTCAAGACAAGAAATCCCGAGGATCTCATTGCTGACCTCACCGAGACGTTCGATAACCTACGCAAATGGCGATGGAAGCTTAACCCCGCCAAGTGTGTTTTCGGCGTTCCATCTGGAAAGCTCCTTGGGTTCATTATCAGTGAACGCGGCATCGAGGCTAATCCAGAGAAGATAGCAACTATCATGAACATGGAGCCGCCGACCACTGTCAAGGATGTCATGAAGCTTACGGGCTGCATGGCTGCACTCAACCGCTTTATCTCCAAACTGGGGGAACGCGGTACTGAGTTCTTCAAACTACTCAAGAAGCAAGAAAGATTTCAGTGGACTCAGGAAGCTCAAGTCGCCTTTGACAAGCTCAAGCTATTCCTGACTACGCCTCCTGTGCTCACTGCACCGCTCCCGGGCGAAGATCTCTTGCTCTATATTTCAGCAACCACTAATGTCGTCAGCGCCGCCATCGTTGTTGAACGCGATGAGGAAGGCCATCTTCAGAAGACTCAACGGCCTGTGTACTTTGTGAGCGAAGTCCTCTCGGATTCCAAATCCAGGTACCCTCAAGTTCAAAAAATTCTATATGCTGTCTTAATGACATCCAGAAAATTGCGGCATTACTTCGACACCAACAAGATCATCGTGGTTACTGGTTATCCTATTGGCGAGATTCTCCATAATCAAGACGCTACAGGGCGTATCGCCAAGTGGGCTGTTGAGCTCGGAACATACAGCATCGAGTTCCGTTCTCGCGCGGCCATGAAGTCTCAAGTCCTTACTGATTTCATATCGGAATGGACCGAGCATAATCTCCCAGTCGCCGCCACCAAGCCTGAGCATTGGATCATGTATTTCGACGGGTCACTCAAGCTGGAAGGCGGAGGCGCTGGAGTTCTGTTGATCTCACCTCGAGGGGATCAACTCAAGTATGTTCTGCAGATTCAGTTCGCTGTCACCAACAACGCTGCAGAATACGAAGCACTTCTTCACGGCATGAAGATGGCCATCACCCTCAGTATCAAGCGTCTGCTGGTATATGGAGACTCAATGTTGGTCATCAAACAAGTCAATAAGGACTGGAATCGAAACCATGAAGACATGGACGCGTACTGTGAAGAAGTCCAGAAATTGGAGAAACACTTCCTCGGCATTGAATTCCATCATGTCGAGCGAGATTACAACGTTGCTGCAGACGTCCTCTCAAAGCTGGGTTCTTCCCGAGCAGAGGTGCCTAGTGGGGTGTTCGTCAATGAACTCTCCAAGCCGTCGATCTCTGCAGCAGTAACTTCTGATGCTACAACCTCAGCTCCCGAGGTTATGTTTATCGACGCCACTTGGAGCGCTCCGATTATAGACTACATCTTGCACGACAAACTTCCTGCCGAGAAGGCAGAAGCTCAGCAAATTGTCCGCCGCAGCAAGTCCTATATTATAATCGGCGATACACTATACCGACGTGGCGCACGCTCCGGCGCATTGATGAAATGCGTCTCACAGCAAGAAGGAGTCAACATCCTGGAGGAAATTCTCGCAGGAGAATGTGGCAATCATGCAGCTTCCCGCACCATCGTAGGCAAAGCCTTCCGTGCCGGGTTCTACTGGCCTACAGCTCTACACGACGCTGAGGAAATCGTTCGACACTGCAAGGGTTGTCAATATTTCGCTCATCATTCACATCAGCCTGCTCACAAGATCAAATTGATACCTCCGTCATGGCCATTCGCCTGCTGGGGGCTTGATATGATTGGGAAATTACCCAGGGCGCCTGGTGGATTCGAATATTGTTTCGTCGCTATTGACAAATTTACAAAGTGGATAGAAGTCTTCCCGGTTGTTAAGCCAACCTCTGAGAAGGCAGTCCAATTTCTCCAAGAGTTGATTCTTCGCTTCGGGATACCACACCAAATCATTATAGATTTGGGTACCACCTTCACAGGCGACAAGTTCTGGGACTACTGTGAAGATCGCAGCATCGAGGTATCCTATGCCTCGGTTGCCCATCCTCGTGCCAACGGACAAGTTGAAAGGGCCAATGGCATGCTCCTTGACGGACTTAAAGCTCGCATGGAAAGAACCCTGAAGAAAGCAGAAGGCCGGTGGATGAAAGAACTCTTTCCAGTTGTCTGGGGCCTACGATCTCAACCCAGTAAAGCTACAGGGCAATCTCCCTTCTTCCTGGTGTATGGATCAGAGGCCGTTCTACCTGTTGATGTCATGCATGGCGCTCCTCGTGTCGAGGAGTTCCAAGAAGCCATGGCGGATGAACAACGGATGCTGGAAGTCGATACGGCTGAAGAAGCGCGACTGGCAGCCTTGTTACACAATGCAGCATACCTTCAGGGGATTCGCAGATTCCATGACAAGAATGTGAAGACAAGATCATTCCAGATTGGAGACTTGGTGCTACGACGAATCCAAAATACAGCCGGTCACTCCAAGCTTACTTCACCCTGGGATGGTCCATTTATTGTCTCCAAGGTACTCAAACCAGGCACCTACAGACTTCAAACAGAAGATGGTGTGGAGTTACCAAATCCTTGGAATATAGAACACCTACGCAAATTCTACGCGTAGCTCCTTTACTTCAGCAGTGCTTCGGCACCACAGGAACCCATCGCTCCGGCGTCCAGGGTTCTTCTGTAAACATTGCTCCGGCAATATATGAACTAATTGCTTCGGCATTACATGTTCTTTTGTACCGTTGTTTCGGCAACGAGATATATCTCAATAAAACTCCCTTTACTGGGTTGTTTATTTGTCTTTATGACATCATCTAAAACTTCCACGCTCTTTTAAGACTTGGACAGTTTCTTTTACATGAATTTGGAGCTCATAAATGAGGTCTATCCGGGTTCTTTCGAGGCCAGAAACGGATTTGTTCCTCCTATTACACTACAGTGTGATAATTTTCAGCTTACTACTGCCGCTCCGTGGGTCTTCCTGGGTTCTTGCTTCGGCAGACCATATACAGTTAGTTCCCAAGTATCCCCTCGGGGTACATTTTTATAAGATAGCTTATGCTATAAGAAATCTCCCTGGGTTCCTTTGGGTCCTTAACAGGGTTGTTTTTCAAGTTAAAATCTACTCAACGTAGATTTTGACTAAGTCCTGGTTATTAACACAGAGACAACCCAGGAATTCATAAAAATTCTTGGTTTTTCTTCATAACATGGCAATAAATATATTTCATTGCAGGATGCTTATATTACAATAACATTTGATTACATTTACAGCCTAAGGCTCTGAGCAATTGCTTCTGCAACTGGCTCGGCCTCTTGCTTTAGGTCCCTAAAGGCAGACTCAGTACAGTTTGGCTCTGCGCCTTCAACTAATTTGCCTATGTCTACCTCCGGGTACCTGGACTTCACTACAGCCAGGACATGCACAAGACAAGCCTTCGATGATCTCTTGATGTACGCCTTCAGCTGTCTTGGCATGGCCTTCAGGCGCTCCAGGAATGTTTGCGGTGCTGCAGGGTCTTCTGGGACCAAGGCTTTCACCACCGGGTTTGCTGCCTTCTCTAGCTGCGAGATCCGGTTCAAGGCTTCCGCCAGGTCGTCGTCCGACTTCTTCATCAACCGCAACTGTTCTTCGAGCTCTGACATCCTCCTGGCCGCCTGCTCAAGCTTCTCGTCCAGCACCTTTTTGTCTGATAGATGCTTCTATGCTTGGACGAGATCTCTGGATAGCCGATTATTCTCCTCACGAGCACCCTCCAGGTTCTTGGCAAGTTGCTTTTGCTGCTCGAGGACTTGAATCAATTGTTCGTCGGCATCCTAGCGTTGTTGGACCGCTACTCTGAGTTGTTCTTTGATGCCTTCATGATCAGCAGAGAGGGTCTTCAACGCTTCTTCATAACGGTTGGCCACGTTGGACCAATCCGTCATCTTGCTCTGGGCTGTTGCTAGTTGCTGTTGTGCCCCTGCAAATACAAGACAATGACAGAGTTGTTATTCAACAATGCCAGTGGAAATTTTATTACAAGACTTTGGTGGCGACAGAGTACCTTTGAGCTCTGCTTTTGCCGTCGCAAGCTTCTTCTTCATGTCCTCCTTCTCTGCAGCCAATTCCTTGGTCCGCAGGTGTAAGGTGCGGATCATGTTGGCGTCTTCCGCCTCCTGGAGTTTGCGATCTTCGCGCTCACGCTCCAGCTCCTTCTGGAGACGGTCCGCCTTGGCGTGCATCAAGGATATGTTGTGAAGGTACTCGGTCTTCTTCCTTGATGCCTCGCCAACAGCCTACAACAGAGTTGTTCTGAGAAATGCTTCATCAATACTACAAGACCAGGGTTGTTTTACTAACCTTGAAGTAGGCTACTGCCCTCTCGGCGTGGTATAATCCCCTGTCGATGTGGTGCTCATCCTCCTCCGCGTCTAATATGTACTCGAAAGTCTGCGGATTCGGATTGAACATTGGGTCGAAGCTCCCGATGCGGAAGCTCCCGCCCTCTTCTTCGGCTCCGGTACTCTGGGGTACCCTGGGGATCTCTTCAATTTCTTGCTCTGGGGTTGTTGCTTCAACTTGTTTCCCCCTTGAGCACTCTGCTTCCGCCCCAGCCTGGGTTGTTTCTGTGACGCTCGGGGGCTGCGCAGAGGACTGATCACGGCGTTCTTGCTCGGATTCTTCAATCACCGTTTCCGTGACCAATTGTTCAATATCCGCCAGCACTTCGGCGACTGTCTCCTCGACTTGTGCTTCTTCTGGTGCTGGCGGGTCTGATGGCAGAGCTGCTTGAACTTCCGGCAGGGTTGTTTCTGGAACATCCCTGGGTTCTTCGGGCACTGCGGCCTCTGGTTCTACAGCTATATGGTCAACCAAGGATTCTACCCTGGTTGTTACTGGAGTATCTTCAACACTGGACAATAATGTTTGTTAGTCCTGATAGTATATTACAATGGTGTATTTGACAATATTTCATGAATTACTTACATGGTGGAGGGTCGCATGGGGATCTCTGGTTCCCCCAAGGTGAACTCTTCCTCCACTTCCTGCTCCGCCGCCGATGGTCCTGCTGGACAAGTTTCTTCAATAATTGGCGTTGTCCTTTCAAACGGCGCGGAGACAGGGTTGAAGATCTCGTGCAGAATTTCTTCATCAGATAATGCACGCCGAGCAGAGCTGCTTTGCTGCGGCATGCTGGTTCCAATTTCTCCTATGGATATCCCCACTGAAGGTGTTGTCCTGGGTTGTGGGGATACCTTTGCCCTTTCCTCTGGGATTGTTCTGGCTCGGGGCTTGGGCAAGGTGCGTGCTCTCTTGGGCACTGGTGCTTGTGCCTCTGATGGCGCCGGTCTCTTGGACCTTTCTGTTACCCTGGAGGTCGCTCCTGCCTTGGATTGAGCTTCTTCAGGGTCCTGTGGTTCAATTTTAACCGTTGGCTCGTCAGGCTCTTCAATTGTAGTTGGCTTGCTTGGGCGACCTTGATCTCTTACCTTTGGATCTACACACCGAGCCAACAGTGCAGCTTCTTCGGTGTTGGTCGGGTCCAGGGGTGGCAGACTTACATATAAGGCGCGCCGGGCTTCATACTGTGATGGTCAAGACATTAGTTCACAATATATTTTCAACAATGCAGAAATGTATTCAGATAAGGATCTTACCTCGGGTGTCATAGTGATGGCTGAAATTTCCATTATCTCTGGAAATTGTTCATCGGAGATCACCAGGAACTTCTTCAAGAGTTGGTTTACTCTCTTCTCCGATAAGTTCCCGGTGGCATTCCTTGAGGGGTCTGTTTCCCCAGAGTACTTGTACCCTGGGTTACAGCGTTGTCTGCATGGTTGAATCCTCCTCTGTAGGAATGACCGAAAGACCATGGCTCCTGTTAGGCCTTGTGCCTTAAGATCTCTGATCATGTTGAGCAGCTCAGGGACTTGCATGGCTTGGTTGACTCCGATTATCTCGCTCCAGAATGGCTTCATTACTGGAGGATTTCCTAAGCGGCTCTGCAGCTGTGGATGGTGGTTCCATGCGTAGAACCACTCCTTTTGCCAGTCCTTGAGGCTTTCCTTTGTAGTGTAATCCAAATACACCGGCCTCATGCCCTGGCGGAACTGGATAACAACTTTACCTACCACTTGCAGTGGCCCGCTAGAGGTCTTTACCCTAAACAAATGGCGGAAAAGGGCAAAATGGGGATCTATCCCTAAGAAGGCTTCGCAGAGATGGATGTAGATGGATAGATTCAAGATGGAGTTGGGATTCAGATGACACAGTTCTATCCCATAAAACTGCAGCACACGGCGGAAAAAATCACAAGTTGGCATGCCAAATCCGACTTCATAAAAGGCCTTCCATACCGTGATTTCTTCGGTATCTTCGGTGGGGTATTCATGCCCGTATGCACTTCTCCATCGGCTGATTCCTTGTGCTGGCAAGAATCCATCTGCCTCTAGGGCCTTGATGTGCTTCTCCTTCAGGATACTGGTCGGCCAGTCGTTGATTGGATCTTCCACGATCGGCATTTGCCCTGCGGGTGCTGTCTCCTCGGTCGTCACGACCTGCTTCATCGCCTCCGCCTTCCTTTTTGAGCCTTTGCCGCGACTGGATCCTTCACCACCGGCCATTGGGATCTCTTGAGATTTGGTGTGGATTGGATCTAAGATTGGGGGAAGCTGTGAATGCTTGAGCGTGGGCTCTGGATTGCGAGAACTGAAACTGCTGCAAACCCTAGATCTGTTTTGCGAGAGCGTACGGATACGAAGGGTCGCGGGCGGTTTATATGGGCTTTTCGAAGCGTTACTTTGGTAATTTTCAGTTTTGGTCCTTTCTTGATCCTATATTTGAATTCGTTCAAATTTAGGCTCGGGGGCTGTGGACATATTTTTAGGAAATATTTTTCTGAGAATTTTTGGCTTCAATTGATAAATTTATGAGGAATTCTACAAGATTTCGGGTTTCTTCAGAAATTGATTCTCCTTTGGTTCGGACTTCGAAAGAGCCTCGAATTTCTTCTCCAAAGATAAACGAGGCTCGGGGGCTGCCCAATTGGGCGCACCTAATCGGTGCGCACCAATCCGAACTTCGAGAAGACTTATGAGCACATCATTACCTATTGAACAACATGGTTGCAACTTCCAAGATCAAAGAACCCTGGCGGTCTCAAAGAACCCTGGCGGTCTCAAAGAACCCTGGCGGATTTCAAAAGAACTCTGGAGGACCTCAAAGAACTCTGTATTTTCAACAAGGCTGTTCTTCAGGAGATAAGGTGCTCGGGGGCTTGTGGGTGTAGAGTCCTGACGGACTAAACAACCCTGGCGGCCCATCCTATGGGCCGGCCCATGAACAAGACTTGACGCACAAGACAAGGATTAGTCCTAGTCGGTTTGGATATACTGTATTTGGGAATTAGAGATAAACTTGTAAAAGTCTCCTAGTCCTATACAGTTCCCATGTAACCCTGCCCTCCGGACTATATAAGGGGAGGCAGGGACCCCTTCAAAACAAGTTCATCAATACAAGATACACCATACAGGACGTAGGGTATAGCTCTCCGGCGACCCGAACCTGTCTAAACCGTCTCTTGTCACCTTCGGCTCTAGATTCTCGACGACTTCTCCCTAAACCCTTCTCTCGGGGCACCCCCTCGAGAACCTAGTCAGCATAAATCGCCGACAGTGACCCTCTCTGATTCCTCCAAAACCTTGACCAGTCTCTGAGGACTTAATTGCCTGATACTCAATCTTCTCTCCTGATGGAGCCACTAACTGAACTGCACGCTTGGAACACTGTATGACTGCTTCGTACTTCTTCAACTAGCCCATTCCCTAGATCAGATTAGATCCTTTCCAATGGAACTCAGAGCTGTTGGATGCGCTACAAGTCTACCATACCTTATGGTCCCTGCCATACTCCTCACAAAAGCTCAGAGCTAGTCCTGATAAACTGAAGGAGGTCCACTGAACTGACAAGATAAGGAACCCAGAGAACAGAGGAAGTGGTAGATGGTGTGCACAGGAGATAAGGAACCCAACTATCTACCCATTAAATACCTTATACCTTAGTCCAATACTAGATGATTGCGGACCTTGGTCCACGCTCATCACAAACATTACAAAGATCCAAATCACACATAAGCATAATGACAATTCATTCAAGCATTCAAAGACAAGATTCACACAAGACTCGACACTCTTAGACTAGTTTTGGACCCGAAAACGTTCTATTTGATCTCTATTAGCATTTAGGGTCGATGGTGGTGCGGTGAGCTAGGGTGCTGTATCTAGTACTTCTATGGGGTGGCGACTGTGCACCGAACTCTGGACTGCGTGGCACAGGTCCTCCCAACTGGTGCTGCAGCTCCTCATTCTTCTCTTGTTGTTGCTCTAACTCCACGGACTCGGTCTCTAGCTCCTCGGGGTTCCCTTCTTCGACCTACTGCCTAAGAAGCTCCTCGTAGGCATCCGGGTTGCGTGCCACCAACGGGTACTCATCGATGCGGGGTGGAATGTAGCCATCAGTGCTCTTACGGATTATCTATCTCTGTCGAGCAGTCTATGGATGTGGAAACTAGAGGAGGGCTAGAAAATTTTCACAAAGGACAGAGGTAGAATAGAACACCATTTTTCAATAGAACTCAACTCTAGGATGTAAAATAATTTTTAGAGCAAGGATTAAGCAAGTTCTAATCGACCGTTCTATCTAGGTTGTGATCCTACAGTCAGCACGGCTCTGATACCAACTTTGTAACACCCAGATTTCCAAGAAATCCGAATGCTTCCATATGTGTGCCCAGGATGTCCACAGAACACATATAGATTACAAATATTGAATCACAGAGAACACAATGCTCGAATAAAATAGTTTATATCAGAGTCTAACACAAGACATAGTCTTAAATAGATAACACAGCGGAAGACTTAATACTATTAAACGTCTCATAACTAGTAGAGCCTCAAATCCACAGGGACACCGACTGGTTGAACACAACTTAGAAGTATGGCAGATCCTCCGGAAACTCAGCAAGCGACTGATCATTCTTTACTCCATCTGTTACCCATCCGGGATTTTGTTGAATAGTTGCAAGTGTAAGTAAACCATCTTACTTAACAAGTATAACACGGGTTATGCAAGAACAAAAGGCTTGACACGGTTATACTGCATTAGCACTTTTAGTTGTTTCATTTTATTATCATCCAACTTACTACAAATGAGTAGAACCCAAGTATAAACCCTTTAATAAGGTATAAGTGATTATAGAATAAACCAACATCAACCACTAATATCATCTTCTAATAAAAAAGGATCTAGGCCGCTCGTGTCCGTGAGCACGGCTATCATGATAGATCAACACTCTGCAGAGGTTTCGCCCTTTACCTGCCGGTCACATAAATCCAAAAGAACTTATGTTACGAGGACTTTCACAAAACACCCTAACAAGCACAGTAGCCGTTTTGGTTCAACATAGGCAGCATAACCCGAGGCATCGAGATTGACGTACGCTCAGGGCGCAACGTGAGGGGGTCAATGGCGTCCAGAGCAAGAGCGCAATCATCGCAACGTGTGAAGCTGCCGTACATCGGGCGCTTACATCACGGGACTTTGCCTAACGGGGCATAGCCAACGGATAGAACCGTCCTTGATGGATCAAACTATACTCTCACCCATGCACCCCACATACGCCTTTCGGTAACCACTGGCGAGCTAGAGACGTACAAGCTAGTTATCCAAGACCAGAGCCATTATAGTTCCAACGGCGGCGAACAGGTTCCTGGGTTGTCGCTTTAAGAACCGGACCTTACGGAGAGACATTAGAACAAAGCACAAAGCACATGCTCTAATTCCCAAGATCAAACCTTATAGAGACACTAGAACAAAGCACACAGCACATGCTCTAGTTCCCCGAACCATGTTGCTAAAAAGCATCTTTTAATCATCATTGAAGTGAACCATTATTTCCACATTAACATAAAAATAAAGGTTGGTTGCAGCGCATAGCATAGTCTAACCATAATGCATAAAACCCCGGGTAACAAGGAATAAGGTAAAAACTAGGAACATCCTTAGGGTTAACAATATTAGACACATGCACATGAGTTTGGGTGATTAAATGGTGTATAGGTAACAAGGATGGTCCGTGTTATACTTGCCTTACTCAGTGAACTGCTGCTGCAACTGCTCTTCGAGAACGGGATCGTCGGCAAACTCGAACGGCTCGGCAACTACTCACATCGATCACCACACAAGCATCCACACATACATGCAAACAAGATATTTAATTAGAACAGTACACCAAATATAAACAAAAGATGCAAAGAAGGCTTTAGAGTTAATCTACGCTTCACTACGAACACGTGAGCGCGAAAATCACTTAAATCGGAGTTAAAACGGAGAAACTACGCTAAAAACGGGCTCTAGGGGCTTGCTGGTAAAGATTTTAGGCTTCCAGGGGTGTTTTTGAAAGAAGCCAGGGACCTAAAACATAATTTCGTATAAAAACACGAGGGCTGCGGGGTAAAACTGCCATCTAGGACGGCGGGCATGATTTTTCAAAAGGACAGGGGCTAAACCGAAAGAAAAAGGACTTGGTTGTAAATACTTTTGAACTGCGCTGGACCGCGGGTTGATTTTTGAAAAACAGAGGGGCTCTTTTGCAAAATCGCCACGGCAACGGCTGGTTGCTGACGTGGGCTGACGTCATGGCCTACTGTGCCGTGGACCGGCCGTAGACCGCGGTCCACGGGTCCACGGTGGACCGGGCTCGGTTCAGATCTGGGCCGTTGGATGGGAATCGGACGGTGGAAAACAGATCGGCTCAAAGGGGGTCGCCGGAGTTGGCGGTTGCGGCGGCGCAAGGCCGGGGACTCGCCGGAGACGACGCTGCTGGGGCTTAGAGGGCTCCATAGCTCGCCACGGATCGCTTGGGAGAGAGAGGCGACAACGGGAAAACGATTTTTGGGGTTGGAAACGGGGATTGGGCCGCAGGGATGGTCGGCGACGAGCGGCGGCGACTTGACGACTCCGGTGAAGTCGTGCGCGCACGAGAGGGCGAGAGAGAGGGGGTAAAGGGGCTCGGCGTGTTCCTTACCACACGGAGAAGCTTCGGGGCAAGCTCTCGGCGACAACGCGGCGGCGAGACGGCGGATTGGTGGCGGCGGCGGCTCGGCTAGGGTTCGAGCGATGGCGGCGCTGCGCGGCTCGATTGGCGGCTAGGGTTTGGGGGTTCACGGAGAGGGGGTAGCGGCGGCTTATATAGGAGCTCGAGGTCTCCTTGGCGTGCGCACCAAGGCACGAGGAGGCGTGCGCGAGGCGGTCTCGGCGGCAGCGCGGCGGTGGAGGAGCCCTGCTCGCTCACGACCGGAGGAAGAAGGAGAAACTGACGAGTGGGGCCAGCTCGTCAGCGGCTGCGGGAGGGAGAGAGCGCGCGACTGGAGAAGGGAAGGGCGCTGACAGGTGGGCCCGGCTGGTCAGTGGCTCAGAGAGAGAGAGGAGGCGCGCGGAGCTG
This sequence comes from Digitaria exilis, assembly GCA_015342445.1. Classification (NCBI taxonomy): domain Eukaryota; kingdom Viridiplantae; phylum Streptophyta; class Magnoliopsida; order Poales; family Poaceae; genus Digitaria; species Digitaria exilis. The sequence continues at coordinate 208,615 of JACEFO010002243.1, forward strand.
GGCTGCGCTGTTGGGCTGGCCGAACTGCTGCTGGTGGGCCGCGAGAAAAGAAGGAAAGGGAGGGAGCTGGGCCGCGCGGGAAAGAAGGAAAAGCTGGGCTGCTGGGCTGAAAAGGAGAAGGAAAAAGAGAGAAAAAGAAAAGGTTTTTCTTTTATTCAAACACTCAATTGAATTCAAATTCAAATTTGAATTCAACAATCAAAAATAAATGCACCAGCATGAATGCAACAATAATGTTTCTATTTCCTATATTTGCTTTTATTTTCCTCAAGATTTTATTTCCCTATATTAATTATGAGCACTTCAATATAAAAAGCCAATTAATTACTAATTTTTAAATAGGGCATTTTTAGGGTGTTACACCCTGGCCAGGTAGCAAAATTCGGTTCGACCTGTCCGCTTCTCGCGGTTAATGAGACTGCTTGACCGCCTTGCTGCATTGAGTAACAAGTGGAACTATGAGATTGATGAACTTGTTGTATGAATTATATTGTATTGCACCACTTGTATGCTTAGAGAGGATGCTAATTTAGAATGGTTAAAACTACTAGAATATGAAGCTAAAACTTTGAAAGCAAGGATCTACTCTTAGTTGCTTTTTGGCAAACAAACCCACCAGCCAAAAGCCTCTCATGTCTAGGTGTCGGTGATGTAGTTTTCACCCGAAGGGTAAGCCTTGCTGAGTATTAGTATACTCAGCCTTGCTTGTGGCTTTTATTACAGGTACAATGTTGGATGTGGCAGTCGATGCCCTTACTTGGCCTACCCAGGTTCCCCCTAGATGGCACATCGAGTGGGTTCCGTCCTCTGCCGAGGAACGGGAGGAGTAGCACCATGGCAGGCTTCATCATGGTGTTACTTGTATCGTCGTTAGTTTATCTTTCCGCTGCAATGAACTATTTATTTCCGCTGCAATGAATTTGATACTCTGATTTGAATTCCAAACTTGGTTTGTAATAACTTGTGATACTTTTTATGTATGTTGAATTGTGGAATGTTGTAATCTCTGGAACTCACCTTCGTGTGGGCGTGCCTGTTGTTTCGATCGAGGAAAGTACGTGGTTAAATCGGGTTTAATCCGACGGCGCTCCAGCTTATTCCTGATTAAGTGCCTGACTACTCAATTAGTGGTCCCGGGGTACTTAACTTGGAATAATTTCGGAGTGGTCCGCCACAGAACCCAACCGAAAACTGCCGTACCGAGCCTTTCCTTTCATGAGAATCAGGTGGGAAGCGTGCAAAAAACATTACGCAAAATGCAACTCACCAACGAAACTAACTCTATTTGGGCCCGCGAGGTCTGTCATTTTGCAGGAATAAGCGGTTAGGGTATTGGACAGCTCCCAACCACGAAGCTTAAGGCCTCGCGCAGAGGCTCAGGGGCTCAAGGACATGCTAGCCAAAGCCCTAGAGGCTTGTAATCTTATGGGGGGCGTGGAGTTCAGGAGCCGGCTCAAGAGACTCGGGGGCTCGGGGGTCTAATCTTCTAGACCCTTGAAGACCCTAAAAAGGCCTTGTGCAGAGCCCGCGAGAATCGAAGGATCGAGAGCTCAAGCGCTCAGAGATCCTCAGGGCTTGGGGTAAAGCTGGCTGAGTCATCATCCAAAACATAAACAATGCCGCAAAGCTATTTTAGTGGCACCTCCCAACCAGTTTGCAAAAACTGGAAGCCAGGCACCACTCAAGGGCTGGTAGGGATATAAGCACAAAGAAATCATAAGGAAGAAAGCTCACTCATACGTGGCAAAAAGGCAATACGAGGATGCAAGAAACAACCTAATTATTACAAATATCCAAAATAAGGGAGTCCCCATCAAACGGGGCTCCCGCCAAGTTCAAAGTTTATCCCTCTACACGAGGGCACAACAGTTTCACCAGAACAAACGAGGCAAGTAAAAAGACAGGATCAGAGGCTAGCTCTGTCCACCGAGTTGCCTTGCACGTTGGAGGTGGGCACCAAACCGTTGGTGAACCGCTCGGCTGGCTCTTGGACCTCGGCGGCAAGGACGTCTAGGCCTTCTGAGGTGTACTTGTTGGGGAAGCCAGAAGCCACCCTGTCAAAGCGGATCCCGTTGTAGTGGGAGCGTACCAGCGTGAAGGCCTCTAAGGTGCCGCGCACCATGCCTGCTTCACGAGGGCTCCGACGCGCCGTGGGATGTGATGAAGCTCCTCAGGTAAGCGTGCAGGGTCACCGCTTTTCGGAAGCTCGAGCTCCTCCATCACCGTGGCCGCCACAACGTGCAGCGCCCCGCTGCACTCCGCCGCGCACTGAAGGTCCCCCGAGAGTCGCTCGATGTCGTCTGCTAAGGGGAACCCAAGCTGCGTTAGGGCCGCCCCCGACGCATCGCGCAGCATCCCGAAGCACGACAACAACATGTTCCGATGGGAGATCCCATCTTCCACGCGGGACTTGAGCGTTGCCCAAGGAAACGCAAATCAGTTTGCGACAATGCCCAAAAGGGGCAAAGAATCCCGAAGCAATGTTGGAGAGAGCGGGGAAAACGTACCATCCACCTCCGCCGCCTTCTCTTCCACAGACTTGCTCGATGCCTCGAGGGTGGCCTCCAGCGCCCGAATCTGCTGGGCGGTCACCCCTACATCGGACCGGAGGTCGGCGACCAGCTGTCCCAGCTGAGCACTCGCTCCCTCGGCATCCTCCTTCGCCTGCTCGGCCAGGTCGCGGCCCGCGAGGGCATCGATGCACTCCTGAACCGCTATGGCATCAACCTGGGCACGATATTCTAGGAACCAGCAAAGCGTGTCATGATCAAATCAAAATGGACCAGGCGAAAGGGGAACGAGGATGGCGGAGGCTTACCATCGCGAACCTCAGTGACCTGGGAACAGAGGCCGTCGAGCTTGGAGTTCAGCGTGGCAAGCGTCGTCTGGTGTGCAGCGGCTTGGTTCGCCAGCGTACTCTCTAGCTCCGAGACTCGGAGGGCTTGGCGGTCGGCCTCATTGCGTGCACGTGCCTCGACGTCCCTTGGGGCCCTGGCGGACTCCCAAGCTTGGCGGGCCTGGTTGATGGCATCTTCCTTAACGCTCTGAGTTTGGGAGAGCACGATTAGCAGGGCCTGCTGCAGCAAGGACAGAGGTTAGGATATATGCAGGGGAGAGCTAGAAGCTCATGTAGGAGATACGAAAGAAATAAAACATACCCGGGCGGAAGGAATCGCCACGGAGCTGAGCGTGTTGGCCATCGAAAGCAGCGTGACGGGAAAGGTGGCGATCTGGCGGAGGCTGTCAAGCCACGCATTCACCTCCATGATGTGGGCCGGGTCGGCGTCTGGGCCACTTACTAGAGTAGGATCCATGTGAGGGCCATCCCCCGACCTCGAGGCGCCGAACAAGCCGGCGGACGGTGGCGGTTGGGCCAACACCAGCGGGAGGGGCTGCGAGGCCGTGGGAGCCTCCAGTGCAGATCGGTCCCACACGTCCACCTCCCCGAAGAGGTCGTCCATGAGCACCTCATGGGTAACACCCTCCCCGAGGTCTGCGGTAGGGGAACCGACGGTGGCAGGACCCTGGAGAACTCCAGGAACCCCCAGCTCCACGTGCTCAATGGTGACCTCGGCCCCCGGTGCGGCGTCCATCACTTGTGCTGGCGACACCACCAGCTCAACCAAGGCCTCGGCGCCCGAGACAGTTCCAGTTCCCGCAGGGGGCACGGCCAGCGGTGCAGGCGCGGGGGCACGGCCGGCGGTGCAGGCGCTGGGTCGGCCACGACCTCAGGCGGCGACGCAGCGGCGACCGCACGGCCTGATGACGCCTCCAAGCCACGGGCTTGCTCCGACGGTCTGGAAGCGGTAGAGGCTTCCCCTGTGATGGAGGTGGACGCGGCCGCCTTGACCACAGCAGGCTCCGCGCTCGAACCGCCCGGTTTGCCCAGCTGGGGAGAAGTTTCCGTTTGCTCCGGGAGTAGAGGAGAGGCTTGGGCGTGTGTCCCAGCGAAGGCGCTTCACCGGAGGCAGGTGTAACACCCAGATTTCCAAGAAATCCGAATGCTTCCATATGTCTAATCAAAAAGGATCCAGGCCTCTCGTATCCGTGAGCACGGCTATCATGATAGATCAACACTCTGCAGAGGTTTCGCCCTTTACCCGCCGGTCACATAAATCCAAAAGAACTTATGTTACGAGGACTTTCACAAAACACCCTAACAAGCACAGTAGCCGTTTTGGTTCAACATAGGCAGCATAACCCAAGGCATCGAGATTGACGTACGCTCAGGGCGCAACGTGAGGGCGTCAATGGCGTCCAGAGCGAGAGCGCATTTATCGCAACGTGTGAAGCTGCCGTACATCGGGCGCTTACATCACGGGACTTTGCCTAACGGGGCATAGCCAACGGATAAAACCGTCCTCGATGGATCAAACTATACTCTCACCCATGCACCCCACATACGCCTTTCGGTAACCACTGGCGAGCTAGAGACGTACAGGCTAATTATCCAAGACCAGAGTCATTATAGTTCCAACGGCGGCGAACAGGTTCCTGGGTTGCCGCTTTAAGAACCGGACCTTATGGAGGGACATTAGAACAAAGCACAAAGCACATGCTCTAATTCCCTAGATCAAACCTTATAGAGACACTAGAACAAAGCACACAGCACATGCTCTAGTTCCCCGAACCATGTTGCTAAAAAGCATCTTTTAATCATCATTGAAGTGAACCATTAGTTCAATATTAACATTGAAAATAAATGTTGGTTGCAGCGCGTAGCATAGTCTAACCATAATGCATAAAACCCTGGGTAAACAAGGAATAAGGTAAAGGCTAGGAACATCCTTAGTGGCTAACAGTATTAGACACATGCATATGATTGATGTGATTAATCGGTGTATAGGTATCAAGGATGGTCCGTGTTATACTTGCCTTCCTCAGAGAACTGTTGCTGCACTTGATCTTTGGGAACGGAATCGTCGGCGAACTCGAACGGCTCGTCAACTACTCACATCGATCACCACACAAGCATCCACACATACATGCAAACAAGATATTTAATTAGAACAGTACACCAAACATAAACAAAAGATGGAAAGAAGGTGTTAGAGTTACTCTACGCTTCACTACGAACACGTGAGCACGAAAAACACTCAAATCGGAGTTAAAACAGAGAAACTACGCTTAAAACGGGCTCTAGGGGCTTGCTGGTAAAGGTTTCAGGCTTCCAGGGGTGTTTTTGAAAGAAACCAGGGACCTAAAACATAATTTTGTATAAAAACTCGAGGGCTGCGGCGTAAAAACGACTTCTAGGATGGCGGGCACTATTTTTCAAAAGAGCAGGGGCTAAACCAAAAGAAAAAGGACTTGGTTGTAAATACTTTTGAACTGCACTGGACCGCGGGTTGATTTTTGAAAAATAGAGGGGCTCTTTTGCAAAATCGCCATGGCAACGGCTGGATGCTGACATCGGCTGACGTCACCGTGGACCGAACCGTGGACCGGCTTGAACCGCGGTTCACGGGAACCGGCTCGGTTTAAACTGGTTTTAGATCTGGGCCATCGGTTTTGGATCGAACGGCTAGGATTAGATCTAGCTCATGGGTTGCCGGAGCTCGGCGGCTCGCGGCGGCGCGCGGCGGCGTCCTCGCCGGAGACGATGCTGCTGGGGCTTAGGGGGCTCCATAGCTCGCCGCGGATAGCTTGGGAGAGAGAGGAGACAACGGGGAAACGATTTTTGGGGTTGGAAGCGGGGATTGGGCAACAGCGGGAGCCGGCGACGCATGATGGTGTGTCGAGAACTCCGGCGAGCTCGTGTGCGCGCGAGAGGGCGAGAGGAAGAGGGAAAAAGGGCTGCGGGGTTTCCTCACCTCGCGGCGAAGCTCTGGAGCTAAACCTAGGCGGCAATGCGGCGACGAGGCGAGGGCTAGGCGACGGCGGCGGCTCGGCTAGGGTTTGAGCGATGGCGGCGCTAGGGTTTCGGTGTAGGGTTGGGGCTACGGCTCAAGGGGGTTGGCAGCGGCTTATAAAGGGGTCACGGGCAGCCTCGGCGTGCGGGTCAAGCAAAGAAGTCCCGGCGCAGCACGGCGGCGCGGCGGTGGAGTCCGGCTCGACTACGGCTGGAGGAAGACGGAGGAACTGACGAGCGGGCCCGGGTGGTCAGCGGCAGCGAGCGGAGGAGATTGCGCTGACAAGTGGGACCAGGCTGTCAGCGGCTGCGGAAGAGAGGGCGCGGAGCGGGCTGCTGCGGCGGTGGGCCGTGGCTCTGCTGGGCCGCGCGAAGGAGGAAAGGGTTGGGCCGCGGGAAAAGAAAAAGAGAAGGAAGAAGGAGTGGGCCAGCTGGGCTGAAAAGAGAGAGGGAAAAGAGAGAGAAAAGAAAAGGTTTTTCTTTTATTCAAACACTCATTTGAATTCAAATTTGAATTCAACAATCAAAAATAAATGCACCAGCATGAATGCAACAATAATGTTTCTATTTCCTATATTTGCTTTTATTTATTCAATTTTTTTTTATTTCCCTATATTAATTATGAGCACTTTAATATAAAAAGCCAATTAATTACTAAATTTTAAATTGGGCATTTTTAGGGTGTTACAAATCTACCCCCCTTAAGATGAATCTCGTCCCCGAGATTCGGACGTGGATTGGAAGAGATGTGGATATTCTGCCTTGAGATCATCCTCCCGTTCCCAGGTTGCCTCATCCTCTGTATGACGATTCCACTGAACCTTGCACATACGTATCACTTTGTTCCTGGTGACTCTCTCGGACTCCTCTAAGATCTTGACCGGATATTCCTCATAAGTAAGGTCCTCCTGCACATTCAATTCTTCTAACGGAATCTGTTCCTCTGGCACCCGTAAACACTTCTTCAGCTGGGACACATGGAACACATCATGCACTCCTGCCAATTTTTCTGGTAATTCTAACTGATAAGCCACTTCACCTCTTCGTTCCAAGATCTTGAGAGGTCCAATGTAGCGAGGTGCTAGCTTGCCTTTAACATTGAATCTCTTCACACCTCTCATTGGTGACACCTTGAGGTACACAAAGTCACCAATCTCGAAGCTGAGGTCTCGTCGCCTTACATCTACATAACTTTTCTGCCGTGACTGTGCTGTTCTCAAATTCTGTCTGATGACCTGCACTTGTTCTTCTGCCTGCTTCAAGACCTCAGGTCCAAATACTTTACCTTCTCCGGTCTGATTCCAAAACAATGGTGTCCTGCACTTCCTTCCGTACAACGCCTCAAATGGTGACATCCTGAGACTCTGCTGGTAGCTGTTGTTGTACGAGAACTCTGCATAACACAAACTCTTCTCCCAACTACTCCCATACTGTAATGCACATGCCCTCAACATATCCTCCAGTATCTGATTCGTCCTCTCAGTCTGACCGTCTGTCTGCGGATGGTAAGCGGAACTGAAGTGAAGCTTAGTATCCATGGACTCATGTAACTTGCGCCAAAAGTGCGACGTAAACTGACTGCCTCGGTCTGATACTATCTTCTTAGGTACCCCATGCAAACATACAATTCGCTCCATATACAACTCTGCTAGTTTGGCACCGGAATATGTAGTCTTCACCGGAATAAAATGAGCCACCTTCGTCAATCGGTCCACTATCACCCATATAGAGTTATAACCTTTCTGCGTGCGGGGTAGTCCTGTTATAAAATCCATACCCACTTCTTCCCATTTCCACTCTGGTATCTTCATAGGCTGAAGCAAACCTGCCGGTCTCTGATGTTCGGCCTTAACTCTCTGGCATACGTCACAAAGAGCTACATGTGCTGCAACATCGCGCTTCAAACCATACCACCAAAATCTTTCCTTCAGGTCCAAGTACATCTTGGTACTTCCCGGGTGAATGGAATATGCTGACTCGTGCGCTTCCCGTAAGATAACATCCTTGATATGCTGCTGATCTGGCACCACTATTCTGTTACCATACCACACTGTTCCTTGATCATCCAATCAGAATCCTGGCGCTTTATCTGTCCCAACCTTCTTAATCAGTTCCTTGATTTCCTCATCCTCCAATTGACCTTTTCGGATCTCCTGTTCAAGAGTTGGCTCCACTTCTAGCTCAGTCACGTTGGCTAGCATACCCAAGTTCAAGCGTTCAAATTCCCGACTAAGCTCTTCCGGCAAATTCTGATCCGGTAGCACATTCGCATGGCTCTTTCTACTCAAAGCATCGGCCACCAAGTTAGCCTTCCCGGGATGGTAGTGAATCTCTAGTTCAAAGTCATTGATCTTCTCAAGCCAACGACGTTGCCTCATATTCAACTCGGATTGCGTGAACACATACTTAAGGCTCTTGTGGTCGGTATAGATGTCGCACTTGTGTCCAATCAAATAATGCCTCCAGATCTTCAACGCGTGTACTACGGCTGCCAATTCCAGATCATGCGTCGGATAATTCAGCTCATGTCTCCTCAACTGTCTGGATGCATATGCCACAACTCTACCCCCCTACATGAATATACATCCCAATCCTTGACGAGACGCATCGCAATACACTGAGAAACTCTTAGTAACATCTGGCAGTACCAATACTGGTGCAGTGGTTAGCCTTTTCTTCAACTCCTCAAAGCTAGCTTGGCACTGCGGCGTCCACACGAACTTGGCATTCTTTTCTAGCAATGATGTCAAGGGCTTAGCAATCTTGGAGAACCCCTCAATAAAACGCCGATAGTAACCTGCCATTCCGAGAAAACTCCTGATCTCACTGACATTCTGTGGTCGAATCCAGTTGAGAACATCTCTAACCTTCTTCGGATCAACTGCGACACCTCCATTTGACAACACATGGCCCAAGAATGATACCTCCTTCAGCCAGAATTCACATTTACTCAACTTAGCATACAACTGATGTTCTCGGAGTCTCTGCATCACTAACCTCAAGTGTTCCTCATGCTCTTCCTCATTCTTGGAGAAAACCAGAATATCATCGATGAACACCACTACGAACTTGTCAAGGTAATCCATGAACACGCTATTCATCAAATACATGAAGTAGGCCGGTGCATTAGTCAATCCAAAGGACATAACTGTGAACTCATACAAACCGTACCGGGTAGTGAAAGCTGTCTTAGGGATGTCTGTCACCCGGATTCTCATCTGATGATAGCCCGATCTGAGATCGATCTTCGAGAACACGCAAGCTCCCCTCAATTGGTCAAAGAGATCATCGATCCTTGGCAGTGGGTACTTATTCTTGATGGTGACCTCATTGAGGGCTCGATAGTCTATGCACCTCCTCTGTGTCCCGTCTTTCTTATCAACAAACAACACTGGAGCTCCCCAAGGCGAAGAATTAGGACGAATATACCCCTTAGCTAGTAAGGCCCTCAATTCTTCTTTAAGTTTCTTTAATTCTTTTACCCCCATTCTATATGGTCTTTTAGCTATGGGTGCTGTGCCAGGCATAAGTTCAATAACAAATTCAACTTCACGTTCCGGAGGCATACCTGGCAATTCATCTGGGAACACATCTGGATACTCGTTCACCACTCGAATGTCCTTCAACTCTGTGCCTTCAGCATGATTGACCTGACCAGGCTCTGTGGTTTTGGTTGCTTGATACTCAATCTTCTCCCCTGATGGAGCCACTAACTGAACTGCACGCTTGGAGCACTGTATGACAGCGTCGTACTTTGCTAGCCAGCTCATTCCCAAAATCAGATCCATCCCGATAGAGTTCAGGACTATAGGGTGTGCTAAAAAGTCTACCCCCCTTATGTTAATTGCTACATTAGGACAACGTATTGTGGCCCGAAGTTCTCCCCCCGGTGAGTTAACTAACATGGTGTTCCCCATAGGTTGCATAAGCATCAAGTTCTTTTTCACGAAATCAGCAGATATAAAAGCATGCGAAGCTCCAGAATCGAACAAAACTGTAGCAGGTTGTGAGTTGACCGAGATTGTACCGACTACCACATCTGTGGCTACTTCTGCAGTTTCTGCTCCCACATGGTTGAGCTTGCCCCTGGCGTAGTTCTGCTGGCCACGGTTTCCCTGTGCCTGCTGCTGATTCCCATTCTGAGCTGGTTGTGGTCCTGCCTTCTGGTTGTTGTTCTGACCGGTGGAGTTCTGGACCCTCCGGGGACAAGAGTTAGCATAATGTCCCTGTTCTCCACAGTGGTAGCACGCCCTTGGGCCGACGGGAATGGTGTTAGCCTGGGTAGTGCGTGAAGCCTGAGTGTTCTGCTGCACGTTCTGGTAGCGCTGCTGTTGCTGCTGGGGTGGTGCATACTGGGGACGTTGCTGGTTCTGACCGCGGTTCTGAAGGCTTGATTGTCCCTGAGTGCGCTGCTGATTCACCTGCTGGGGGTTGTAGCGGGGGCGGACGTTGCTGCTAGATTGCTGGTTCATGAACTTTCTCTTCTTGTCCTCAATCTCACGGCGCTTGTGCTCCACCATCAGAGCACCATCAACCAGTCCGCCGAAGGTTGGGAAGGTGATGCACATCAACTGCAGCTGCAAGACATCCTGGAGTCCATTCCGGAAGCGAGTTTGCCTCTTCTCATCTGTCGACACCTCATCTAGGGCGTAGCGGGCTAGCTCAAGGAACTTGTCACGGTAGGCAGTGACACTCATTCCTTCCTACGTCAGGGCTAGGAACTCCCTCTTCTTCAGGACCGTCAGTCCCTCAGGCACATGGTGAGCACGGAAGGCATCACTGAACTGCTGCCAGGTGATCTGGTTGCGATCGGGTTGCATATATTGGTATGCTACCCACCAGTCGAGAGCGGCTCCCTCAAACTGTCCAGAGGCGTAGAGCACCTTCTCCCTGTCATCACACTGGGCAATGTCGAGCTGTCTCTCCACTGCCTTGATCCAGTCTTCTGCTTCCATCGGGTCCTTGGCGCGGGAGAACTTTGGCGGGCGCCCCTTCAAGAACTCTCCCCTCTTGTCCCGGATGGGCTGGGGAGGTGGCTGAACAGGTGGATTCTGCAGGTTCTGCTGCATCAAAGCTATAGCCTGAGTCAACTGTTGCATCGTCTGTGTCTGCAAGCGGACTAGATCCTCCATGGTGGGCGGCTGGTTCGGGTTCTGGTTCTGGTTCTGATTCTGATTGCCACCACCCGTCGATCCTCTTGTCCCAACCATCTGTCACAAATCAAAATCACAACATTCACAATCACAGTCATGTCTGAACCAGTGTCAAGAACAGAAGCAATCCATTGACAAGATAAGGTACTTAGGCGATAGGAAAGATGATAGATGGTGTGCAAAGGAGAGGTTAGGAACCCCACTATCTACCCATTAAATACCTTATACCTTAGTCCAATACTAGATGATTGCGGACTTCCATCTGCGCTCATCACAATCATTACAAAGATCCAAATCACACATAAGCATAATGACAATTCATTCAAGCATTCAAAGACATGGTTCACACAAGACTCAACACTCTTAGACCAGTTTTGACTCAAAAACGTTCTATTTGATCTCTACTAGCATTTAGGGTCGATGGTGGTGCGGCGAGCTAGGGTGCTGTATCAAGTCCTCCTGCGTGGTGGCGACTGTGCACCGAACTCTGGACTGCGTGGCACAGGTCCTCCCGACTGATGCTGCAGCTTCTCATTCTTCTCTTGTTGTTGTTCTAACTCCACGGACTAGGTCTCTAGCTCCTCGGGGTTCCCTTCTTCGACCTACTGCCTAAGAAGCTCCTCATAGGCATCCGAGTTGCGTGCCACCAATGGGTACTCATCGATGCGGGTGGAAGGTAGCCATCAGTGCTCTTGCGGACTCTCTATCTCTGTCGAGCCATCTATTGGAAGTGAAAACTAGAGGAGGGCTAGAAAATTTTCACAAAGGACAGAGGTAGAATAGAACACCATTTTTCAATAGAACTCAACTCTGGGATGTAAAATATTTTTTTTAGAGCAAGGATTAAGCAAGTTCTAATCGACCGTTCTATCTAGGCTGCGATCCTACAGTCAGCACGGCTCTGATACCAACTTTGTAACACCCAGATTTCCAAGAAATCCGAATGCTTCCATATGTGTGCCCAGGATGTCCACATAACACATATAGATTACAAATATTGAATCACAGAGAGCACAATGCTCGAATAAAATAGTTTATATCAGAGTTTAACACAAGACATAGTCTTAACAAATAACACAGCGGAAGTCTTAATATTATTAAACGTCTTAACTAGGTAGAGCCTCAAATCCACAGGGACACCGACTGGTTGAACACAGCTTAGAAGTACGGCAGATCCTCCGGAAACTCAGCAAGCGACTGATCATTCATTGCTCCATCTGTTACCCATCCGGGATTTTGTTGAATAGTTGCAAGTGTAAGTAAACCATCTTACTTAACAAGTATAACACGGGTTATGCAAGGACAAAAGGCTTGACACGGTTATACTGCATTAGCACTTTTAGTTGATTCATTTTATTATCATCCAATTTACTACAAATGAGTAGAATCCCAAGTATAAACCCATTAATAAGGTATAGGTGATTATAGAACAAACCAACATCAACCACTAATATCATCTTCTAATCAAAAAGGATCCAAGCCGCTCGTATCCGTGAGCACGGCTATCATGATAGATCAACACTCTGCAGAGGTTTCGCCCTTTACCCGCCGGTCACATAAATCCAAAAGAACTTATGTTACGAGGACTTTCACAAAACACCCTAACAAGCACAGTAGCCGTTTTGGTTCAACATAGGCAGCATAACCCGAGGCATCGAGATTGACGTACGCTCAGGGCGCAACGTGAGGGGGTCAATGGCGTCCAGAGCGAGAGCGCAATCATCGCAACGTGTGAAGCTGCCGTACATCGGGCGCTTACATCACGGGACTTTGCCTAACGGGGCATAGCCAACGGATAGAACCGTCCTCGATGGATCAAACTATACTCTCACCCATGCACCCCACATACGCCTTTCGGTAACCACTGGCGAGCTAGAGACGTACAGGCTAATTATCCAAGACCAGAGCCATTATAGTTCCAACGGCGGCGAACAGGTTCCTGGGTTGCCGCTTTAAGAACCGGACCTTATGGAGAGACATTAGAACAAAGCACAAAGCACATGCTCTAATTCCCTAGATCAAACCTTATAGAGACACTAGAACAAAGCACACATCACATGCTCTAGTTCCCCGAACCATGTTGCTAAAAAGCATCTTTTAATCATCATTGAAGTGAACCATTAGTTCAATATTAACATTGAAAATAAATGTTGGTTGCAGCGCGTAGCATAGTCTAACCATAATGCATAAAACCCTGGGTAAACAAGGAATAAGGTAAAGGCTAGGAACATCCTTAGTGGCTAACAGTATTAGACACATGCATATGATTGATGTGATTAATCGGTGTATAGGTATCAAGGATGGTCCGTGTTATACTTGCCTTCCTCAGAGAACTGTTGCTGCACTTGATCTTTGGGAACGGAATCGTCGGCGAACTCGAACGGCTCGTCAACTACTCACATCGATCACCACACAAGCATCCACACATACATGCAAACAAGATATTTAACTAGAACAGTACACCAAACATAAACAAAAGATGGAAATAAGGTGTTAGAGTTACTCTACGCTTCACTACGAACACGTGAGCGCAAAAAACACTCAAATCGGAGTTAAAACGGAGAAACTACGCTTAAAACGGGCTCTAGGGGCTTGCTGGTAAAGGTTTCAGGCTTCCAGGGGTGTTTTTGAAAGAAACCAGGGACCTAAAACATAATTTCGTATAAAAACTCGAGGGCTGCGGCGTAAAAACGACTTCTAGGACGGCGGGCACTATTTTTCAAAAGAGCAGGGGCTAAACCGAAAGAAAAAGGACTTGGTTGTAAATACTTTTGAACTGCACTAGACCGCGGGTTGATTTTTGAAAAACAGAGGGGCTCTTTTGCAAAATCGCCACGGCAACGGCTGGATGCTGACGTCGGCTGACGTCACCGTGGACCGAACCGTGGACCGGCTTGAACCACGGTTCACGGGAACCGGCTCGGTTTAAACTGGTTTTAGATCTGGGCCATCGGTTTTGGATCGAACGGCTAGGATTAGATCTAGCTCATGGGTTGCCGGAGCTCGGCGGCTCGCGGCGGCGCGCGGCGGCGTCCTCGCCGGAGACGATGCTGCTGGGGCTTAGGGGGCTCCATAACTCGCCGCGGATAGCTTGGGAGAGAGAGGAGACAACGGGGAAACGATTTTTGGGGTTGGAAGCGGGGATTGGGCAACAGCGGGAGCCGGCGACGCATGACGGTGTGTCGAGAACTCCGGCGAGCTCGTGTGCGCGCGAGAGGGCGAGAGGAAGAGGGAAAAAGGGCTGCAGGGTTTCCTCACCTCACGGCGAAGCTCCGGAGCTAAACCTAGGCGGCAATGCGGCGACGAGGCGAGGGCTAGGCGACGGCGGCGGCTCGGCTAGGGTTTGAGCGATGGCGGCGCTAGGGTTTCGGTGTAGGGTTGGGGCTACGGCTCAAGGGGGTTGGCAGCGGCTTATAAAGGGGTCACGGGCAGCCTCGGCGTGCGGGTCAAGCAAAGAAGTCCCGGCGCAGCACGGCGGTGCGGCGGTGGAGTCCGGCTCGACTACGGCTGGAGGAAGACGGAGGAACTGACGAGCGGGCCCGGGCGGTCAGCGGCAGCGAGCGGAGGAGATTGCGCTGACAAGTGGGACCAGGCTGTCAGCGGCTGCGGAAGAGAGGGCGCGGAGCGGGCTGCTGCGGCGGTGGGCCGTGGCTCTGCTGGGCCGCGCGAAGGAGGAAAGGGTTGGGCCGCGGGAAAAGAAAAAGAGAAGGAAGAAGGAGTGGGCCAGCTGGGCTGAAAAGAGAGAGGGAAAAAGAGACAGAAAAGAAAAGGTTTTTCTTTTATTCAAACACTCATTTGAATTCAAATTCAAATTTGAATTCAACAATAAAAAATAAATGCACCAGCATGAATGCAACAATAATGTTTCTATTTCCTATATTTGCTTTTATTTATTCAATTTTTTTTTATTTCCCTATATTAATTATGAGCACTTTAATATAAAAAGCCAATTAATTACTAAATTTTAAATTGGGCATTTTTAGGGTGTTACAGCAGGTCAGGGGGCGCGTCACCCCCAAGCCACCTGCACCATGCAGAAAGATTAAAGAAAATCTACCTAAGGAGAAAGAAAAGGGACAGCATGAGGAAACCAACTTACTTGCCCGTTGAGCCAGGATGGCGAACTGAGAAAAGGCGTGCACCTGATGAGGCCAGTGGCGACGAGCGGATCGCCACCGTGGGCGAAGCTCCTAGGGGTGGGGGAGGCAACGCATCGACGTTGATGACCACCGCCTGGGATTGACCCATCACAGGAGACTCATCGGGGAGGGGAGAGTGACCGCCAGTGTTCCCCTCATCGTCAGTCGTGGACTCGATGTCCGATCCGACCTCCTCCCCATTGCGCTCCCACCGCTCCCGCTCCCGCCTCCGATCTCCCTTGCGGAGGTGCTCCTTCGTCTCCTTCCTCTTCCCCCTGCGGTCGGCGTCCCTGGCCTGGTGGTTCCTTCGCTGGGCCTCATCGAGGGAAGCCTGCTCCTCTGGGATCGCCCCCCACAACGCGTGTAGGCCGTTGGGGGAAAGGGAGGACTGTAGCACGATAGCCGTGGAACAATCATAATCTAGCGCCTCCGAAAAGAAGATGAAGACAAGGGAGATGAAGACTTACGAGGTCTACCGCTCCCAGGTCGGGGAGCATCGGAAGCTGGCCTAGGGTCGGGATCTCCAGGACATCGGCTTTCTCCCTTCCCACGACCTCCTCCAGCCGGGCCCAGATCTCCTCCTCGGAGGGGAACATGCGTGACACGAGGCAGGGATGTAGCTCCACCTCAGAAACCATCCGGCCCATCTCGGAGAGGCGCAGCGGCCTGGTCATGAGCAGGGCGACGCGACGGCGGTGGAAGCCTGCGGTGATGCCCACACGGGTGAGGCTGCACGACCACAACATCGTGAGGCAGTCCAGGTGCAGCCTCCGCCTTCTCTGGGCATCGGCTTCTGGCCCCAAGGCCAGTGTGCCGGCTCCACCATGGGTGGCAAGCGTGTAGGGTCATAGCAGGGGAGCGGCGTTTAGGGATAGTTCTTCAAGTAGAACCACCCTTTGTTTCAATCTTTGTTGGAACTACGGAGCTCTGCCCTGGGGTCTGCTTCAGTTGAAGCGAGCAATACCCCCATGGAGCTCGACCCGAGCGCGACCACAACAATGCCGCCTTGAAGAAGTGGAGCAAGAGATTGAAGTCGGGGTCGATGCCGAGGTACATGTAACACCTCTAGTGTTTAAAGCGCATAAGCGAGAGTAGTTAAACAAAACCAAGGATTTATGAACCTTGAGAAGAAATCATCACCAAAGTTAACTTGAAACTAAATCTTTGCAATGAAATTTTGAATAGGGATAAAACTACACATGAGGTTGTTAAGCTGTACTGGTGTATTTGGTCTTGACATTTGAAACCTACCGAAACCTTCCTAATACAAAGCTAATCAATTTCACTCAAAGGATACAATGGCAAACTTAAAATACATACACATGAGGTGATGAATTTAAGTGCCATAAAATCTCCTAAAAAGACGTTAGATTGGAACTGTAAATTAAATAATGTATCAATGCTTTTAAGAGTGCTCGAAGGAATAGTTGCTCATATTAAGGAAAATTTCAAGGCAAACAAAACCAAACACTTTTCCTTTTATGACCTTTATCCAAAAATCAAGGCTAAAGACTCAGATCTCGACCCTAGGTTTCAAATTCAAATTAAAAAAATCCAACATAAACAGGCTTATTTGAAGCCCCGCCTAAATCTCCAGATTTTAATACTGAACTTAAAAATCTCCAAAAAAAAATTTGTTTGTCATCCAAAATCAAGCCATGTTTCTTTTTTAAACTTTTTCAAATTTTGCAGTTAAGTCCCTCGAAAATCGCAAAAACCAAGCAGAACACCTTTCCAAACATAGCTTGTTTGAGCTTGAAAAATTCTAAATTTTGAGTTCGTCCCAAAAAGAAAGTCGTGTCCCACATTTCAAACCAGCCCCGGCCTCCCCTCGCCGAAATCGAGCTCGCCGAGCTTCAGTTTCCGCCTAGGGACCCGATTGTGATCGTCCAAATAGTTTGAGGGTTCCCAGTGTAAATTCTGAGGACCTATTTGTAAAAGTTGAATCTTCAGATCTAGGGCTAAAGCTGGGAACTTCAAAATTCAACTAAAAATCATAGAAAAATCAGAAAAATGCAAATAAATATTCCCTGGACTCGTGAGGTTGTATGCTCTAACCCCATGTTTGCATGTTTATGATTTTGATGAATAGTTTGTGAATTAAAATTCAAAATCCATTTTAGGTAACTTGTGCACCATTGGAAATCCTGAACTCCTCTGTAGCTAAAGTTTCGATATGTTTCTTGGGTAGCATTTAGTAGCTCTGTGTCCAAAGGAGACCTGAAAATATGCATTGTAGCTTCTGTTTTTAATTGTTAAGTTTTTTCTGTTCTAGTTCAGTTCTGGATTTTTAAACATATTTCCTGCAGTAAAAAAATTACCAACTTCCACCAGAAGCTTAGAAACTTGGTAGAACATTCCAGCAAAATGTGAAACCTTATTTTTGACTCGGTTTAGACCATCAAATAAATAAAGGTATGCTTTCGGTGTAGTAATTGTTTAGGACTGTTCAAGTGGTATTTTCACGTACCACTTGGCCAAAGCACTCCCCTTGATCATGCCTAGCTCTGGTAGAAATCACTACTGATTTGGCTCTGTTTTCAATTTTATATGATTTAATCTTAAATCTAGGAACAGGAAATTGTAGCATTTTTAATAAATTCTGTACAACTCTGTTTTAGCTAAATTGTGGGCTGAGCTTAGCTCTTATACCCCTGTAGCTGTTATAAAAGTTTGTAGATTAAAAGGCTAAACCGAAATAGAGAAGCAAAAATAAGAAGGGACTAGAGTAAAACGGGGGAGATAAAAAGGGTGTAAGTCACTTGTGTGTTATTTGAACCAATTTTTAATTTCAGAACAGGATACTTGTATAAGAGAAATGAAAGTCAATTGTTTTATATATGTACACAATCACCATCAGGAAGGCATAAACTTTACACCACACCCCTTCTTTAATTTTGTGAAGAAAAGAATAGTACATTAAAATGTCTAGGTGAATGTGGCCTTCACTGCCTGTGTCTTTAGATCACAAAATGTGTGGCAACATTCAAACTTATGCATCTCATGTAGACTGCATGCTCGCTGATGGTGCGTACGACCTCGTCCCCACCGTTGAATAAGGAGCTCAAAAGGGAGGTGTGAACGTCATCGTGGTCGACCAAGAGAACCCAGAGTCCGAAGCCAACGTAGTGCAAGAAGGAAAGCCCCGGAGCATAACCTAACTTTTAAAGTTTATGCAACTTTGGATTATTTAAGTTTGTGCATTTATGTTTCGAGGAGTTGTTTGAATACCCTAGTTGCATAATTCTAGTACCTATGTCTTGAAATACTAGTGTGATAAGGTCGATAGTGCAATGCTTTTAGGACCGTTACAAGTCGAGTGATTTCCTATCACTCGTGAGATATAGGAGTTGTTTGTCTTTACATTATGTTGGAATCATAAGGATAGACGGGCGGGATGACCTTTGTAGATCTCCCGTCCGTGTATGATAATTGGTTTAAGGTCGTAACGTGTGGTTCTGTGTGTCAAGTTTTTGAACGTACCACGCACATGCTGAAGCCTGGGCTCCGGTAAGCCCGGTACCTGATTGATACAGCTAGGACCAATAGCCTTCTTTCCTTGGAAATGTATTTCCCTTGCTGTACACAAGTGGTTACATGCGTGAGATCGGCTGGCATGAGTCCGCGAGTATCAGATAACCTTGTATCCTAAAGGAGTGGGAGTTGGTTCTGAATTGTGGATTGACGGGAAAGTTTGGGTAGTGCTTGTGCTTTTTTAGCGAGCCTTATCTGTGTGTTTGGGTTCCCTGGCCAGGTAGTCAAATTCGGTTTGAACTGTCTGCTTCTCGCAGTTAATGAGACTGCTTGACCGCTGTGCTACATTGAATAACAAGTAAAACTATGAGGATGATGAACTTGTTGTATGTATTAAATTGTATTGCGCTACTTGTATGCTTAGAAAGGTTGCTCATTTAGAATGGTTAACGCTACTAGAACTTGATGCTAAAATAATGAAAGTAAGGATCCACTCTTAGTCGCTTTCTGTCAAAACAAATCCACCATCCAAAGGCCTCTCATGTCTAGGAGTCGCTGATGTAGTCTCATCCGACGGGTAAGCCTTGCTGAGTATTAGAATACTGAGCCTTGCTTGTGGCTTTTATTTCAGGTACTACTTTGGATGAACCAGTGAATGCTGTCTCTTGGCCTGCCTAGGTTCCTCCTGGTTGGCACGTTGAGTGGGTTCCGACCTCTTCTGAGGACCGTGAGGAGTAGCACCATGGACGGCTTCATCGTGGTGTTGCTATGTATCGTCGTTAGTTAATTTCCGCTGCTTGAATCTCAGACATTTATTTCAATTTCAGACTTGGTTTGTAATAACTATTTATGTTAAGTTGAACTTGTGGAATGTTGTAATCTTTGGGACTCACCTTCGTGTGGGCGTGCGTGTTGTTTCAATCAAAAGAAAATTATGGTTAATCGAGTATAATCCGACAACGCTCCAGCTTATTCCGAATTAAGTGCCTGACTGCTTGTTAGTGGTCCGTGGGGCACTTAACTTGGAATAAGTTCAGAGTGGTCCGCCACAGCTGGCATCAGAGCCGAAACATGCACTTCGGAGAGAGCAACGGACCCTAAAACACTTTCTATAAAACTTGCCAACATTCGTTTTTGCCATGCATTTACGATGGAATGCTATCCATAGGATCGTTAAGGATTAAATATAGAGGGTGAAGCCTATGTGGGTTACGGGATCACGCTATGACAGGTGGCTAACTATATATTGTACTGACTTCCAGCATATTCCATTTTGTTATTTAATTATTGTTGATTAAATTCCATAACGACGCACCTACGCTATGGTAAGTTCGGTAAGTTCATCGAGACGTGTGATGGTGATCATGGCCATGGGCCTTGAGCCATGTCTCCTCGGGGTTTCCCATAAGGCGACGGTATGGAAAGTGAATACACCACCTCGGTGACGTATGAAGCATTGCCCGTTCAATGTTGAACGTTCTGGTGCCACCACTATAGTGGGTGGTAATGTATGGGAATGCTTCCATGAGTACTGGCATGGTAGTTTCATTATAAATGCTCTGGAATGGAATTTTCTGCAGGTTCGCTTACCACGATTCCGTAAGTTGAACGGTTAGAAATTCGGCTAGTTAATATAGAGAGAGACGAATAGTACCTTGCCACCGGCACTAACTCCGTAGGCCAAAGTTTATTGGCACGTGTGTTTGGTGAGAACGAATAGGTCGCTCATGCATCTTTAATTCTCTGAAACCCCTTTAAGTAATGTTGCATACTTGCTAAATTATCCGTCACAAAAATTCTGAAAAATGTCCTATGAAATGTGTTGAAACATTGCTGAAAACAGTCCTGTTGCAATCGTTAAATTCGAGTCTGGAAACCTGGTTAAATGTAAAAATGTTCAATATAAATGTTGTTTGAAATGTTGTCTAGTGCTTGCTGTCGAAATCTTAGAACAATTGATGAAGTAGAACTTGAGTTATACTTAAAATGGTAACCCCTTGTTTGCTGGAATTTTCTGGGAACAACAAATTAAAAATTGAATTTGTACGCACTCTTAACAACAGTTTTTTCCTGAGAGTTAAAGGGGAAACTTATTTGAAATTGCGTATAGAATATTCTGGCCAAGTTTGGGAAATTTTAGGTTTAAAGATTTTGAGTTATTGCAATACAAAACTTGTTCGGTTGTTCCTAATGTAATAAACTAAATGCTGACAAAATTCCGATCATATTGGATAAGCCACTTTTGAGATATGGTTGGTTTTCTATGTCACTGTCCTTCTTAAATTTCTGACGTACCTACTTTAAAATTCTATGCTATTACACCTCTTATGGTCACAATTACCTCTTCCACAGAATACTAAACTTTTGCCGGAACATATTTAAAACATACTGGTAAGGTTTGAAAATTTTTGGTTTGCTCAAATTGAATTCATTGAAACTTGAAGTGGCACCTAGAGGTATTGAACTTCCATCATGTCGTTAATAGCCTACAAGTAAGGGTTTGTAAAAAATTACCATGTTGAAATAATCTGGACTAAATGATGTTTACCAAGGTGAATTGGAAATTTACGATGGAAACACTCAGAAGTTGCAGCCCTCAAAACTAAATGATGTTTACTAAATTTCTTAACTGCTGAGCAAAGATAAGAAATTTTGGATGTTGGAGCTACTCCCTTCTTCCCTCAAAACCTGTCGTTCTACCGGAAAAAAAAAAATTCCCCGAAAGGTTGTCGTTGTGGCAGAAAAAGGCAGCAGTCAGGTTTTTTTTAAAAAAATAGTCAGCCGATCTTATCCTGGGAAAGGAAAAAAAAAACAGAGGAATATCTCACCTCGTCTTCTCCTCCACTCACGCACAAACCAGATTAGAAACCGCATCTTCTCTCGGAAGATCCTATCGATCTCCGCGACTATGGGCAGTCGGCCTCAGTCGCGTGCCGTGCCTGCTGTCGGGGAAGAAGAGCAGGTCCCCGGGGCCGGCGTCCTTGACGAGCTGCGCGAGCTCCCGCCGGATCTTGGCCGCATCGCCCACGGCGGGTTGCGCGACGGCCGTGCAATAGTGCATGCCAGACCCGGCGGCGGTGGCGATCTTGGCGGAGGGTGCGGCAAGCGGCGCGAAGGCCATCTGAGCTCGGCCCGACCCGTCCTTGCCCCCTGTCCGATTTAGGGGCCTCGACGATGGGGGTGGGGGCTGCTGCGGCAGGCCGGGCGAGGTGCAGATCGACGATGCTGAGATTCGCGGCAGGCGCCAGGCGGCCGTGGCGAGCTGCGCGAAGGTCGTCTAAGCTGGCCTGCTCTCCATTCCCCCGGTCCCGTCCGATTTGACGAAATCGATGATACGGATGTGGGCGGGAGTTGATTTCACGGCTGTGGACGCTGCCGCTGCACCATCGTGTATTTCTTCTACGTTATACTCAATCCTTGAAGCTTAAATGCGGTTACAGATGCTCGTACTCCTTATTCCCATTCCCTCGTGAAGATTTGGCAAACATCGGCATGCAATGCAGATGAATTTTCATAGGATAAATTACATTACAGTAGCACGTAGCACATTGATGAATTTCGAGTAGCACAATCCATTACTCTGAATGACATGTCTTCTATTGATGGCTTGGCAATTGGGTAGTATGTCAAGATTATCACGTACATGTTACTTCACATATCGATATGAAGCTGCAAACTGAAACCTGGAACCGACATGTGTTGTTTGTTCAGAACTTTGGTTCTTGCATTTTGCTGCTTAGTGGTGCTCACTTTTGGCTAATTAGTAGTCATCTAATGTCCATTTACTACATGTTTTATGTTTACAAGCATAATAGAAAATGAAGTGTGGAATTATAACATATATATAGTGACTAAGATATCATCCCCATTGCATTACAGAAGTACTTAATTATCTGCTTACAAAAACTTGCACTGATTTAGCTGCTTATTACAAAAGCTTGCACTAGTTTATCAACTTACCTGATTTAGCTACTTACAAAAGCTTGAACTAGTTTAGCTACTTACGAAAGCTTGCACTGATTTACGTACTTACAAAAGCTTGCACTAGTTTAGCTTACAAAAGCTTGCACTGATATAGCTACTTGCAAAAGCTTGCACTGATTTAGCTACTTACAAAAGCTTCCACTAGTTTAGCTACTTACAAAAGCTTTCACTGATTCAGCCCCGAATTATGTGGCCAAAGACTGAACTGCACTTTCATATAACTGATGATCACAACTGAGCCTATCTGGAAGAATGCCTAGCTTCTCCAGCCTTCATAACCTCAATCATGCAACCTTGTAGGGTCAAATACACTCTATTTAGAAGTGTTGGATCATAATTATCAAATTTCTCGATAACATTATTGATTAGCGATTGGAGTGAAGCAAAGAAGCCTAAATCAAGGCAATTCAGGTCCGGTGAGTTTGCTGGCTGATTCATGAGGCCGATATCAAGTCCAGTTTCTGCTGCGGCACGAGCAAAATGTGGATCGTCCACAGGTACATGTGTTCTTGCATTATCCTGCTGAATCCATATAGTCTTGTGTGCATGTTCTCTAGGCCACTTTGCTTTGATAGCTGGCAGCACTTTAGAAATCAAATATGATCGCATTATATCTCTATTAACGTTGATAGACTTGGTCACTGGTGTTCCTCTCCCTCTATTTCCGCTACGCCTTTTTGCTGGTTCCTAGCACACACAACAGAAGGGTTCGATTAAACAAAGGAATAAAAACAACCATTGTATCGCATAATGATAGAAAATATGTATTAGATCATAGGTTAGGAATAGTGTTTTGTGCTACCTTCCTCACGAAAGGCCACACGCCTACCTTCCCATCGAAAATTTGATTACCTCTTGAATCTTTCATAGGTTTTGCAACTGCTGCCATTACCATGACTTTGCCAATTGAATTTTTGTTTCGTACAGTCCTATGTGGATTCTCCTCATCTGCTAGCAAATAAAACTTCTTACATTTCTTTGTGGCGTGAACCACTTCTCATCTGTGTGGATAATATTATCCATATTAATGAACTTAGGATCATGTGGCAAAGTACTCTGATCAAGCATAGAAATACACCATCTCAACCTTTCCCTCTTATTTTCTTCGCTCAGGCATGGTTTAAGCGAGTTAGAATGCCTTCTTATAAGGCCACTTTTGAACCACCTATGCAGCGAGCTTTTTGACACTCCTAGTTTTCTAGCTAGCTTCTTTAGAGTGCTCCTGTGGCGCAAGGGAATTCTAGCAATTCTTGATAGATCAATTTGCATCTTTTTTCTGCCACAATGTTTGGGCTTCTTTGATGATACATCAACTGGTAAACCTTGCCTAATACATTGTTGGGCTCTGTTCCATAGGCGTTGGACTGTACGCTGGCTGACATTAAACTTGTTAGCAACTATTCTTGTGCTGTCCTTTTTCAATATTCCATTGTTACTTATTGTAAATAATGCTTCATACATGTCTTGCCTTTCTCTGTTTGACATCTCTTTGTTTGTTCTTCTTCCATTTGCATTTGCAGGTACGTCTTCTTCGTCATCTGAGTCAAACAACTCCTCTTGGTCGAAGACAACGTCCACAGCATCAGCGTACACACCATAGTCAGCCAGATACTCTTCCATGGCATTCATGTCAGCACGTACATCCTCCTCCATTGCATTATCTTCATCTGAACAAAATCATGTGTGCATAGTGGAATCAATAAATAAATGAAATGAAATAAGTTGAATGAATACATGGAACAAACATGTTTCCAGCTATTCAAGCACAGGGAGTAGTGCAGTAGCCTAGGCAAGGAAATAAAACAAAGTAAAGGGAGGAAGAAAAATAGGAGAATGTCACTGAAAAACATACCTGGATGTAGACCTTCTTCTTCACCATCATCTTCAAGTGTAATGTTTAGATCAATAGGGTAGAACTCATAGTTTTTCCCCCCTTCATGCAGGCTGAGTTCATCATATTCATGCCGGTCATGCAAAGGATGAACTCCATCTTGCTGATCCACAAGTGCCTCTGGTGGTGCCTCATTCAGATCTATGGCCAGAAGCTCATGCTCAAGTAGTCCATCTTGATCTCCATCCGGTGGTGCCTCATTCAAACTTGTGGCCAGAAGCTGATTCTCAAGTAGGCCATCTC
Organism: Digitaria exilis; assembly: GCA_015342445.1. Lineage (NCBI taxonomy): Eukaryota > Viridiplantae > Streptophyta > Magnoliopsida > Poales > Poaceae > Digitaria > Digitaria exilis. The sequence continues at coordinate 233,350 of JACEFO010002243.1, forward strand.
CATCCTCGTCTCCCTCCGGTGGTGCTTCATTCAAATCTATGGCCATGGGTGATGTGCATGTGTTTTGTGCCTGACTGGGTGTGTGACTGGGTGTGTTGAGAGGCATAGTCTGGTGTTTATTGGCCTGAGTTTGAATTGTTGTGGCGGCTGTGGTGATTTTTGGTGACACGTGTATGTATAGAAGCATAAAGAAATTGTTGTTTAGTCTGGCCCAACCGCCCAAGGATGGCGCCTGGTTTGATTTTTGTGTTAGCCCGCCAAGAGCCATGGCTTGCATTGGCTTTAAGTAAACAAATAATATTTGTCTTCTGAGTCCATACAACAATTGAATAAGGGCATTTTGGTAATTTGCTCAAAGTCTTCCTCCCACCCCATGAGTTGCCAGAACGACAGGCTTTGAGGCAAGGAGGGAGTAGGAGCTATGGATTTTCTTCTATGAAAACACAGTCTGTCTAGAAAAATTCTTCATTCATTTTAAGCTCTAATATCTCCCATGTCTACGCTACCATGCTACAGCTGTCCCAAAGAAAGGCAACATGGACTACTCCACTCCATTCCCTTTTCCAAATTAGCCTCTTGATCCTCTTATGAAATAGGAGAACATAATGACTTAAGATCAGCATGTGCATCCTCCTTGAACGCAATCTTTGAATTAATAAGTCAGTTAATGGTGGATCAAGAACTTTGAGCATAAGAGGAGTATATGGATATGCAATGACTTGAACCAACAATGAAAGTCTAGGGATGCCATGTATAACAATGTCCTATTACATGATGTGTTGTTTGATTCCATAGACTAAAAAAAATTCATACATCAGTCAAAAATTGTTCTCACTAACTTTCGTGTGACCACGTGAATTTTGTCACTCAAATTTGTTTGACGTCGATACCTTGTATTGGGTTCCCTTTGATGAGGACATCCCTAGCATCGACAATAATATTATTAAGAATAAGGATGCAACTAATATTGTTGGTCCAATTACACGAATGCGGGCTAAACAACTAGAGAAGGAAATTCATTCTCAGGTGAATGCTAACCTTATTCTAATTAATGATGATACTTCAGATCATTCGATGCTTCCAAGTTGTTGCTTGAACATTCTTAGGAACGATGGCATCTGGGCAAGAGCATGGGACCATGATGGCTTTGTCCTCCAACAGTGTGGTGATCAGATGGTTTGATGAGAGCATATTAAAGTAAAAATCATAGAGGAATAATGATAGGTGAAAGCTATCCCTAAATATCGATTACTATTTTCTATATACGATTATCATACCACACTCATGCTAATTGCAGGAAGTAGATGTTTGGACGTACTAGATAGAATAAAGGGAAGAAGAACCATTCAGCATGGACCTTAATTACTTTGTGATGACATCAGCAACAAGACTAGCAGCCAGCCATTTACTGCTCACGTCCACAAGCAAGCAAGGAAGCACAAGAGACATCCAAAATAAGAGAAGTTAGAGGAAAACTATTCAGCTTCCATGTAATTATTTTATTGTGTGAACTGAACACAACCATTATCTCTATATATATCCACGCACTAGAGGAAGGAGTGGACTTTTTGGCTACCATTTTTCAGAACACTCATCTTTGAGATAATATACGTGAGTCTTGAGAGGCTTACCAACTTGTTATTTCGATTCTTGAGGGAGTTGTAGAACGCCGAACTGCGGTTCACGCAGTTCATGCCTTCACGTCTATACGGCGTGATTGCGTGGTCTAGTTCTATCGGTACGTGGAAGGGCGATTGTCTCGGTTGTTAGTTGCGTGTGCAAGATCTCGCGGTGCGCAGCCTCGTCGTCAGGTCACGCAACGATATTTATCAAGTTAGTGTGAGAATCTTTCGAGAAGATCAGGCCACAAAAGTCACTCTCGTGTGATCTGTACACGTGTGCGCATCATCTGGTATCACAGCATACGTTTACTCAGTAGGATCCATCTTGTTTTTGGTAGGATATATCTTTTTCCCAGACCTACAGTCAAATAAAAAAATCATACCTATAGCCTTTTCTTTGCGGCTGATCTAACATTTTCGAGTTTTGAATCCTTCTGAGTCTTGTCTAGTTGCTGATTTTCATTGGTACACACTCTTTGCTCAATTTTTTTCCTCTCACTACTACATAAATCATTTGTAATGACCCTTCTCTTTTTCTAGTAATAACGGGCACCCGAAAAAACGTCATTGCAGTGCATTGTTGCTGATGTCATCGGTGTAGCGTCATTGCTGTGACCACTGCAATAACGGGCAATCATGATGTCATCATCGCATCCGTTATTACAAATGGATGGTGCACAATAATAACAGACAACGCTGACATCATCATTTTCCGTTATTACAAATACCATCTTTAATAACGGTATCACTGCTGACATCATCATGGACCGTTATTACAAATACAATCTTTATGTCATCACCGTGCGTTGTTAAAAATCGAGGCTAGGGCTAACTTTAGAGGTGACGTCACCCGTACGTTACTAAAAATACACAAACGAGAGGTGACGTCATGCGTCCGTTATTACAAACCATTTTCAATAACGGTGAGATGCTGACGTCACTACGTCCGTTATTAAAAATCAAGCACTATATTTATCAAATTTAAAAATTTGAATTTTTTTGAACGACCTCGGATGGAGAAAGTGAGAAAATAAGAGTTGTTGATCTTGAAAAGTTACGAAACTTTATAGTTAACAAGTTTTTTATTTAAAATCATCTGGTCGACCAAAACTAAGTTTGAAAAAATTCAAATTTGAAATTCAAAGTTGTATATCTCGAAAAGATAAGAAACTTTGTATTTGATAAGTTTTTAATTTGAATTCATTGAGAGCCTCAAACAAACGATTTACACTCAGGTGAGTATAATATGTGGGGAAAGAAAATTGATAGTAGACACAAATGAGTGTGTGGTGTAGTGGTAGAAGAGGTTGTGTGTGAGGGAGAGGTCGTGGGTTCGAATCCCGCTACTGTCAAGTTGCGAATTTTATCATAAACGTGATCGGTGGGGTGAGGGAACAGTGGGGGCCTCCCCGGATTAAATATATTTTTTTGCTATTTTTTCGGTGCATTTTGGTGTTATTGAAAATGCGCACTACAATAATGCACATGATGACGTCATCCGCCCGTTATTACAGCGATGCCATCATATGTCCGTTATTGCAGTGACATTTGTAATAACGGGCGCGATGACGTCATCCTACCCGTCATTGCAGTGACTATTTCTAATAACGGACGCATTGACCGTCATTGCAGTGGCGCCACTGCAATGACGACAACTTAATAACGGACGGGACGCCCGTCATTGCAGTGCCGTTTTGCACGTCATTACAGTGCTCCATTGTAGTAGTGTCTCCTCCTTTTTTTTGATCTAAAGTTTTCCCTTCTGTTCTTCATATGTTTTATCAAAAATACACGAAAAAAATCCCCACCCATCCCTCCCTTGTTTTCTTTCCCCTTTGCAGTTCTGCGCCACTCTATCTTTTGAAGTTGTTTGTTGTTTATCCATGTGGTATTGAGGAAAAAGGAGCAGTAATTTTGTTAAAAAAAATAGAAAAAAGAGATCCTGAAAAAAAATGAGAAGCAATTGAGTAAAGAAAAATATAGAAGAGATAAATGAGCTTTGGCAAGAGTAAGAAGATTGAAGTGCAGTTCCGTTGGTGAAAGTTGTGTCTTTCTTTTCTTTTGTTCACTCTTCTGCATCCCTGTCCATTTCTTTTCTCTTCCTTCTTAATTAGCAACTTCAGACTTGTGCTTTGTTGGATTATTATTCGATTTTGCATCCCTATAGTCAGCTTGCAGTCCACTAAATTTCACCCCACCAAGCCACACTCCAAGCATCAGCGAGTTGTACACCGTCGTCTCCGGGACAATCATTCTTCCATTACTACTTGCTGCCACGGTTCTCACTTTCTCAGGCAGACAAAGAATTTCTTTGTAAGTGGTGAGGAATGACTCCACATACATTCCATATATATCATCCTATTATTATTATTATTATTATTATTATTTTGCCTCTCTACTAATATGACAGGAGACAATCAATCTTCTTCTGCCACGGTTTCTACTGAAGATTTGCAGGAGGTGCGTGCACAAATGCGTCAACTAATGTGTTGACACGCTTCTGGTCAACACATGAAAGCTCTAGATCGCGCGGTCGTCGAACTCTCCTTGTCGAAGCTTCTGGACACAGCCGGTCAGACCGCCTGTAGGGGCCGGTCAGACTGCCTGTAGCAGAGGCGCCGCGAAAGCCTACGATCACAACTTCGGGTGGGACCCCGTCGGAGGCTGCGAACCTAGGGTTGTTCTAAGGTCGGCAAGGCCACTTAGAACGTCCTAAAACGCCATGGAGACGAAGAAGGAAAGCAAAGGGGTTGGCAAAGCTAGGGTTTGGAGATAAAAAATAAGACAATGATTTGTACGATTGGGTAGAGGTCCTCAATCGGCCACGGCCCTTTATATTTATAGGGTGGGGAGGTCTTGCCCCGCAAGGAAGTCCTTGTATAGATCTAAAAAGTGAAAAACCCTGATTCTACTCGGACTCGGGGGAAGGCGGTCAGACCGCATGTGACAGGCGGTCAGACCGCATGTGACAGGCGGTTAGACCACCTGGCACATTGCCAGATCGGCTACAGGGCCCAGCCGGTCTAACCGCGTGCACAGGCGGTCTAGACGGGCTGTCCCAGCCTGATCGGCTTTAAGCCATTTTTTGTCATCAACATATGCCCCCTGTTTTTTGTTAAAACTTTGTTTACCACAAAACATTTAATCAGACTAAGGGCGACCCTCTAATGTCGGCCATTTTTTTCTAAGGGCGATATCATATATCGGCCATACCGTTTCAAGCATGTTGCCAAACACTTGGATAATATTTCTTCAAGTACTTCCCATTGAGCGCTCTCGGCAACTAAAATCCTTGCAAAGTTTCCACCATATAAGAATTCCCAGAGCAAACCTTCACAATACAATATGGCCCTTCCCAACTTGGCGACCATTTACCAAACTTGTTGCTCTTCGTTCTTATAGGTAAAATAGTTTTCCAAACCAAATCATCAACTTGAAAGGATTTAAATTTTACCTTCTTGTTATATGCTCGAGCTACTCTTCTTTTATCCTTTTCAATCTCCTCCAAAGCCTCCAAACGCTTGTCGGTCACTTCATCAATATTATCCATCATCAAAGCACAATACGTGCTAGCATCAAGATCATTTTGCTTAGCTAATCTATAAGCGACCAGATTCACCTCAACGGGCAAAACGACCTCTTGACCATAGGCAAGCTCAAACGGAGTAACCTTGGTAGCTCCATGTCTAGAAATCCGATGTGCCCATAATGCTTCAGATAATACCTCATGCCATCGTTTAGGGTGATCTTCAATCTTCCTCTTTATGAGCTTAATCAAAATCTTATTGCCAGACTCGGCTTGGCCATTAGCTTGAGCATAATATGGAGATGAATTGAGCAACTTAATACCATAGGTTTCAACAAACTCACGTACCTCCTTGGATTAACTGACGTTCCTTGATCCGTCATCAATGTTTGAGGAATTCTAAATCTATGAATAATATGCTCAGTAATAAACTCAATCACCTCTCTGTGTGTCATGTTCTTGAGGGGAACAGCTTCAGTCCAGTTAGTAAAGTAATCAGTAGCCACAATCACAAAACAATGCCCCCTGGACGACGAAGGATGAATCTTACCAACAAAATCCAAACCCCATCCTCTAAAAGGCCAAGGCTTAATGACTGGATGAATCAATGCAGCAGGCGCTAGCTGAATATCCCCAAACTTTTGACACTCTTCACATCCTTTGTAGTAACGAAAATAATCGGCTATCATTGTAGGCCAATAAAAACAAGCTATCCTAAGGAGCCACTTCATCATTCGAGCCGATTGATGCGTACCACAAATCCCTTCATAAACCTCTGCCATAGCCAACCTAGCTTGATCAGGATCTCAACACTTTAGAAGCAATCCATCCGTGGTCCAATGATATAATTCACCATCAACCAAAGTAAACTTGAAAGCCCATCGTCGAACTTTTCGATCCACTGACCTGCTAGAATTCTGCAAATATTCCACCAGAGGCTTCATCCAATCACCAGCATTGGCCACAACAGATTGAGAATCATTAACAGCCAAATTGGTTTTTTCAGAGGTACAAGCGGTCAGACCGCCTGGGCAGGCAGTTAGACCGGCCGTGCCGGTTGGACCGGCTGTGACAGGCGGTCGGACCGTCCGTTCCAGAGCAGAAACGTCGGCCTCACAAAACATCGGCTTCTTTTCATGAAAATTTCTTTTCTGAACATTATAACCTGATGCCTGTTGTGCCAACGCATTAGCTCCCGGATTCTCTTCTCTTGTACATGATAAATCACAAATTCATCAAAGCAAGTTATAATATCCAAGCACTTATCAAGATAAGCATTTAAAATCCCATCCAAGCATTGACAAACTTTGGATACTTGCTGCACTACCAATAGAGAATCACCATATGCTTCCACATGTTTCACTCCCATATCATATAAAATCTCCAACCCGAATAATAAGGCCTCATATTCGGTTTGGTTATTAGTACATTTATGATCTAATCGGTTAAGACCAACTCCGCAATCACTTTTACAAACCGATCCATCAAAATGCAATTTCCATGGAGTAAAAGTAATATATCCGACATCTAAATCAAAATGCTCATCAATCCTATGTTCAACAATAAAATCGGCAACGATTTGTCCTTTCATAGATTTCAATGGCTCAAAGACTAAATCATATTCTATCAAAGCATAAGCCCATTTGCCGATTCTACCACTTAATATAGGTCTATGCAACATGTATATAACTATGTCGGCTTGACTAGCAACTATGCAAGTATTTAATAACAAATAATGCCTCAACTTTGTACAAGCATTATATAATGATAAGCATAACTTTTCAATGAAAGTATACCTTGTTTCGGCGTCCAATAATCTTTTACTTGCATATGCAATAATATATTCCTTTCCTTCGGTCTCTTGGATCAAAACAGCTCCAATAACACTTTCTTCGGCTGCAATATATAATTTGAAAGGAACCCCTCTTCTAGGTGCCCGAAGAACCGGAGGCAAAGATAAATAACGCCTAATCTTACCAAAAGCCTCTTGCTGTTTTGCCCCCAAGTGAATTCATCACCATCTCTCAACCAAAGCAAAGGAGTAAAAGCATTCACGCAGTTTGAGTAAAAGCAAAGGAGTCAATAGTATCGTCCTTTTTCGGATCAATCTCTATGCCATGCTCATGAACTATAAAGCCCAAAAACTTACCGGCCGATACACCAAAAGCACATTTGAGTGGATTCATCTTCAAACCATACCGGCGCATATTTTCAAATGCAAGTCTTAAATCAGCCAAATGAGAAACACTTCCAGCCGATTTGACTACAATGTCATCAATATAAACTTCCAAGATAATACTAAGCAAATCATGGAAAATCAAATTCATTGCTCTTTGATAAGTAGCACCAGCATTTTTCAAACCAAAAGTCTAAACAACCCACTCAAATAAACCAACAAAGCCTGGACATACAAAAGCCATTTTGGATATATCCTCTTCAGCCATGAATATTTGATTGTAACCGGCATTACCATCAAGAAAGCTAATCATTCTATGTCCAGAAGCAGCATCAATAAGCATATCGGCTATTGGCATAGGATATTCATCTTTAGGAGTAGCACGATTAAGATTTCTAAAATCAATACACACTCTAATCTTACCCGTTCCTTTCTTTTCCACGGGCACAATATTAGAAATCCAATCAGCATATCGACAAGGTCTAATAAACTTTGCTTCTAATAACCGATTAATTTCTTCTTTAACTCGGTCATAAATTTCAGGATTAAAACGCCTAGTTGGTTGCTTATAAGGTCTAAAACCAGATTTAATAGGCAACAGATGCTCAACAAGCTCTCGGCTTAAACAAGGCATTTCATGATAATTCCAAGCAAAGCAATCAACATACTCCTTTAACAACTTTATTAATTCAGATTTAAAAGCAGGATCTAAATTCTTATTTACAAACGTCGGCCTGGGTATAGAACCATCACCAATGTCTACCTCCTCAAGAGGATCGACCGTTGTAAAGCAACATTCTAACTTGCTTATATCATCAAAGTCTTCAATGGCTTCACACATATCGTTCTGATGCGACCGATAGTGCTCAAGTCTCTGCTGCAACCACTCTCGATTATCCATTAAATCATATGAGATGATTTAGCCGATTGTGCTTCGGCTTTATGACAGCAGGGATGAAGCCATTCTTAGGATAGCTGATGAACTCAAATTCAGAAAGATCTAATCCTGACAAACATCTAACATCATCATGAATGCCAATCAAAGAGCTATCAGCTAAAACAACACAAGCAGAAGTATCACCATGCACAACCTCTACATCATCATCTACCCATTGAATCAAGCATTGATGCAAAGTAGAAGGAATGCATTGATTCGCATGAATCCAATCACGACCCAAGATTAAACTAAAGTTACCTTGAGTCTCAGCGACGAAGAAAGCAGTGGCCAAGGTCTTGCTCCCAATAGTAAGCTCCATGGAAATCACCCCCTTGGCGCCAATGGGCTCTCCTTCTCCAATGCCGCTGACGGTCATGTTGGTCTTGATCAGCTCCGAATCTGAACCACCAAGCTTCTTGTATAAGGAATAAGGCATTAAGTTCACAATAGCCCCTCCATCGACCAACATCCGTGAGATTGGCTTCCCATTGATATGTGCCTTCAAATATAAAGCCTTCAAGTGATTGTCTTCAGCTTTAGGCTTCTGAAATATAGATTCCTTGGGACCAAAATCAAGATGAGCAACTTCCTCCTCCGAAAGCATGTCTCCATTCATAGACATATGAAGCACATTCACATCAAGATTCATGCGCTCTGGAGAAGAACTGTAATCAACAAGCTCCTCATCGTCCTCAATAGTGGGAACCGATGGTAACTTGCTGTCACAAGCCGAAGAACCAGAAGAAGAAACATCGGGCGCTCCTGCATCACCCGGTCTGACCGCCTCTACAGGCGGTCTGACCGCCTGGGCTGCTGACTCTGAATGACAGGCGGTCTGGACCACCTGTACAGCCAGTTGGACCGCCTATTGATCTTTCTTTGGCTTCCACTCTTTCTTCTGAGGAATCATGGGCTTGACCTGATTGAAGAATTCATCTCACTGTTTCTCCAACTCTTGCTCTTGTCTTTCCCGAAAACGAAGCCTCTGAAGCTTCCTCTTCTGCGTGCGAGTCAACCCTTCAGGACACCACTTCGGAAGAAAGCGCTGCTGAGTCTTGCTAGCATTAGATCCCTGGTCTTCCACCATCTTTTCACTAGAAGTCGGCTTCATAGCCAGACTTTTCTCAATAGGAACACACATAGTTCAAACTTGAATAATATCGAACTCAGTAGTCCTCTCTGAGTCCACATCCATGCTCTGCACCTCCTCCTTCCTCTTAGGTCGATAAACCTGCATTGGAGGAACTCTCGGCGGTTGACCTTGACGGGCGGTCTGACCGCCTGTAACAGGCGGTCTAACCGCCTGTGTCCAGCATCCTTGACCAGATTGGCGGAAAGCCAATCAGTCTCTCCTGGGATAAACGATCCTGTCCTGCACACACCTTCTTGGACCTTCCCAGTCAGGATGAAATGAAGGCTGCACGGTCGAATGATATGGCACCCACATCACTCTATTGTCATCCCACACCGGATCCAACTTCATATGAGGAGGTGAAGGAACCCTCTCATTCTGGATCGGTGATCTCAATCTTTTTTTAACGGCCCATCGCTCGGAACGGCCTTTTGTTTGGTGTACTTGTCATAAAGCATATCAAACGTAACTTTGGGCTTTTGAACACCCAACTCCTTTGCCATGTTCATCTTCCAAGTACCAATTTCTGGGCGCTTCGGGATCAGCATCTTTAGGTGTCCATGGGGACAGGCGGTCTGACCGCCTGGCGCAGCCGGTCTGACCGCCTGTAGCAGACCAGACTCGGGCGCCCATGGTCCAGGAACAACGACCGATCCTTGCCCCCCTGTCCAGAAGACTTCACAGTAACCTTGAACGACTCTTTGCCATCAGCCGTCTTCTCATAAGTCACTTCTCTAACCGACTCTTTTGAAGACGGTCTGTCTTCTCCAATCACCACGTTCTTCCCTTTGGTAGATTCGGCTTGATGCGGACGAACCAAGACCTTGTGCTGCTGCAACTACATGGTGTTGACCAGAAAAGGAGTCTTATCAATTTGCATCTCATGAAACTTCAAACGGTTCTCATTAATAGCGGATTGAACCTGCCGACGGAAAACATTGCAATCATTAGTAGCATGCGAAAAAGAATTGTGAAACTTACAATAAGCACGCTTCCTCAATTCTTCCGTAGGTGGTATAGCATGAGAAATCTTGATGTAACCAAACTTATGCAATTCATCAAGTATACGATCACATTTGGACACATCAAAAGTAAACTTTATGTCTTCTTGCCGATTTTTATGAATCGGCTTAAGAGATGAGCACGACATAGTTTTCTTATTAGCAAGCCATACAAATTCTGCTAAATAAACATCATTATCATCGTTAGTCAAATTATCAGATTCATAGACTAGATGAACATTAGACCGACATGTCTTAAAACTCTCCTTTTCTTTATTCATTCGGTTTTCAGCTACCTCAGCTCTAATATGAACTTGTGCAACCGAATAACAATCACATTTGTCTATTTTTTCTCTAATGGAGGATTTTAAACCTCTAAAGCATAAGCCAGCGAGATCAACTTCAGAAATAGACAAATTAAAGCAACGGTTTTTAACATCTTTAAATCTTCTCATAAATTGAGAGACGGTTTCATCTCGACCCTGTCTAACCGATGCCAAATCTGCCAATTTTATTTCATGATTGCCACTATAAAAATGATCATGAAACTTACGCTTCAGTTGATCCCAACTCATAATAGAACTAGGGGCTAATGAAGAAAACCAAGCAAAATCAGTACTAGTAAGTGATAACGAAAACAAACATACTCTAATTGCTTCAAAATTTCCAGCCTCTCCTAGTTGAGCAACATATTGTCTAATGTGTTCCCAAGTGGTGCGCTCATCATCTCCACTAAATTTTACAAAATCAGGTAAGCGCCACCCATTGGGAAAAAGAACAGTATCAAAGCTAGCATGATAAGGTTTCTGATATACTCTTGTATTACCAAAATCAACACCCAGCTTATTTCTCATCACATCAGACAATTCATCCCTGAATCTAGTAAATTCGGCCCATTGGGGGTTTTGTTGAGCCGAATATTGCGTAGCATCCATATAATTCAAGTCAGGTGCTTGTCTGTTCTGCATATCTCTATGTGCATTAAAAACATCATCCGGAACACCACCAGAATGCGCAGTATGCATGGTTGTTGAATATGTAGCTCCTGCATTAGCTACTAGACTAGCACGGCCAGGAGAGACCGAGTTTGGAACAGTAGACAGAGGCAAAGGTTGCTCCAGCATGAACACCATAGCATTAGTAGAATTGATATGCCCACCAAAACCAGTGGTCTGACCGCCTGGAGCGGTTGGACTGGCCGTGCTGGCGGTCTGACCGGCTGTAAAACCAGCCACCACCGACCCATCTGCATTGACCGTTTTCGGTCTGCGCATGTTAGGTGGTGGTGAGGTCTGTCCAACAAAGTAATTCGGTGATATACCATAAAAGATATTATGCTCAGGTAATTCACGAGTATCTAAAGATTTTCCCTCTAGTTTTTCGAGTCGTTCTAGCAATTGTTCAACTAATGAATCATGATCCGAAAAACTTGGACCCACAGGAGCAGAGGTAGGGGGCAAAGATGTAGAAGTGCTTACATTGTCAATTACCTCAATTTGCCCCTTACTCATCTTGAAGGAAGGCATCACGAAGTCTCGAACACTTTTCGCCGAACGATCTTCGCAACCTTTCCGAAACGTCTTCAAGAACTCCGCCTCAAGATGCTTCTGAAGTGCCATAAATTTCTCATGATCTTCAGCGCAAAGATCTTCAAGCGAAGCTGTTACGATGTTGTCTTGTCCAACGTCAAAGCCCATAGTGCTAGGGATAGTCGAAGCCCATAGTGTTACGATTTCTGTCCCCAGTGGAGTTGCCAAAATATGTTGACGCGCTTCTGGTCAACACACGAAAGCGCTAGATCGGGCGGTCGTCGAACTCTCCTCGTCGAAGCTTCTGGACACAGCTGGTCAGACCGCCTGTAGGGGCCGGTCAGACCGCCTGTAGCAGAGGCGCCGCGAAAGCCTACGATCACAACCTCGGGAGGGACCCCATCGGAGGCTGCAAACCTAGGGTTGTTCTAAGGTCGGCAAGACCACTTAGAACGTCCAAAACCACCGTGGAGACGAAGAAGGAAAGCAAAGGGGTTGGAAAAACTAGGGTTTGGAGATAAAAAGTAAGACAATGATTTGTACGATTAGGTAGATGTGGCGGACCACTCCAAAATTATTCCTAGTTAAGTACCCCGGGACCACTAACCGAGTAGTCAGGCACTTAATCCGGAATAAGCTGGAGCGCCGTCGGATTAAACCCGATAAACCACGTTCTTTTCTCGATCGAAACAACAGCACGCCCACACGAAGGTGAGTTCCAGAGATTACAACATTCCACAAATTAACTTACACACATAGATATTACAAGTTATTACAAACCAGGTTCAAATTTAAATCAGAGTACAAGTCTTGCAGCGGAAATAAAAGTTCATTACAGCGGAATTTAAAAAGTCATAACAACTGAATTTAGAGGTTCATTGCAGCGGAAGTAAAACAATCTAACGACGATACAAAATAACTCCGTGCTGAAGCCTGCCACGAAGCTACTCCTCCCGATCCTCGCCAGAGGACGGAACCCATTCGATGTGCCAGCCAGGTGGAACCTGGGCAGGCCAAGACAAAGCATCCACATCCAAAGGTATACCTGTAAAATATTGCCACAAGCAAGGCTGAGTATACTAATACTTAGCAAGGCTTACCCGTCTGGTGAAAACTACATCACCGACATCTAGACAATGAGAGTCTTTTGGCTGGTGGGTTTGTTTGCCAAAAAGCAACTAAGAGTAGGTCCTTGCTTTCAAGTTTTAGCATCATATTCTAGTAGATTTAACCATTCTAGATTAGCATCCTGTCTAATCATACAAGTGGTGCAGTACAATTTATTTCATACAACAAGTTCATCATTCTCATAGTTCCACTTGTTACTCAATGTAGCAGGGCGGTCAAGCAGTCTCATTAACCGCGAGAAGCGGACAGTTCGAACCGAATTTCTGCTACCTGGCCAGGGGAAACCCAACACACACGGATACTCTGCTTGCTATAAAAGGTACAAGCATTTCCCAACCTTTCCCATCGATCCACAATTCGGAACCGGGTCCATTTCCTTAGGATAAAGGTTTACTGCTTCACTCGCAGTCTCACGCATATATCCACAAGTGTACGGCAGGGGAAAACAAAGTTTCCAAGGAGAGATGGCTATCGGCCCTAGCTGCTTCAATCTGGTACCGGGCTTACCGATCCCCATACATCGGCATGCATGTGGTACGTTCAAAAACTTGACACACTCAACCACACATTTCGACCTTAATCAATTATCATACACGGACGGGAGATCTACATCTATCATCCCGCCCGTCAATCCTTATGATTCCAACATAAGTAAAGACAAGCAAATCCTATGTCTCGCGAGTGACAGGAAATCACTCGACTTGTAACGGACCTATAGCCATGCACTATCGATCCCTTTCATACTAGTATTGCAAGTCATAGGTACTAGGAAATGTGCAGCTAAGGTATTCAATCAACTCCTTGAACGTAAATGCACAAACATAGAGAATTCAAAGTGCATAATTTGGTAAAGTTAGGTTATGCTCCGGGGCTTGCCTTCTTGCTCGGACTGGGGGTTAGCCTCCGGGTTGGTCGATCCTGCACCGGCACCTTCCTCCGGGACTTCTTCCTCGTCTGCGGGAATGAGGTGGTAGTTGCCGTCCGGGATGGCGCCTTCTACATGAGATGCATAACTTAGGGTGGCTGTTCTGGAATTTCAGATTCCATTTATTTTATTCTAACTAACTACAAAAAGGTTTATTCTTTTATATAAATCGATTTCCATCTAGATTACTTCGCATTTTTGTTTCTCCTTTTCTGCTCATCATTTTTATCTATAAACTTTATGACAGCTACTGGAGTATAAGAGTTAAGCTCACTCCAAAATTTAGCTAATTTTGAGCTACACATAATTTATTAAAAATATAACAAGTTGCTGCCAGCAGAATTGAATTTAATTCATATAAAATCGAAAATTCACCCATTTCAGGAGATCTTCCTACCAAAGCTAAGCATCAGCATGAGGAGGGCTCTGGCCAAGTGATGGCTCAAGATAACCCTTGGGTGATCCTCAATGATTTTCTAACCAAAAACCATATTTAATTATTTGCCATCCTAAACAGAGCAAAAAAAATTCAGTTTTTCATTTTTAACATGTGTGCTAACAAGTTTTAAGTCTCCAGGAGCAAAATGGTGATTTTTCACTATACAAATTATTTTTAATGATTTCTGCACTGCAAAAAGACAGAAAACCTATTTTAATTCATAACAGGAGCTATAGTTCATATTTTTACGTCCCCTTTGGACACAAGCTGTCCAAAGCCACTATACACAACGTATCCAAAGCTCAACCCTAGCGCAGCTCTGGATTGGAAATGGTGCATAACTTTAGATTTTCCTTGTTTGAATTTTAATTCAAAAACAGTTCGTCAAAAGTACAAACATGTCTAATAGAGATTGTAATTTAGACTCTCACGAATCCAGGGAGTATTTTTGTGCATTTTTCCGATTTTTGTACGATTTTTAATCGATTTTACAAGTTTCGGGAAAATCAAATCTAGACTTAAGAATCTTTTTACGCAGAGAACCCTAGATCTTTCAAAACTTCGCGAACCAGTCCTGCACTTTTGCACAGAGGCCCCCGGACAAACGAAGACGATGAAGGAAAGCCCTCGGCTCTCGCCGGAGTTGCGCCGGCCAAACGGCGGCGAACTAGGCACGGGGAAGTGGGGGAAAAGGATCCTGGGCTCACCACGAGTCGTTTGGGGACGGTTTGGAGGCCGGGGATGGTCGGAGTTTCGCCGGCGACGAGGTGGTGGCGGCGCGGCCGCCGCGGCTTCTACGCCGGTGAGCTCGGGGTCGTTCGCCGAGGTTTGAGGGGTCCTAGAGCACCAGTGGAGCTCGAGGATGCCAATGGCGTGCTCGGTTGACCTCGGGGACGGCTCGGAGTAGGGGCTCGACGTGCGGGTGCTCCGGTGGCCGAAAATCGCGATTTGGGGGAATTCACGAATTCTCGCCGGAGAAGGGTCAATGTCTTGGGGAAAGTTGGGGGTTTTGGAGCTGGTGGAGTGGACTAGCTCCGTGCGGGATGGATTTGGGAATGGTGGAGCGTGGACGAGGAATTTCGCGAAGAGCTTGGGTTCGGCTTGCGCGTCGCGAGGAGGAAGAAGACCGAGCGAGCGCGGGGAAGTGGAAATGGCCAAGTGAGCGAGTGAGAGGAGGGGTGTGAGTGCGCGGTGGAGTGATTGAGCACGCAAGGGAGGCACTGTGCGGCCTCGGGAGCGTGCGAGCGCGTGGGTGGCTGTCGCGGTCGCCATTGATGGCGCGCGAGCTCGAACAGAGCGCACACGCGCGGTTGGGCGTCAAAGATCATCGCGTGATGAAGTGGAGATCCTCAGCAGAGGCTTTGGCGCGACGCGAATGGACTCTACCGCCTGCAGTGCGCTCGGCGCGGCGCGAGCGCGCGTGCGGCCACGGCGGCGCGCGACCGTATGATGGCGCTCCGCGGCGCGAGGCGAGGCGAGGCGACAGTGGCGAAGTGATGGCTCGGGAGTGGCCGGACAAGAGCTAGGCGACAAGCGCCAGCGTCCGCCGCGGCTTGGCCAGTTCAGCGCCGCCTGCGCTGCTCGCCGGCCACGTGGCGGCCGAGCTCCGGCCAGCGCAGCGCGCGCCAGGGGCACTGTAGCATGCCCGTGGAGCTCCGATTTCCAAATTCGAATTTTCTCCAAAAATTCGAACTGAACTTCGAAACGGGTAAAATTAAAAGTTGGGGTCTGAGGTGTGGGACACAACTTTCGAGCTTGGACCAGGCACTTCGACCAGGCGCTACGGCGCTTCGAGCTTGAACGCAAGCTCGAGCTTGCCGAGCCTCGAATGGTCGGAAACGCCACTCGAGGGTGAGTGCCCCCCTCGAGCTTGGCTGCGAAGCCTCGAGCGTGCCGAAACGTCGCTCGAGGGTAAGTGCCCCCTCGAGCTTGGCTGCGGTGCCTCGAGCGTGCCGGAACGTCGCTCGAGGGTGAGTCCTCGAGCTTGGCTGCGGAGCCTCGAGGGTGACGGAACGTCGCTCGAGGGTGAGTCCTATCGTGCGGCCTCGATCGTCACGGAAACTACTGGCTAGGCTCGATCGTGACGGACATAGCTCGATCGTCACGGACATGGCTCGATCGTCACGGACATAGCTCGATCGGGACGGATATACGGCTAAGCTCGATCGTGACGGACATCCGGGCTAAGCTCGATCGTGACGGACATCCGGGCTAAGCTCGATCGTGACGGACATCCCCGCTCGAGGGCCATCGAGCGGAACGAACGCCGTGGCGAGGTTGTCGCGAAGGGCTGTTGGTGATGACAACTACTCTTTTTGGTCCGAGATTTTTTTAGATTTCAGTTGGGTGCCAAACAACCCTTGTTTTTGAATTATACTTGAATTTTTGACGAATTTTTGAATTTCAACCCAATTCCCTGTTGCATTGATTTTAATTGCACTTTTTAATTCTTTTGACATCAGAGATGTCACAGCCTACCCCCCTTAAAAGGAATCTCGTCCCGAGATTCGATTAAACCTAGAGATAGAGAGGGGAAAAGAAATACCTCGGCTTATGAAAGTATGTCGGGGAAATTCTTCCTAAGATAGTCCTCGGTTTCCCACGTGGCTTCATCTTCGGAGTGATGACTCCACTGAACTTTGTACATTTTAACTCCCTTCCTTCGTGTTTGTCGCTCTTTCTCGTCGAGGATCTTAACGGGATGCTCATCATAAGAGAGATCCGGTTCAACCGAGAGTTCCT
This sequence comes from Digitaria exilis, assembly GCA_015342445.1. NCBI lineage: Eukaryota > Viridiplantae > Streptophyta > Magnoliopsida > Poales > Poaceae > Digitaria > Digitaria exilis. Next base: position 250,507 of record JACEFO010002243.1, read on the forward strand.
CTTGTTCAACAACTTCGGTCGGAACACGTAGACACCTCTTAAGTTGAGAAACATGAAATACATCGTGTACAGCTGAGAGTTTTTCGGGAAGCCTCACTTGATAGGCTACCGGCCCATATTGCTGAGTAATTTCATACGGGCCGATATAACGAGGTGCAAGCTTTCCTTTTAGTCCGAATCTTTGCACACCTTTGGTCGGGGAGACTTTAAGATACACGTGATCACCAACTTCAAACTGAAGTGGCTTCCGCCGTTGATCAAAGTAACTCTTCTGCCTTGACTGGGTAGTTCTCAAATTTTCACGAATGATTCTAACCTTTTCCTCTGCTTCCTTTACAAGGTCAGGGCCATAAGCATACCTCTCGCCTGCCTGGGACCAACACAACGGGGTCCGACATCTTCTACCATACAAGGCTTCGAAAGGTGCCATTTTAAGGCTCGCTTGGTAGCTGTTGTTATAGGAAAATTCGGCCAGGGATAGACACTTCTCCCAATTCTTCCCATAATGAATAACACAAGCTCGAAGCATATCCTCAAGTATTTGATTTACCCTTTCCGTCTGCCCATCGGTTTGTGGGTGATATGCTGAACTACGGATCAGTTTGGTGCCTAGGGATAATTGCAATTGTTCCCAAAAGCGTGCTACGAACGGAGCACCACGATCTGAAATTATCGTCTTGGGTACCCCATGTAGACAAACGATCCGCTCCAAATAAATCTCCGCGTACTTCTTAGCGTTATAAAAGGTATTGACCGGAATAAAATGTGCGGTCTTGGTAAGGCGGTCCACAATTACCCAAATAGAATCATGCCCCTGAGGGGTTCTGGGAAGTCCAACAATAAAGTCCATGTTTATGTCTTCCCACTTCCATGAGGGAATAGGTAGAGGTTGAAGCGTGCCTGCTACCTTCAAATGGCTGGCCTTAACCCGCTGGCAGGTGTCACATTCCGACACATATGTGGCAATTTCTCGCTTCATCCGAGTCCACCAAAAGTTTTGTTTCAAATCTTGGTACATTTTGGTGCTGCCGGGATGAATAGAAAATTTAGAGAGATGTGCCTCATCCATAATCTTCCTCCGGAGTTCCGTGTTTTTAGGCACCACGAGGCGATGCCCAAACCACATTACTCCCTGCCCATCTAGCCGGAAACACTTGTACTTCTCTTTCACCTTCTCCTTGGACAATTTCCTTTTAAGGATTTTAATGCTCGCGTCATTTAATTGGGCTACAACAATCTGATCGTGCAAGGTTGGTTCCACTGCAATATGGCTGAAGTACCCGTGTGGAACAATCTCCAAATTGAGCTTTGCCATTTCATGACACAGGGTGTCAGCGTAGGACTCCACGGAAAGACAATGACAACGAGCCTTGCGGCTTAGTGCATCCGCAACTACATTAGCCTTCCCGGGGTGATAATGCACACTAAGGTCATAGTCCTTTGCTAACTCCAACCATCTTCGCTGTCTCATATTCAAATGTGCCTGAGTGAAAACATATTTGAGGCTCTTGTGGTCTGTGTATATGTTGCAGGGAACACCCATCAAATAGTGTCTCCACATCTTGAGAGCATGAATGACCGCTGCTAACTCAAGATCATGCGTGGGGTAGTTTTGCTCATGAGGCCGAAGTGCTCGAGAAGCATAAGCAATCACTCGGTTTTCTTGCATGAGAACACAGCCAAGACCGGTGCCTGATGCATCGCAATAGACATCATAAGGCTTGGTGCAATCGGGCTGAGCCAAAACTGGGGCTGAAGTTAAATGTCTTCGCAAGGTGTGGAAAGCTTCCTCACATTTGTCATTCCACTCAAATTTAACTCCCTTCCTCAAGAGTTCGGTCATGGGCTTTGCTATCCGAGAGAAATCCGGAATAAAACGACGGTAATAACCGGCTAAACCCAGAAAACTCCAAATCTCGTGGACAGATGTAGGTGGTTGCCAATCTAGCACCTCTTGCACTTTGGTTGGATCCACGGATATACCATCCTTGGAAACCGTGTGACCTAAAAACTTCACGCTCTCAAGCCAGAATTCACACTTGGAGAACTTGGCATAGAGCTGGTGATCTCTCAATCTTTGAAGAACAATGCGAAGGTGCTCGACATGCTCTTCCTCATTCTTAGAATATATAAGAATGTCATCAATGAAAACCACCACAAACTTGTCTAGTTCAGACATGAAGACCGAATTCATGAGGTACATGAAATAGGCTGGGGCATTCGTGAGTCCAAAGGACATAACCAGGAATTCATAAAGTCCATATCGTGTGGAAAAGGCAGTCTTTGGAATGTCACATGGCCTGATTTTGATTTGGTGATAGCCAGAGCGAAGGTCAATCTTGGAGAACACTCTGGCGCCAGCTAGTTGGTCGAACAAGATGTCAATACGGGGGAGTGGGTACTTGTTCTTAATAGTTACCGCATTGAGAGGCCGGTAATCAATACACAACCTCAAGGAATGGTCCTTCTTCTTCACAAAGATAGCGGGACATCCCCAGGGTGATACACTTGGACGAATGAAACCTTTATCTAGCAATTCTTGGAGTTGAATTTTTAATTCAGCCAATTCATTGGGCGGCATTCTATATGGTCTCTTTGATATAGGTGCTGTGCCAGGTTGAAGTTCAATCACGAATTCAATGTCTCTATCCGGCGGCATCCCAGGTAAGTCATCCGGAAATACATCGGCATACTCACATACCACCAGAATGTCCTTTAGTTGGGTTTCTACCATTGCATAAGCACACGCATCGACGCGAGTCCGTTGTGGCAGATATAGCACACTCGGGCCATGCGTAGGCGAGTTTATCTCAACAACTCGTTCCGCAACATCTAGGACAACCTTGTGTTGAGTCATCCAATTGGCTCCTAACACAATGTCAATTCCTTCCATACCAAGCAGAATCAAATCAGTAGGAAAGGTTTTACTTCCCAACCTGATTGGAACTTTTCGGGTGACTTGGTTGGATGAAAGTTTACCTCCCGCAGTTGATATCACATAAGATGATTTGGTATGGTAAGATTTTAATCCGCATTTCACATGAAACCTTGTGCTTATAAAACTATGTGTTGCCCCGGAATCAAACAATATCACAGCAGGTTGAGTGCAGATAGGGAAAGTACCAGTCATGTCTGGGGCTCCCTCGGGTAAGTCGGCCAAGGTGGTGTAGTTGAGCCGTCCTTGCCGAACTTGCACACGCTGCTGCTGCTTGCCCTTGCCTTGCTGATTTCCCGGGCGCTGATTTTGCTGCTTGTTCTGCGGACAATCCTTGATAAAATGATCTTTACTTCCACACTTGAAGCACTGATAGCCGGCTCCAGGACGAGCTGGCTGCTGTGCACTCTGCCTAGGTGCTTGCTGCTGCGGCGGTGGAGGGAAACGAGGCGCGTTAGGCTGTGGCGGCCTAGCAACCCATCCACCTCCCTGAGGTGCCCGGGACTGTCCCTGCGGTACAGCCGGGGGAACCAAGCGGAACCTCTGCGGCTGCGCGCTCGACGGTCCAGCGGGAGTCTTCCTCTTCTTCTCCGCCTTGTGCACCACATTGGCGTCTTCCTGGGTGATGGCAAGGTTCACGAGATCGCCGTACGTGGCAGCACGGGTGGTGGCCAACTGTGCCTTCAACTTGGTGTTAAGGCCACGTCGGAACCTCTCTAGCTTCTTCTCGTCGGAGTCGGCGTGATGACCCGCATAAGGGCACAGACCATTGAAGGCCTGGGAGTACTGGAGCACTGTGCGGGTACCCTGGGTCAGCGCCAAAAACTCATTCAGCTTTCGCTCTACTAGACCGGCCGGAATGTGATGAGCTTTGAATGCAGCTTTGAACTCATCCCACTCAACTACATGACCCTCCTGCTGCAGGGCCAGGTAGTTCTCCCACCAAAGGAGAGCTGGGCCGCGGAGCTGCTGCGCCGCGAACACGACCTTGCGGTTGGAGGTGCAAGGCGTTGCCAAAATGGTGAACTTGGACTCGATGGCTCGAATCCAGGTGTCGGCCTCCAAAGGCTCATCAGCACGAGAGAAGATCGGCGGGTGCGTTGCCAGAAAATCCTCGTATCGGGCCACCTGAGGCTGAGGGGCCCGTTGACCTCCCTGCTGAAGCATCTGCTGCTGCATCATCTGCTGCTGATGCTGCAGGTTCCGGAGAATCTCCGTTTGCGTGGCATACAGCTGCTGCCACGTCGGAGGTTGCTGCGGTGGAGGAGGTGGCGGTGGCTGTTGCTGCCCCTCTGGCCCTTGCTGGTTAGCGTTGGAGCCACGAGCATCGTGACCGCTGCGGGTGATTGCCATCTGCAGCAGGGACTTATATTAGCCACATTTCATAAGCTTGCATAATGAATGACAAGATAAAATGTGACAACATATTAAGTGTACTGCGCAGAATGACAAATCAGCACGCAGTTCGGGAGAAAAATCATATCTCCCAACAGGAAACAAGTCAAATGCTCCCATTCGGTCAGTAGCTCGGAAATTTTATGCTCTACAACTTTCATGTTGGGCTCGGAATCAAATTCGGACTGGAACTAAGCCGAAAAATTCAATCTTTAGCTCTCTGCATTTGCTGTTTTTCAGCAGGCCGAGCTATAGTGTTTTGGTTGCCATTTTTATTTCGCTTAACCAATGGGGTTGCAATTTGGTGATCATTTTGTTTGACAAATTCCAAACAACTTTGTAGTTCACATCACAGCCCAGAAATGAATGGAAAACCCATCAATAATTAAAACAAGGTCAGCTGCAGAATGTTTTCAACACAGCTGTAACAACATCATCAAGTTTTACACCACAACCACACCATTAATTTACATTGCCACCAAATAGGAGGAGCTCAACTCCATCTAGCCTATTATAACATGAAGCCAAAATCTAGGCCTAGCGGAGGAGTAAACTTGCTACTACCACTCTAAAAATCATCCAAGTTGTTAGCAGTAGCCTCGCTGCCCATAGGTGAAGGTGGAGCTGGAAGGGGCGGCATGTCATCCTCGGTGTCCATGTCGGAATCGGGGGCCTCTCCTTCACCATTCCCTCCTTCTTGCTCAAGAAGGTGCTGAGCGTCATGGGCGGCAAGCATAGCATTTGCATGCTCCAAGGTACCATGTACCTCCTCAAGCTCATCTCTAGTTTGTGCTAACTCATTCTGGGTGTTGTTGTGTGCAATCTGGAGGTCATTCAATTGCCTCTCCAAGTCAGAAATCATGGCATCTCTAGTGGTCACCTCAATGGACAAAGAGGTCCTCTCAACCCCTATGTCACGGGCGCGAGCGGACATGTCCATAGCAATGTTGAGCATCTCGCTCTGCGACCGTCCAAGAAGTGCCTGCAAACGGTGATACGCCCGTATCCACCTCATCATCAAAGCGGCTGCTGCGACGGGGTTCTCCGCCATCCTCAAAGGAGAGCTAAGGTAGCGCCTCATCCAGTGGGGATCATCCGGCTGAGTTGGTGGAAACAGCCCAAGCAACTGGTGCTCTACCAAGCTCTGGTTCTGAGCACAAAAAGAACTGATGCCATTCAAGGCAGCTAGCTCACAAGTCGTCTCCATGTGGTGTCCATGAACTTCCACCGTCCAGGTGGGGGAACTAGGACACGGCGGGTGACGGTGTACCACCAAACGCACACGGGAACGAGTCACACCACGGTCTCGGATGAGGATTCTCTCATATTGTGGCGGTGTAGGGTAGCCAAGTGCCTGTAGAACCGACCACAAGATGCTAGGGAAGCCTTCCCATCCCAAGCAATCAGAGAAAGACACGTCGTTGGGGTGGCTAGCCAGGTCAGCGAGGGCGTCCATCTGAACCAAAAGGAAAAGGGGCAAGGGTGAGAACCGGTTAGTGCCAAAGAGCAAAAACAGATTCTGTGCAGGGTGGTAAAAATTACAAAACTCGAAATCTACAAGCTCAAAAATTCCCAAATTTGGCCAGGACATTGTTTAAATAATTCCTAACAAGTTTCATGTTGGAGGTTTGAGCAGAAACTGTCGTTAAGATGGTGTAAAAATTCAATTTTTATCTCACTGTCCCCAGAAATTTCCAGCAGACAGGGGGTTACCATTTTTAGCATAACTCCAATTTTACCTGACCATTTTCGTTGAAATTTCTCCGGCATTTACTTCATAATATTTATGACAACTTTCATGTTGAACACTTTTTCATTTGGCAACGTTTTCAGTTTCGATTTAAGGTTGCAAACAGACTGTTCTCAGCAGCATTTTTGGGTTGTAAATTTCAATTTCTTTGACGGCGGTTTGATTTGGCCAAGGGTTAAAATTGATATTAATTCAGTGAGAATGCAATGCATGAGCGGCCTATTCGTTCTCACCAACACACATGCCAATAACTTTTGGCTTACGAAGTTAGTGCCGGTGGCTAGGCAATATCCGTCTCTCCCTATATTAACTAGTCGAATTTCTCTAACCGTTTCAACATACGGATTCGCGGTTAGTGTACCTGCAGAAAATTCCATTCCAGAGCATGTATAATCAACCTTTCGTGCCAGCACTCACGAAAGTGTCTCCATTCATTACCACCCACTATAGAGGTGGCACCCGATCGTTTAACATTGAACGGGCAATGTTCATATGTCACCAAGGCAACATATTGACAGTTTCATACGCTATTGGAATAGCGTATTGACTTTGTGCCGCCATCATATTTGCATATGATGCCGTGGTACGCTACAGCAATCGCCGTACCTTGCGCCCACCATCCTATTCTAGTTTCATACGCCATCACAACGTATTGACTATGTGCCGCCACTATATTTTCATATAGTGCCGTGGTACGTTACAACAATCGCCGTACCTTGCGCCCACCATTGCGGAAAGTAAATGACAGAATGAAATGTGCTGGAAGTCAGTATAATATACTATTTGCCACCTATCATATCGTGATCCCTTAACCCACATAGGCTTCACGCTCTAGGTAACATCCTTAGCGGTCCTAACAACAACCTTCCACCGAAAAGCACGGCGGAAGTACGAGTTGGCAAATTTTATTCCAAAAATATTTATTTAAGGTTTGTTGGTCTCTCTGGTGCGCTGTTTCGGCTCTGATACCAGCTGTGGCGGACCACTCCAAAATTATTCCAAGTTAAGTACCCCGGGACCACTAACCGAGTAGTCAGGCACTTAATCCGGAATAAGCTGGAGCGCCGTCGGATTAAACCCGATAAACCACGTTCTTTTCTCGATCGAAACAACAGCACGCCCACACGAAGGTGAGTTCCAGAGATTACAACATTCCACAAATTAACTTACACACATAGATATTACAAGTTATTACAAACCAGGTTCAAATTTAAATCAGAGTACAAGTCTTGCAGCGGAAATAAAAGTTCATTACAGCGGAATTTAAAAAGTCATAACAACTGAATTTAGAGGTTCATTGCAGCGGAAGTAAAACAATCTAACGACGATTCAAAATAACTCCGTGCTGAAGCCTGCCACGAAGCTACTCCTCCCGATCCTCGCCAGAGGACGGAACCCATTCGATGTGCCAGCCAGGTGGAACCTGGGCAGGCCAAGACAAAGCATCCACATCCAAAGGTATACCTGTAAAATATTGCCACAAGCAAGGCTGAGTATACTAATACTCAGCAAGGCTTACCCGTCTGGTGAAAACTACATCACCGACATCTAGACAATGAGAGTCTTTTGGCTGGTGGGTTTGTTTGCCAAAAAGCAACTAAGAGTAGGTCCTTGCTTTCAAGTTTTAGCATCATATTCTAGTAGATTTAACCATTCTAGATTAGCATCCTGTCTAATCATACAAGTGGTGCAGTACAATTTATTTCATACAACAAGTTCATCATTCTCATAGTTCCACTTGTTACTCAATGTAGCAGGGCGGTCAAGCAGTCTCATTAACCGCGAGAAGCGGACAGTTCGAACCGAATTTCTGCTACCTGGCAAGGGGAAACCCAACACACACGGATACTCTGCTTGCTATAAAAGGTACAAGCATTTCCCAACCTTTCCCATCGATCCACAATTCGGAACCGGATCCATTTCCTTAGGATAAAGGTTTACTGCTTCACTCGCAGTCTCACGCATATATCCACAAGTGTACGGCAGGGGAAAACAAAGTTTCCAAGGAGAGATGGCTATCGGCCCTAGCTGCTTCAATCTGGTACCGGGCTTACCGATCCCCATACATCGGCATGCATGTGGTACGTTCAAAAACTTGACACACTCAACCACACATTTCGACCTTAATCAATTATCATACACGGACGGGAGATCTACATCTATCATCCCGCCCGTCAATCCTTATGATTCCAACATAAGTAAAGACAAGCAAATCCTATGTCTCGCGAGTGACAGGAAATCACTCGACTTGTAACGGACCTATAGCCATGCACTATCGATCCCTTTCATACTAGTATTGCAAGTCATAGGTACTAGGAAATGTGCAGCTAAGGTATTCAATCAACTCCTTGAACGTAAATGCACAAACATAGAGAATTCAAAGTGCATAATTTGGTAAAGTTAGGTTATGCTCCGGGGCTTGCCTTCTTGCTCGGACTGGGGGTTAGCCTCCGGGTTGGTCGATCCTGCACCGGCACCTTCCTCCGGGACTTCTTCCTCGTCTGCGGGAATGAGGTGGTAGTTGCCGTCCGGGATGGCGCCTTCTACATGAGATGCATAACTTAGGGTGGCTGTTCTGGAATTTCAGATTCCATTTATTTTATTCTAACTAACTACAAAAAGGTTTATTCTTTTATATAAATCGATTTCCATCTAGATTACTTCGCATTTTTGTTTCTCCTTTTCTGCTCATCATTTTTATCTATAAACTTTATGACAGCTACTGGAGTATAAGAGTTAAGCTCACTCCAAAATTTAGCTAATTTTGAGCTACACATAATTTATTAAAAATATAACAAGTTGCTGCCAGCAGAATTGAATTTAATTCATATAAAATCGAAAATTCACCCATTTCAGGAGATCTTCCTACCAAAGCTAAGCATCAGCATGAGGAGGGCTCTGGCCAAGTGATGGCTCAAGATAACCCTTGGGTGATCCTCAATGATTTTCTAACCAAAAACCATATTTAATTATTTGCCATCCTAAACAGAGCAAAAAAAATTCAGTTTTTCATTTTTAACATGTGTGCTAACAAGTTTTAAGTCTCCAGGAGCAAAATGGTGATTTTTCACTATACAAATTATTTTTAATGATTTCTGCACTGCAAAAAGACAGAAAACCTATTTTAATTCATAACAGGAGCTATAGTTCATATTTTTACGTCCCCTTTGGACACAAGCTGTCCAAAGCCACTATACACAACATATCCAAAGCTCAACCCTAGCGCAGCTCTGGATTGGAAATGGTGCATAACTTTAGATTTTCCTTGTTTGAATTTTAATTCAAAAACAGTTCGTCAAAAGTACAAACATGTCTAATAGAGATTGTAATTTAGACTCTCACGAATCCAGGGAGTATTTTTGTGCATTTTTCCGATTTTTGTACGATTTTTAATCGATTTTACAAGTTTCGGGAAAATCAAATCTAGACTTAAGAATCTTTTTACGCAGAGAACCCTAGATCTTTCAAAACTTCGCGAACCAGTCCTGCACTTTTGCACAGAGGCCCCCGGACAAACGAAGACGATGAAGGAAAGCCCTCGGCTCTCGCCGGAGTTGCGCCGGCCAAACGGCGGCGAACTAGGCACGGGGAAGTGGGGGAAAAGGATCCTGGGCTCACCACGAGTCGTTTGGGGACGGTTTGGAGGCCGGGGATGGTCGGAGGTTCGCCGGCGACGAGGTGGTGGCGGCGCGGCCGCCGCGGCTTCTACGCCGGTGAGCTCGGGGTCGTTCGCCGAGGTTCGAGGGGTCCTAGAGCACCAGTGGAGCTCGAGGATGCCAATGGCGTGCTCGGTTGACCTCGGGGACGGCTCGGAGTAGGGGCTCGACGTGCGGGTGCTCCGGTGGCCGAAAATCGCGATTTGGGGGAATTCACGAATTCTCGCCGGAGAAGGGTCAATGTCTTGGGGAAAGTTGGGGGTTTTGGAGCTGGTGGAGTGGACTAGCTCCGTGCGGGATGGATTTGGGAATGGTGGAGCGTGGACGAGGAATTTCGCGAAGAGCTTGGGTTCGGCTTGCGCGTCGCGAGGAGGAAGAAGACCGAGCGAGCGCGGGGAAGTGGAAATGGCCAAGTGAGCGAGTGAGAGGAGGGGTGTGAGTGCGCGGTGGAGTGATTGAGCACGCAAGGGAGGCACTGTGCGGCCTCGGGAGCGTGCGAGCGCGTGGGTGGCTGTCGCGGTCGCCATTGATGGCGCGCGAGCTCGAACAGAGCGCACACGCGCGGTTGGGCGTCAAAGATCATCGCGTGATGAAGTGGAGATCCTCAGCAGAGGCTTTGGCGCGACGCGAATGGACTCTACCGCCTGCAGTGCGCTCGGCGCGGCGCGAGCGCGCGTGCGGCCACGGCGGCGCGCGACCGTATGATGGCGCTCCGCGGCGCGAGGCGAGGCGAGGCGACAGCGGCGAAGTGATGGCTCGGGAGTGGCCGGACAAGAGCTAGGCGACAAGCGCCAGCGTCCGCCGCGGCTTGGCCAGTTCAGCGCCGCCTGCGCCGCTCGCCGGCCACGTGGCGGCCGAGCTCCGGCCAGCGCAGCGCGCGCCAGGGGCACTGTAGCATGCCCGTGGAGCTCCGATTTCCAAATTCGAATTTTCTCCAAAAATTCGAACTGAACTTCGAAACGGGTAAAATTAAAAGTTGGGGTCTGAGGTGTGGGACACAACTTTCGAGCTTGGACCAGGCACTTCGACCAGGCGCTACGGCGCTTCGAGCTTGAACGCAAGCTCGAGCTTGCCGAGCCTCGAATGGTCGGAAACGCCACTCGAGGGTGAGTGCCCCCCTCGAGCTTGGCTGCGAAGCCTCGAGCGTGCCGGAACGTCGCTCGAGGGTAAGTGCCCCCTCGAGCTTGGCTGCGAAGCCTCGAGCGTGCCGAAACGTCGCTCGAGGGTAAGTGCCCCCCTCGAGCTTGGCTGCGGAACCTCGAGCGTGCCGGAACGTCGCTCGAGGGTGAGTCCTCGAGCTTGGCTGCGGAGCCTCGAGGGTGACGGAACGTCGCTCGAGGGTGAGTCCTATCGTGCGGCCTCGATCGTCACGGAAACTACTGGCTAGGCTCGATCGTGACGGACATAGCTCGATCGTCACGGACATGGCTCGATCGTCACGGACATAGCTCGATCGGGACGGATATACGGCTAAGCTCGATCGTGACGGACATCCGGGCTAAGCTCGATCGTGACGGACATCCGGGCTAAGCTCGATCGTGACGGACATCCCCGCTCGAGGGCCATCGAGCGGAACGAACGCCGTGGCGAGGTTGTCGCGAAGGGCTGTTGGTGATGACAACTACTCTTTTTGGTCCGAGATTTTTTTTGATTTCAGTTGGGTGCCAAACAACCCTTGTTTTTGAATTATACTTGAATTTTTGACGAATTTTTGAATTTCAACCCAATTCCCTGTTGCATTGATTTTAATTGCACTTTTTAATTCTTTTGACATTAGAGATGTCACAGTAGAGGTCCTCAATCGGCCACGACCCTTTATATTTATAGGGTGGTCAGGTCTTGCCCCATAAGGTAGTCCTTGTACAGATCTAAAAACGTGAAAAACCCTGATTCTACTCGGACTCGGGGACAGGCGGTCAGACTGCCTATGACAGACGGTTAGACCGCCTGACACATTGCCAGATCGGCTACAGGGCCCGGCCGGTCGAACCGCGTGCACAGGCGGTCTAGACCGGCTGTCCCAGCCTGATTGGCTTTAAGCCATTTTTGGTCATCAACATAATGCAAGCGATGCAAGCAATTCAACTATCACTACAGCAACAACGCGGGGAGCCTCCGCCAGTTGAGAATGACCATATTGAGGATGAGAATCCTTTTGTGTCGGCGGCGGAAGCTGCACGTCTTCGGGCTGAAGCAGCACATCGTGCTACTGCAGGTGGTGATGGTCACGACGCTGGCCGTGGACGTGGCCGTGGTAGTGTCCAGTGACATGCTGCTGGCTTTGGTAATTTTGGAGCTCATCGACGATCGCAAAATTTTGGTCGTGCACGGCTTGTCCCAATTGGCGGTGCTGCAGATTTTGATTTTGATGAGAATTCTGATTATGGTGATGATGGTAGGCATGGTGGTTTTGCTGCTCATGGTGGTGGTTACAATGACCGTGGTGGTGCTCACTTTCATCACTTTGGTGCTTTTGGTGACCAGCATTTTGGTGGTATTGATGGCCACCATGACTGGCGTCGTGGTGATCATGAACGTCGCCCGCGATGATGATGGTTTGGGTAGAGTTAAAATTTCAATCCCTTCATTTAATGGCAAGGAAAATGCTGATTCTTACTATGAGTGGGAGACCAAGGTGGATCAGATTTTTTACTTATATGAGTACCCTGCTGAGAAGAAGGTAAAATTGGCAGCAATTGAGTTGAAATGCTATGTCATTACATGGTGGAATCAATTACATGCAGAATACCACCATGTGGGACATGATCGTATCACTTGGGAAGACATGAAGAGGGAAATGAGACGTCGCTTTGTTCCTGCATATTATTCTCGTGACTTACATTTGCCGTTGAAATGCCTTGTGCAAGGTGATCGCAGCGTTGATGAGTATTTTCAGGAAATGGAAATGTGCCTACTTCGTACTGGAATAACTGAGGATGAAGAATCCACTATGGCTCGTTTCTTAGTTGGACTCAATAAACCAATTGCTAACAATGTGGACATGACTAGTTACACCAATCTCATGGAATTGGTGCACTTTGCAAAAAGAGCAGAACGACAGTTGGCTGAATCTTATAACAAAAATCGTGTTTCATTTTCTGCTACTAACAATAATTCCCCATCACGCAACCAACAACAGCAAGGGTCAGGTTCCCAAGCACCTTCCTCGCGAGCACCTTTTACACCTCGTGCAGATTCTAGAACAACATAACAACCTGAGGTGAGAAAAACCATTGGCTCAAGTCAGTCCAGCTCCTCTACTGCTCCTGGCAAGAAGAAAACAAGTTCAATTGAGTGTTTTAAGTGTGGTGACCATGGGCATAAGCAGGCTGAATGCCCCAATCGACGTGTTATTCTTGCCCTTGCCGATGGTTCTTATGATTCACAAAGTGAGGAGGTGGATGTCGATGATGACACGGATTTCCATGATGGCAGCGTAGCAACTTTGGAATATGAAGCAGAGGATGGTGAGTGTGAATTAGGCTTGAATTGTTTAGCGCTAGAAGCTTTTCATCATGTTGGTGAGATGCACACAAACTCTATTCTGCCAAGATCCACGATAGAAATTACTTGTGCTGATTTTGATGAGCTGCTTGTACATTTGAATGATTGGGACACTCATGATTCCTCCAAGAGTGCTTCTATCATATTACAGGAAGCTCCATGTCATTTTGATAGTAGCTTGAAGGCTGATACTCTGAATCCTACGAAACCTAAAGTAATGCAAGAAGTTATTTGTGCTCCGGAATATGGAAATGAGCTACCGTTATTCCCTTTTGAAAATACTCTTACATGCTTGCTGCCACCTGAATGTCCACCTCCATATTCGAGTATACCAAATCATTCTTTGGTGATGCGTCGTGTTCTTTCAACTCAATTAGTTGCAGCTGAACAAGGGCAGCGTCATAACTTGTTTCAATCACGTTGCAAAATCAAAGGACAAGTTTGTCGATTCATAATTGATGGTGGAAGCTATAACAATATTGTTAGTGCCATGCTTGTTGAGAAGCTTGGGCTGCAAACACGTCGCCACCCACACCCTTACCATATGCAATGGTTAAATAATTCAGGGACAATAAAGGTTTGTTCCATGGTCAGACTATAATTTTCTACTGGTGACTATCATGATGAGGTGGATTGTGACATTGTTCCAATGCAAGCTTGCCACTTACTTTTGGGCCGTCCATGGCAATTTGATGTCGATTCTATGCATTATGGCCGTTCAAACAAATACTCATTTATTCAAAAAGAGAAGAAGGTGCTTCTTGTCCCATTGACTCCTGAAGATATACATGCTTCCGATATTGCTCGTATGAAAAGAGAGGAGAGTGACAAGAGAAAAATGAGTGACACTCTATAAAGCCTACAAAAAACAAAGGAGTACCACAACATAATGAATGTTTATTGGTGAGCAAGAGTGATTTGCGAGAAGTGCGAAACACACCAGCCCCATTCTTTGTGCTCCTTTACAAGGATGTTTTGGTTTCAACTAACAGCTCACCCTCAGCATTGCCCAGTGTGGTTCTTGATTTATTGCAGGACTTTGAAGATGTGTTCCCGGATGAGGTGCCGGTTGGTCTTCCTCCTGTACGTGGCATTGAACACCAAATTGATTTGGTTCCTGGTGCTTCTCTTCTGAATCGTCTAGCATATCGTACTAATCCTGATGAAACAAAAGAAATTCAATGACAGGTAAAAGTGCTTTTCGACAAAGGGTATGTTCGAGAATCCCTTTCCCCATGTGCTGTTCCAGTACTCTTAGTACAAAAAAAGATGGTTCTTGGCGCATGTGTGTTGACTGTCGTGCTATAGATGCTATAACTGTTAGATATCGTTACCCTATTCCCAGGCTTGATGATATGTTAGATGAATTATGTGGCGCTATTATTTTCTCCAAAATGTATTTACGCAGCGGCTATCACCAAATTCGGATGAAAATTGGAGACGAATGGAAGACAACATTTAAAACAAAATTTGGTTTATATGAATGGCTTGTTATGCCCCTTGGATTGACAAATGCTCCTTCAACTTTTATGCGTTTAATGAATCATGTTCTGAGAGCATTTATTGGCAAGTTTGTGGTTGTATATTTTGATGATATCCTAATCTATAGTAAGTCTTTTGATTAACATATTGATCATATCCGCCAAGTACTAGCTGTTTTGAGGGCTAAAAAGTTGTATGGGAACATTGCTAAGTGCACTTTTTGCACAGATAGTGTTGTTTTTCTTGGTTTTGTTATGACTGCAGAGGGCATTCGTGTTGATGAAGATAAGATCAAAGCAATAAAGGACTAGCCTACACCAACAAATGTGAGCCAAGTTCGCAGTTTTCATGGGCTTGCAGGTTTCTACAGGAGATTTGTTAAAGATTTTAGTACAATTGCTGCACCACTGAACAATCTGACAAAGAAGGACATCCCCTTCAAGTGGGGAGCTGAACAGGGCCAAGCATTCCAAGAACTAAAAAGAACACTTTGTGAAGCACCACTACTACAACTACTAGACTTTGGTAAAACCTTTGAAATTAACTGTGATGCAAGTGGTGTTGGCATCGGTGGTGTGCTAATGCAGGAAGGTAAACCCATAGCTTACTTTTCTGAAAAATTAAATGGTCCACATCTGAACTACTCTGTCTATGACAAAGAGCTTTATACCTTAGTTCGAGTTCTCGAAATATGGCAGCATTACTTGTTTCCTAAAGATTTTGTCATACACTCTGATCATGAAGCTTTAAAATATCTCAAGACTCAAGGTAAGCTGAACTGCAGGCATGCAAAATGGATTGAGTTTATTGAGACATTCCCATATGTTGTCAAGCATAAGAAAGGTAAAGATAACATTGTTGCAGATGCTTTGTCAAGAAGACGTGCGTTGGTTACTCAGCTTGATGCAAAGGTTCTTAGTTTGGATTCAATTAAAACACTCTATTCTATTGATTCAGATTTTAAATAAGCTTTCTCTCATTGCATAGCTGGGAAAGGTTGGGAAAAGTTCTATGTACATGACTGATTCTTATTTCGGACTAACAAACTTTGTATTCCAGCTTGTTCGATTCGACATGTTCTTTGCAGGAAGCACATGCACGTGACTTAGCTGGTCATTTTGGCATAAAGAAGACATTGGATATGCTTGCTGACCATTTCTTTTGGCCACATATGAGACGTCATGTCCAGCAACATGTTGAGTGGTGCATAACTTGCCTGAAAGCTAAGTCTCGCCTTAATCCCCATGGTTTATACATTCCATTACCAATTCCAAATGTACCTTGGGAAGATGTATCCATGGATTTTATTTTAGGGTTACCTCGGTCTCATAGGGGGAGTGATTCCATATTTGTTGTTGTTGATCACTTCTCTAAGATGGCACATTTTATTCCATGTCCTAAGACCGATGATGCTTCACACATTGCTAACTTGTTTTTCAGGGAGATATTCGTTTACATGGAGTACCAAAGACTATTGTTTCACATAGGGATGCCAAATTTCTGAGCTATTTTTGGAATACATTGTGGGCTAAACTTAGCACGA
Organism: Digitaria exilis; assembly: GCA_015342445.1. Taxonomy (NCBI): domain Eukaryota; kingdom Viridiplantae; phylum Streptophyta; class Magnoliopsida; order Poales; family Poaceae; genus Digitaria; species Digitaria exilis. The sequence goes on from JACEFO010002243.1 coordinate 266,772, forward strand.
AGTTATTATTTTCCACCACGTGTCACCCACAAAATTATGGGCAAACTGAAGTTGTCAACCGTACCCTATCTACAATGCTACGTGCTGTACTGAAAAAGAATCTGAAGATGTGGGAAGACTGCCTTCCACATGTCAAGTTTGCTTATAACAGGGCAGTCCATTCAACAACAAATTTTTGTCCATTTGAAATTGTTTATGGTTTTAAACCACATACACCCATGGATCTTTTGCCTTTACCATTACAGGAACAAGTTAACCTCGATGATGCAAAGAGATCTGAATTTATTAAGAAGTTACATGATGACACACAGAGGAACATCTGCACAGTATGCAAAGCAAGCGAACAAGGGTAAGAAAAAAGTTTTATTCTAGCCCGGTGACCTAGTGTGGTAACATCTACGCAAAGATCGATTTCCCCACCAACACAAGAGTAAGTTATCCCCACGGGGTGATGGTCCATTCAAGGTTCTCGAAAAGATAAATGATAATGCTTACAAAATTGAGTTGCCCCCTGAGTATTCCAATGTAAGTGCAACATTCAATGTCAAAGACTTGCTTCCATTTGTCGGTGAGTCTGAGTCGAGGACGACTCCTTCTCAAGATGGAGAGGCTGATGAGGACATCCCTAGCATGGACAATAATATTATTAAGAATAAGGATGCAACTAATATTGTTGGTCCAATTACACGAATGCGGGCTAAACAACTAGAGAAGGAAATTCATTCTCAGGTGAATGCTAACCTTATTCTAATCAATGACAACACTTCAGATCATTCGATGCTTCCAAGTTGTTGCTTGAACATTCTTAGGAACGATGGCATCTGGGCAAGATCATGGGACGATGATGGCTTTGTCCTCCAACAGTGTGGTGATCAGATGGATTGATGAGAGAATGTTAAATTAAAAATCATCGAGGAATAATGATAGGTGAAAGCTATCCCTAAATATCAATTACTATTTTCTATATACGGTTATTATACCACACTCATGCTAATTGCAGGAAGTACATGCCTGGACGTGCTAGATAGAATAAAGGGAAGAAGAACCATTCAGCATGGACCTTAATTACTTTGTGATGACATCAGCAACAAGACTAGCAGCCAGCCATTTACTGCTCACGTCCACAAGCAAGCAAGGAAGCACAAGAGACATCCAAAATAAGAGAAGTTAGAGGAAAACTATTCAGCTTCCATGTAATTATTTTATTGTGTGAACTGAACACAACCATTATCTCTATATGTATCCACGCACTAGAGGGAGGAGGGGACTTTATGGCTACCATTTTTCAGAACACTCATCTTTGAGATAATATACGTGAGTCTTGAGAGGCTTACCAACTTGCTCTTTTGATTCCTAAGGGAGTTGTAGAACGCCGAACTGCGGTTCATCCAGTTCGTGCCTTCACGTCTATATGGGTTCCTTTTAGCTCATCTAGGAATTTGGTCAGCAACCCCGTGTAACTTCATGCCATGATCGTTTAGTATGATGTGGGTTTGTTTTAAAAAGCCTATGGGCACTCTGGTATTCTCAAAACCTCGTTGTTGATTAACCCTCCCTTTTCTCTTAGGGAAATCTAAGGAGTTTATTTCTTGTTTTTGTTGATATAAAAGTGGGTAGATCATCTTTTAATTAAGACTTCCAGTTGGTTAAGCATCTTGCCCATTACTGTCTATAGTCTAAAAGATCACCTTTGCCTCCTGTTTTTCCCGCCATCGCCGCAGGGTCTCAAGGACCAGTTTGACCCCCTCCGTAACCATGCGTTGCCTGCACTTTCTTGCTTAATCGGTCCCTCACAGCTGGTAGACGTCGCCCCCACACCCACCATCGTACCGCCGTCCCGTCACCCAGGGAATCTCGCCATCGGCCACTACCATGCCACGCGCCACCATCAGTCCATCGCCCTGCCGGCCCCTACCTCTTGTTGTCGACTCACCACTATCGCTGCTCCACTCTGGCCGTCGATAAAAGCAACCTCTCCAGCAGCTACCTCGACTCCAAGCCGTTTCACTTGAGCCACACAACTACACCGCTCTCGCCTTTCTCCGGCGGCCTCCATGGTACCCAAGCTGTCCATCCCCATTGTGTGCTCCATTCTTCGACAAGCAAGCTCCACCTCCACCTCTTTGTGAAGCCACGAGGAAGTGTCCTCTCTGCAACCCACCTGGTCGTTTCACCAAGATCCACGACACCAACCTCACCAAAGAAGGACTTCGAGCAGAAGCCACCAGAGGAATCCTCAAGATTGAAGTCGACGAGCAAGGAAGGATTCGACTTTTCGCCACCATCCATGGCTTCCCCTTTCTTTTCCCCGATTGGTCCTAGAGTTCACTGGACAGTAGTAGTATATTACTCTTGCCTTGTACGCCTGATCTTGATGCTGTTAGCCTTCCATATTTACACTCATCGCCCGCTCTCACATGAGCGTTGAAATTGTACGGGAGACCTTGTATCAGTTATCATCTCTGAGTTGTGAAATTTGTATAAGTTATCAACTCTGAGTTGTGAACTTTGTATAAGTTATCATCTCTGAGTTGTGAACCTTGTATCGGTTATCTCTCCGAATCGTTTTCTTTTATCTCCAACGTTGATGTTGTGTTTTGCGTAGTGCCTCTTTCTTCTAATGAAAACTTCCACGAGTCTCCCCATCCGAATCTCGGGACGAGATTCTTTTTAAGTGGGGTAGGCTGTAACACCTATAGTGTTTAAAGCGTATAAGCGAGAGTAATTAAACAAAACCAAGGATTCATGAACCTTGAGAAGAAATCATCACCAAAGTTAACTTGAAACTAAATCTTTGCAATGAAATTTTGAATAGGGATAAAAACTACACATGAGGTTGTTAAGCTGTGCTGGTGTATTTGGTCTTGACATTTGAACCCTACCAAACCTTTCTAACACAAAGCTAATCAATTTCACTCAAAGGATCCCATGGTAAACTCGAAAGACATACACATGAGTTGATGAATTTAAGTGCCATAAAATCTTCTAAAAAGACGTTAGATTGGACCTGTAAATTAAATAATGTATCAATGCTTTTAAGAGTGCTTGAAGGACTTGTTGCTCATTTTAAGGAAAATTTCAAGGCAAACAAATCCAAACACTTTTACTTTTATGACCTTTATCCAAAAATCAAGGCTAAAGACTCAAATCTCGACCCTAGGTTTGAAATTTAAATTCAAAAATCCAACATAAACGGGCTTATTTGAAACCCCGCCCAAATCTCCAAATTTTACTACAGAACTTAAAAATCTCCAAAAAACAAAGTTATTTGTCATCCAAAATCAAGCCATGTTTATTTTTCAAACCTTTTCAAATTTTGCAGTTAAGCCCCTCGAAGACCGCAAAAACCAAGCAGAACACCTTTCCAAACATAGCTTATTTGAGCTTGAAAATTCAAAATTTTTAGTTCATCCCAAAAAGAAAGTCGTGTTGCACCTTTCAAACTCCAACTTTTGTATTTGTAGTTTTTGGAGTTCAGTTCAAAGCTTTGGAGTATTTTTGCTTGAACCGAAGCCGCACCTCGGCGCTCACGCAGTGGCCATCATGGCCTCTGCCCGCGAGCGCCGGGACGCCGCCACATGGCCGGCGAGCCTTGCTGCCTTGACCAGCCCGGCCAACCGCCGGAGATCATGTCCCCGACCTCTGCGCATGCGCCAGGATCCTTGATGGGACCCGACAGCCCCTTCACCGACCCTTTTTCCCGCGCCACACTCGCTCGGTCGCCAAGCTCCGCCAGGCCGCATGACCTGCCCAGCATTTGCACCGCGCCAGCTGGACCACTGGCCGCAGCGCCTCGCCTGGCAGGACCTCCTCGCGACCCAGCAGCTCCACTCAAATCCCCGTGAGCCCCCAGCGCCCAACTGCCCACACTCGCGCTGCCCGAGCTCGCCAAAGCCTTTAATGGCGTGTGGGCACATCGAGCACGCGCACGCGTGCCCCCAAGTTCGCTAGCTGCTCATAGAGCATCCCAAGCCTGTCAGGTCAACCTCCTCCATGCCTCCATAAAAAAAGCCACGTCCCCGTGCCCGCGCTTGCCCAAATCTCCTCCGTCGGCCACCATTGATGCCGCCGAGCTCGAGCTCAATGTGGCCAGCCACTTCCAGCTTTCCTCGCCACCGATTGGCTGTACAAGCACCTTCCCCGCACCCCGCAGGTACTCCCCAGCCCCTCCAATTGCAGCCACCGTTGCCACCCTTGCCGGAGATGGAGAAGAGGTGGCCTCACAGGCGCTGCAACGACGTCGGCCCACTCCAGACCTTCTCCGACACCAATTCCTACTGCAAGTCGTCTTGTGATGAGCCCCTCATCCCTCCAGTGCCCTCACCTTGGCCAGCCCTGGCCTCCCCTCGCCGGAATCAAGCTCGCCGAGATTCAGTTTTTCCGCCCAGGGACCCGATTGCAATCGTCCAAATAGTTTGAGAGTTCCCAGTGTAAATTCTGAGGACCTATTTGTAAAAGTCGATTCTTCAAATCTAGGGTTAAAGATGGGAACTTCAAATTTCAATTAAAAATCGTAGACAAATCAGACAAATGTCAATAAATATTCCCTGGACTCGTGAGGTTGTATACGCCAACCCCATGTTTGCATGTTTATGCTTTTGATGAATTATTTTTGAATTAAAATTCAAAATCCATTTTAAGTAACTTGTGCAGCATTTGAAATCCTGAACTCCTCTGTAGCTAAATTTTGGATATGTTGCTTGGGTAGCTTGTAGTAGCTCTGTGTCCAACAGAGACCTGAAAATATGCTCTGTAGCTTCTGTTTTTAATTGTTTAGTGTTTTCTGTTCTAGTTCAGTTATGGATTTGTTAAAATATTTCCTGTAGTAAAAGATTACCAACTTCTACCAGAGTCTTAAAAACTTGGTACAACATGCCAGAAAAATGTTAAACCTTATTTTTGACTCTGTTTAGACCATCAAATAAATAGAGGTATGCTTTTGGTGTAGTAATTGTTTATGACTGTTCAAGTGGTATTTTCACATACCACTTGATCATGCCTAGCTCTGGTAGCAATCACTACCAATTTGGCTGTGTTTTCAACTTTATATGATTTAATCTTGAATCTAGGAGCAGTAACTTGTAGCATTTTTAATAATTTCTGTACAACTCGGTGTTAGATAAATTTTGGCGTGAGCTTAGCTCTTATACCCCTATAGCTGTCATAAATTTTGTAGATTAAAAGACTGAACCAAAATAGAGAAACAAAAATAAGAAGAGGCTAGAGTAAAACGGGGGAGATAAAATGGGTGTAAATCACTTGTGTGTTATTTTAATCAAATATGGCTGCATGCTAATTTTAAATTTCAGAATAGAATACTTGTATAAGGGAAATGAATGTGAATTGTTTTATATATGTACACAATCACCATCATGAAGGCATAAACTTTACACCACACCTCTTCTCTAATTTTGTGAAGAAAAGAATAGTACATTAAAAAGTTTAGGTGAATGTGGCCTTCAGTGCCTGTGTCTTTAGATCGCAAAAAGTGTGGCAACATTCAAACTTATGCATCTCATATAGACAGCATGCTTGCTAATGGTGCGTACGACCTCGTCCCCACCGTTGAAGAAGGAGCTCAAGAGGGAGGAGTGAACGTCATCGTGGTCGACCAAGAGAACCCGGAGTCCGAAGCCAACGTAGCGCAAGAAGGCAAGCCCCGGAGCATAACCTAACTTTTAAAGTTTATGCAACTTTGGATTATTTATGTTTCTGCATTTATGTTTCAAGGAGTTGTTTGAATAATCTAGTTGCATAATTCTAGTACCTATGTCTTGAAATACTAGTGTGATAAGGTCGATAGTGCAATGCTTTTAGGACCGTTACAAGTCGAGTGATTTCCTCCTACTCACAAGATATAGGAGTTGTTTGTCTTTACATTATGTTGGAATCATAAGGATGGACGGGCGGGATGGCCTTTATAATTCTCCCATCTGTGTATGATAATGGATTAAGGTCGAACATGTGGTTCTGTGTCAAGTTTTTGAACGTATCAGGCACATGCCAAAGTATGGGCTCCGGTAAGCCCGGTACCTGATTGATACAACTAGGATTGATTGCCTTCTTTCCTTAGAAATGTATTTCCCTTGCTGTACACAAGTGGTTACATGCGTGAGATCGGCCGGCATGAGTCCGCGAGTATCCGATAACCTTGTATCCTAAGGGAGTGGGAGTTGGTTCCGAATTGTCGATTGACGGGAAAGGTTGGGTAGTGCTTGTGCTTTTTTAGCGATCCTTATCCGTGTGTTTGGGTTTCCCTGGCCAGGTAGTCAAATTCGGTTTGAACTGTCCACTTCTCGCGGTTAATGAGACTGCTTGACCGTTGTGGTACATTGAGTAGCAAGTGAAACTATGAGGATGATGAACTTGTTGTATGTGTTAAATTATATTGCAACACTTGTATGCTTAGAAAGGTTGCTCATTTAAAATGGTTAACACTACTAGAACTTGATGCTAAAATAATGAAAGTAAGGATCCACTCTTAGTCGCTTTCTGGCAAAACAAACCCACCAGCCAAAAGCCTCTCATGTCTAGGAGCCGGTGATGTAGTCTCACCCGACGGGTAAGCCTTGCTCAGTATTAGTATACTCAGCCTTTCTTGTGGCTTTTATTTCAGGTACTACTTTGGATGAAGCAGCGAATGTTGTCTCTTGTTCTGCCTAGGTTCCTCCTGGCTGGCATGTTCAGTGGGTTCCGATCTCTTCCGAGGATCGTGAGGAGTAGCACCATGTACGGCTTCATCGTGGTGTTGCTATGTATCATCGTTAGTTAATTTCCGTTGCTTGAACTCTCAGACATTTATTTCAATTTCAGACTTGGTTTCTAATAACTTCTTGAGACAATTTATGTTAAGTTGAACTTGTGGAATGTTGTAATCTCTGAGACTCACCTTCGTGTGGGCGTGTGTGTTGTTTTGATCAAAAGAAAATCATGGTTAATCGGTTATAATCTGACGGCACACCAGCTTATTCCAGATTAAGTGCCTGACTGCTTGTTAGTGGTCTGTGGAGTACTTAACTTGGAATAGTTTTGGAGTGGTCCACCACAGTAGCCCTCGCGTAGGGCCACGAAGTTCACCATTCGGGGCCAAGGCATGGAGCTCCATGCCCAAGTGGTGGAGCACCTCGCGCACGAAGCGGTGTGCTGGCGTCGAGAAGCCGCGGATATGGTACGCCATGAAGCTCACCACGTATCCCGTCGGCGGCGATGCGACCTTGTGGTTGGCTGGCGGCGAGATCCACTCCTCATCCAAAGTGCGGGGGCGAAGGAGCCTACGGGCAACAAGGGACTCCAGCGCCGTGGGCGACACATTTGAGCGCTCCCACTTGTGCAGCAGCGGCGACGAGGAGGAGGCACGCGACATCACGGCGGCGGTGACGAGCGCGGAGGAGCAAGATGACGACCTAGATGCGAACGAACGACGGCAGCAAAGGCAGCCCAAGCATGCGTGCAAGAGGATGAATATGAAGATGGAAACAAGGAACCGCCGCTGCAGCGCCCGTGTTTTCCTTGTCCTTCCTGGAGTTTTTGTCCTTCACATTTGTTGGCCTTTTGACGTTGTTTACTTCGGGATAAGATTGGATCTTCCAAATCTCCGTTTGATTTCCCTTGATCCCGAAGAAATCCAAGTGTGTTCTTCAAGCCTTTGCCCGTGCACATCCTTGGTGGTCGGTCACGATCTTGGTCTTTGTCCAAAAGTGCTCATTTATAGCTCAAAAATCTGCATAAACCAACATCCTCCAAAAATATGTGCATATGCGAACATGGAGTTATTTCACGTGCCAAGTGGCGGTTTAGTATATGAATTAGTCCAAAACCTCCACCTAAATGGCACCAAAAGTGTGTCGCTAAGGAGCGCCAACAACCCCCCATGCTTGAACCTTGCTCGTCCTCGAGTAAGTCCAAGAGCCTTGCTTAATAAGGAAATCAGCATTTCCCTTTAATGTCATCCCTACACTTAGTCATACACAACAAGACACATTGCTCAAGTATTTAGCATTTAAGTTCAAGTTGTGACTGGCTACTATTTCATTATGGAAGATAGATTATCAACAAAGAACAAGACACAATAAGAAATAATGTAATGCTCTCAAACTTAAGTGAACTTCAAACCTTTACCTTGTTACATCGTGAAGAATTTTTCAAAAATATGCATATCAAACACAAGTGAGGTTCTCTTGCAATAGTTCATGCAAACGCTCATCCCATCAAGTCACTCAAGCCTACATATTCTACTCATATATGAAAGTGGAAGGCATATGTGGAGCTTGGTAGGTAAAAACAATCATAGCAAAACATTATACTTGAAATATTGTCAAACTAAGATAGAGGTCTATTGGAATTACCGAGACTAGTAAAAAAGGTCATGGAAAATAAATGTTGGAAAGGGAGAGAGATGGAACTCACACTTCTTAGATAGGTGGACATATGCAAGTGGCAAATGGGAGATCCCGAGACACAAATGAAGCTATCGTTATCGGATTGCACATGGTTGGAAGATTTGAGTATGGATTTGTCATCAAAGTACTTGGGAATTAAATGGAGTGAAAAGAACTAAGGAGCATTTTATTCTCTTTTTTTTATTTGGACATGCTTTGTAGCATGTGGCATACCTTCTTTGGGCATGCATCTTTATTATACTTTTATTTTTCTCTCTCTTTTTTTCCTTTTTCTTTTTGCTCCTTAGAACTTTCACAGCATGATACTTACTCGGCGATGACACCTCCCCCCCATGCTTGAACGATGCTTGTCTCGAGCATTAAAGAGAGAGCAAATATAACCACCGAGGTCATCTATTTTCTATCTAGAATTTATTCCATACTCAAATTTGGTTGTGGTCAAGGAAGTAATCACAAAAAAAAGATATTTGGGTTTTTGGGTAGATGTCCAGCGAAGTTTGTGAAATTTCCAATGTGAAAACTCACAATGCATGGACAAAAAGGCTAGCATGAAAAAGTTTACGCAAAGGAATGACCAGCTTTTTAGTCTTGTACCATAGAAGTCAATCCTAATTCAACTCATCAAAATATAAGTTTGCAATATAAAGGTTCCACCATAAAGAGCATATGTGTATAGGCTTTGATAGGTAGAACTATGCAAGAGATTCACAAATGTAAAATAGCATAGGAACTAATTTTCAATAAAACAATACAAGGTGTAAGATCATCGATAAACATAAATAAAAGAGCAATGATATGTATGTGGGTCTAGAATCTAGTCATTTAACCTCCACAAATAAAAGAGCCAGTATTTAATCATTTAATTCCGATGAATGGAGAGCAAATAGTTAAGTCATATACAACATGGTGCAGGTAAAACAAGGTGGCAACTTTCCTCATTTTTCCATAAGCAAAAGAATCAAGGTGTCATCATGGTGAGCACAATGTGATGGTGATCAATTTTTATTGAAAACAAAAACAATACTAGGTTGTACTCCTACAAGCCATTTTATTGGTCGAGAGATATACAATGGTTTCATGCTTCATAGATCTCTCTAAAAACAACACAAAGAGAAAAAGACTCCAATACACTAAAGACCGGGTTGCCTCCCGCAAAGCACATCATTTAATGTCATAGAGATCGACTTTCTCACATACCTTCTCATTGTCGCAAATCCATGTTCCTTTGTGTAAGAATCCGAAGTGTCAGCTTGATGTCACCTCTTATAATCCATCATGGTGAGCTTGCGACATCTTCATTTGTCAAAGATACACCGCTTGCCTTATTTGGAAATGATCTTGGGGTCCTTTTGTTCCAAGCCTCTGAATTTGTTCATGTTCGCTTGATGAAAGCATCACCCACGCTCCTCTTCATCGTTGTCTTCATCATCTCGTTTATCTTGCTCTCATCATGTTGCCCCTGCCTCTTCTTCATGGATACTCTAATGTATACTCAACAGAACTGTTGACGACCGAAAATGGCAAGGATGCCGATCTGGCTCGACAGCCGGTCTAACCGCCTGTAACTAGTGGTCTGACCGGCTGTACCCTGTAGTCGGTCTGGCAATGGGCCAGGCGGTCTGATCGCCTGTACAGCCGGTCTAGACCACCTGTAGGAAAGTGCTCAAAATATGATTTTGACTCCACCATTGCGTAGGGCTCGTCGAGAAGGTCAAAATGCATATGTGGATCGCCTGATTTGGACTCCGGATGAGGGAGATATGGCTCTGTCAAGGGTCAACCCCGGGCCCAAGCGGTTAGACCGCCTGTACAGGAGGTCAGGCCGCTTGTACATGAGGTCAGACCGCCTGTAGCAGTTCTAATTTACTCCCCACGGGGCAAGACGTCCCCACCCTATATTATGAAGGGCCATGGCCGATTGAGGACCTCTACCCAATCGTACAAACATATCTACCTTTACTTTTTATCTCAAACCCTAGCTTTTCCAATCTCCCTTCTTCTTCCTTCTTTGTCTCCATTGCGTTTTAGGACATTCTAGGTGGCCTTGCCGACCTTAGAACAACCCTAGGTTTGTTGCCTCCGACGGGGTCCCTCCTGAGGCGACGATCGTAGGCTTTCGCGGCGCCTCTGCCTACAGGCGGTCTGACTCCCTGTGACAGGCGGTCTGACTCCCTGTGGCAGGCGGTCTGACTCCCTGTACAGGCGGTCTAACTCCCTGTCCAGAAGTTTTGACGAGGAGATTCCGGCTACCGCGCAATCTAGCGCTTATCGTGTGTTGACCCGAAAAGGCGTCAACATATTTTGGCGACTCCGCTGGGGAAGAAAAATCTGGTTTTCATAACCGATCTATTCGACCCTAGCCCAATGGGATCCAAGATTGATCAAGACGATATCCCCTCTAACATAGAAGATCTCGATGAGGAAGGACGCCAGAAGTATTTGGTGGCTTTAGCGCATCTCCAGAACGAGTTCTTAAAGGGCTTCAAGAAAAATCATGACATGGTAACACGCGTTCAAGAGTTTGTGATGCCATCCTTCAAGATGAGCTGCGATAAGATTGAGGTAATCGATACTGTAAGTTCATCTTCACAACCGTCTTCCCCTATTGATATGGTTAGCCCGATTGTTGTTAATAGTATACCTAGTCTTGATGAACTCTCTGCATGTTTAGATCGACTACAGATACTTAAAAAGGGGAAATCGGTTCATAATAGTGATGTGTCTGTCATACCATGGTCTAATATTGATAATACGTTCTGTGGTATGTTGCCTAGTTCCTTTGATGGTCAGACTACGCCGCTGATCCAGTTGCCCAGACTGAACACGGTCATTGCAATTGGATCAACACTTGCAGGCGGTCAGACCGCCTATACGGCCGGTCACATCCCCTTCGCGGCCGGTCAGACCAATCTTTCTAGTACTGTGACAGTTGTTCCGGAGTGGCTTCCACCGTTAGCCGTTATATCAAATTCGGCTGCTGATAGCCGCGCTGGTATGCTGGATACGACCAATGTCACGTACAGAACAACGTTGCAGGATTTAGCATCGGTTAAACAGGGTCAGGATAAAATTCTCTATTAGAGAGAAAATTGATAATTGTGATTATCATTCGGTTGCTCAAGTTCACATTAGAGCTGAAGTGGCTCAAAACCGAATGAATAAAGAAAAGGATGATCTTAAATCATGTCGGTCTAATATGCATGCTATTGATTGTAAAAACGTTGTTTCGACCGATAATGATAATAATGTTAATATTGCTGAATTTGCATGGCCTTCTAAAGTTGAAGCGTATTATTGTTCATCTCTTGGGCCGGCTCATAAGAGTCGGCAAGAAGAATTGAAATTTACATTTGATGTATCTAAATGTGATCGCATTTTTGATGAATTGCATAGACATGGATACATTAAGATTTCTCATGTTATACATGCACTAGAAGAGTTGAAAAGGCATGCATATTGTAAATTTCATAATTCTTATTCGCATGCTATCAATGATTGTCATGCTTTCCGTTAGAAAGTTCAATCTGCTATAAATGAAGGCCGTTTGAGATTTCATGGTATGCAGGTGGATAAAACTTCTTTCCCAGTCAGTACCTTGGACCTGCAGCAACCTAAGGTTTTGATTCGGCCGCATCAAGTTGAATCGACCAAAGGGAAGAATGTGGTGATGGGAGATGAAAGACCCACTTTGACAGGGAAGGAATTGATCCGTGAAGTGACATGTGAGAAATCTTCGATGGAAAGGAGACATTCAAAGTCACGTTGAGAGCCTCTGGACATTGGGGGCAAAGGTCAGTCGTTTCACCTAGACCGCAGCCGTCTGGGCCTGCTCTACTACAGGCGATCAGAACGGCTGCAGCAGGCGATCAGACCGGCCTACATCATGGTCGTCCAAAGACGCTATAAACGAAGCCTTCAGAGATTGGAACTTCGAAAGTGAGTGTGGCTAAAAACGGAGGATCTGGTATGAAGCCAAAGGTCACATTCGATATGCTTCTCGACAAGTACTCCAAGCAAAAGGCCGTTCCAAGCGATCGGCCATTAAAAAAAGAAGTGAGATCACCTAAAGGTGGATCTTTAAAGTCAGTGCAGTATTATCATGTGTCTGAGGAGTTAAGTCCAATTTGAGATGACAATGGTGTGATGTGGGTGCCGTATCAGTCGGTGTTACAACATTCTTTGCATTTTGGATGGAGGAAACCAAGAAGACATGTTCTGGACAGGATTGCACTACCCGTTCGTGACCGTTTGGCTGTTCGTCAATCTGGTCAAGGGAATCGGGCCCAGGCGGTCAGACCGCCTGTTACAAGCGGTCTAGACCGGCCATCCCAGAAGAGGACGGCACCTGTTTTAAAGCAGGTGTATCGGCCTAAGAAGATGGAGGAGAAAGTTCAGGAGAAGAATGTGGACCCAGTAAAGGCTACTACACTTGATGGAGATAAAAGACCGATTGTTTTAGACAATCTGGTTGAGAAGTCTATGTCGGAGACTCCCACTGCTAATGGTCATGAAGTTAGCCGTAATGAGTTTAACTTTCTTCCTAGATAGTGTCCTCTAGGTTTGACTCGTACGCAGAGAAGGAAACTTCAAAGGCTGCGTCTTCAGGAGAAAAAGAAACAAGAGCCAAAGTAGCAAGAGCCAGAAAAGCAAGAGCTTTTCAACAAGCATAGACCTATGCTTCCTCAGAAGGAGTGGAGAGTCAAAAAGAATGATTAGCCGAATCCAGTAGTACAGGCGGTCCAGACCGCCAGTTCTACAAAGTTGACCGAGCAGGTGGTCAGACCACCTGCACAGCCGGTCAGACCGGTTGGGGCAGAGATACTGCCAGACGATGTTTCTTCTGCTCCCATGATTTGTGATGACGAGTTGACATCGGTTCCCATTGCTGAGGACGATGAACAACTTGTTGATTGCAGTTTGTCACCGGAGCATATGGATATGGATGCTAATGTCCCATACTTGGGTGATTATATTCTTATGGAGGAAGATCCTGATCATCCTGATTTTGATCCTGAGGAAGCTATGTAGGTGTTCTTACTCCTTACTTCGGTCGAAGGATGATGCTGACTTTACTTGGGGGGCAAAACAGCAAGGAGCCTTTGAGGTAAAATCTTATTTATCTACGCCTCCGGTTCTTCGGGCACCTAGGAGAAGGGTTTCTTTTGAACTATGTATTATGGCCGAAGAAAGCGTTATTGGAGCTGTTTTGACTCAAAAGACCGAAGGGAAAGATTTTATTATTGCATATGCAAGTAGAAGATTATTGGATGCCGAAATGAGGTACCCTTTTAGTTGTATACATCATGCTTATACCAGGTTGAGGCATTATTTACTATGAAATACTTGCATAATTGCTTGTTAAGCCGACATAATTAAATACATGTTGCATAGACCAAATATTGAGTGATAGAATCGGCAAATAGCTTATGCATTAATTGAATATGATTTAGTCTTTGATTCATTGAAATTTATAAAGACATATTGTTGCCGTTTTTTATCATTTAACATTGATTAATGAGCAACTTAATTTAAATGTCGGCTATATTACTTTTACTTCATGCAATTTGCATTTTGAAGGATCGGTTTGCAAAGGTGATTGTGGTGTTGGTGTTATTATTATATCACCAAACACTATTAGTTTTGAAGCTCTTAACCAATTGGATCATAGATGCATAAATAACCAAACCGAGTATGAGCCTTATTATTCGGTTTGGAGATCTTACATTACATGGGAGTAAAACATGTAGAAGCTTGTGGTGTTTCTTTTCTATTGGTACAGCAAGTATTCAAAGCATGTCAATGTTTAGATGAATTTCTAAATGTTTATCTTGATAAACATTATAATTTGCTTTGATGAATTTGTGATTTATCATGTACCAAGAGAAGAGAATCTTAGAGCTAATGTGTTGGCACAACAAGCATCAGGCTATAATATTCAGAAAAGAAATTTTCAAGAAAATAAGCCGATGTTTTGCGAGCCAACATGCTTGCTCTAGGACAGACGGTCCAACCGCCTGGTGCAGCCGGTCTACCCGGCCTGGCCGGTCTAACCGCCATGACAAGCGGTCTGACCGCTTGTGCCTCTGAAAGACTGATTCGGCTGTGGATGCCTCTCAATCTGCCGAGGCCGATGTTGGTATTTGGAGGAAGCCTCTGGTGGTATTTGTAGGATACTAGCAGGTCAATGGATTGAAAAGTCCGACGATGGGTTTCAAGTTTTCTTTGGTTGATAGTGAACTATATCATTGGACCGTGGATGGTTTGCTCTTAAAGTGTTTATATCGTGATCAAGCTAGGTTGGTTATGGCAGAGGTTCATGAAGAAATTTGTGGTGCGCAACAATCGAATCTTATGATGAAGAGGCTCCTTAAGCGGGTTTACTATTATTGGTTTACAATAATTGCCGATTGTTTTTGTTACTATGAAAGAGGTGATTGAGTTTATTATCGAGCATGTTATACATGGATTTGGGATTCGTTTGACAGTGAACATCATTCATATCTAAGGAGGTACGTGAGTTCGAGGTGATTGAGTTTATTATCGAGCATGTTATACATGGATTTGGGATTCGTTTGACAATGAACATCATTCATATCTAAGGAGGTACGTGAGTTCATTCTATCCAATGGTATTAAATTGCACGATTCATCTCCATATTATGCTCAGGCTAATGGCGAAGTTGAGTTTAGCAATAAGACATGTTTCTAGACATGGTTGTGACATCCCTGATGTTTAGTACATTAAAAACACAATAAAAACAGGATAAAAGGGCAGCAATGGTTGTAGCACACATAATTTGATCAAAATTCGAAATTTAAATTTCAAACAAGGCCTTTTTGACACCTAGCTGAAATCTCAAGAATTTTGTACTAAACTTAAAAATCTCCAAAACTAAAAGTTGTTTTGTCATCACAAATAAAGCCTAGTCACTGTTGGAAACTTTTTCAGATTTTGCAGTTAAGCCCCTCAAAAACTAAAAAAACCATGCTGAACACCTGTTCGAAAATGGCTTGTTTGAGCTTGAAAAATTAGAAATTTCAGGTTCACCCAAAAATAAAACTGTGTCCCACATTTCAAATTCCAACTTTTGTGTTTGCACTTTTTGAAGTGTAGTTCAAATTTTCGGAGTTAAACCCGTTGAACCGAGGATGCTCCACGGGCGTCGCGACAAGCCGGCCCTGTCGCTCTGCCCAGGCCGCCAGTGGCCGCCCCGTGGCTGTGGCGGACCACTTCGAAATTATTCCAAGTTAAGTACCCCGGGACCACTAATCGAGTAGTCAGGCACTTAATCCGGAATAAGCTGGAGCGCCGTCGGATTAAACCCGATTTAACCATGTACTTTTCTCGATCGAAACAACAGCACGCCCACACGATGGTGAGGTCCAGAGATTACAACATTCCACAATTTAACATACATAGATGGTATCTCAAGTTATTACAAACCAAGTTCGAAATTTAAATCAGAGTATCAAGTTCAAGCAGCGGAAATAAATAGTTCATTGCAGCGGAAGATAAACTAACGACGATACAACGTAACACCATGATGAAGCCTGCCATGGTGCTACTCCTCCCGTTCCTCGGCAGAGGACGGAACCCATTCGATGTGCCATCCAGGGGGAACCTGGGTAGGCCAAGTCAGGGCATCGAATGCCACATCCAACATTGTACCTGTAAATAAAAGCCACAAGCAAGGCTGAGTATTCTAATACTCAGCAAGGCTTACCCGTCGGGTGAAAACTACATCACCGACATCTAGACATGAGAGGCTTTTGGCTGGTGGGTTTGTTTGCCGAAAAGCAACTAAGAGTAGGTCCTTGCTTTCATGTTTTAGCATCATATTCTAGTAGATTTAACCATTCTAGATTAGCATCCTGTCTAATCACACAAGTGGTGCAATACAATTTATTTCATACAACAAGTTCATCAATCTCATAGTTCCACTTGTTACTCAATGCAGCAAGGCGGTCAAGCAGTCTCATTAACCGCGAGAAGCGGACAGTTCGAACCGAATTTTGCTACCTGGCCAGGGGAAACCCAACACACACGGATAATGCTTGCTATAAAAGGTACAAGCACTTCCCAACCTTTCCCATCGATCCACAATTCGGATCGAAATCCACCTTCCTTAGGATAGAGGTTTACTGCTTCACTCACAGTCTCACGCATATATCCACAAGTGTATGGCAGGGGAAACAAAAGTTTCCAAGGAGAGATTGCTATCGGCCCTAGCTGCTTCAATCTGGTACCAGGCTTACCGATTCCCATATATCGGCATGCATGTGGTACGTTCAAAAACTTGACACACTCAACCACACGTTTCGACCTTAAATCCATTATCATACACGGACGGGAGATCTACATCTACCATCCCGCCCGTCAGTCCTTATGATTCCAACATAGGTAAAGACAAGCAACTCCTATGTCTCGCGAGTGACAGGAAATCACCCGACTTGTGGGACCTAAAGCAATGCCCTATCGATCCTTTCATACTAGTGTTGCAAGTCATAGGTACTAGAAATGTGCAGCTAAGGTATTCAATCAACTCCTTGAAACGTAAATGCACAAGCATAGAGAATTCATAGATGCATAAACTGTAAAGGTTAGGTTATGCTCCGGGGCTTGCCTTCTTGCTCTATCTGCGGGTTAGCCTCCGGGTCGATTGATCCTTCGCCGGCACCGCTCTCCGGGGTGCCTTCACCGTCGGCGGGGATGAGATGGTAGGTACCGTCCGGAATAGCGCCTTCTACATGAGATGCATAACTTTATAGTGGCTGCCTAGTGATTCCAACACTAAGGCCTTGAAGACCATATTCACCTAGACACGCTAAAGTACTACTTTCTTCATCATAAAATTAGAGGAGGGGTGTGGAAAATTTTTACACATCTTTGATGATGATTGTGTACATATATAAAAGAATTTCCATTTATTATTTTGAAGATAGGGTGCTGTTCTGGAATTTTAAACCTTTCCATGTTTTATTTTAATTAATTATCAAAAAGCTCTATTCTTTTATATAACTCAATTTCCACCTTAATTTCTTCTCATTTTTGTTTCTTGGTTTCTGTTCATCATTTTTATCTATAAACTTTATGACAGCTATTGGAGTATAAGAGTTAGGCTCACTCCAAAATTTAGCTAAATCTGAGCTACACAGAATTTATTAAAATTGGTACAAACTGCTGCCTGCAGAAATGAAATAAATTCATATAAAATCGCAAATACATCCAAATCAGGAAATTTTCCTACCAAAGCTAGTCATAAGTGCAAGGAGGGCTCTGGCCAAGTGGTGGCTCAAAATAACCCTTGGACAGTCCTCAATAAATTTCTATCCGAAAACACATAACTATTTATTTGCTAGTCTAAACAGAGCAAAAATTAAGTTTTGCATTTTTATCAGATGTGCTAACAAGGTTTTAGGCTTCTGGAGAAAAATGGTGATTTTTAGCTACATGGATTATTTTTAACAATTTCTGAACTATAAAAAGACAGAAAACACAATTTAATTCATAACTGAAGCTACAGCCCATATTTTTAGGTCCCCTTTGGACACAAGGTGTCTAAAGTCACTGCAAACAACATATCCAAAGCTCATCCCTAGCGGAGCTCTGGATTTGAAATGGTGCACAAGTTGCTAAATTCACAGTTTGAATTTTAATTCAAAAATGGTTTACCAAAAGTATATACATGCTTAAATGAGATTGGAGTTTACAATCTCACGAGTCTAGGGAGTATTTTTGTGCATTTTTCCGGTTTATGTACGATTTTTAGTGGATTTTACAAGATTCAGGAAAAAAATAGATCTAGGTTTAAGAATCTTTTTACGCTGGAGACCCTAGAACTTTTAAAACTTCACGAACAAGTCCCTGACTTTTACACTGGGAACCCTGGAAAAACGAAAACGATGGACATATGCCCTCGGCTCGTCGCCGGAGTTGCGCCGGCCAAACGACGGCGAGCTAGGGTCGGGGAAGTGGGGGAAAAGAACCAGGGGCTCACCACGAGTCGATTGGTGGCGGTTGGGAGGCCGGGGGAAGCTCGGAGTTCGCCGGCGACGTGCGGTGGCGGTGCGGTCGCCGCGAGCTCGATTCCGGCGAGGGTAGTGGGTCTCGTCGGGGTTGGAGGGGTCCTAGAGCACCAGTGGAACTCGGGGAAGCTGTTGGCGTGCTCGGTTGACCTCGGGGTTGGCTCGGCGTAGGGTCTCGACGTGAGGGCACTCCGGCGGCCGAAAAATGGAGATTTGGGGGAAATCTCGATTTCTCGCCGGAGAGTTGGGGAGAGCTCGCAAGAAGTGGGGGAAAAGGAAGCTAGTGAAGGGGTCTAGCTCCGTGCGCGGGGGATTTGGGAATGGTGGAGAGTGTAGGGCGAATTTTGCTTCGAAGCTCGGCTCGGTCCGCGCGGCGCGAGGTTGAAGACGACGCTCAGGGAAGGGAAGAGGATGCTCAGTGAAGTGCTTGGAGTGCGCTAGGGGCACTGAGTGGCCTCGGTGGCGTGTGTGCGCGTGCGCGGGCTGTCGCGGTCGCCATTGATGGCGCGGCGAGCTCGGGCAGAGCGCGCGCTTGGGATTGGGCGTCGAAGATCATTGCGTGAGGGAGTGGAAGATCTTCTACAGGGTCCTTGGCGCGGAGCGGGACGGAATCTGCCGCGGAGCGGCTTGCGCGACGCGCGCGCGCGCGGCCACGGCGGCGCTCCGACCGCCATGATGGCGTTCGCGCGGCGCGAGGCGAGGCGGCCTGTCGACGGCGATGTGAAGGCTCGGGAGGGGCTGGACAAACGCGTGACGACACGCGCCACCCGACGCCACGGCTCGGCCAGCTCGGCGCGGCCTCCGCCGCTCGCCGGCCACGTGGCGGCCGAGCTCCGGCCAGAGCAGGGGCGCGCCAGGGCGACTGTTGGGCGCCCGTGGAGCTCCTTTGCCCCTTTTGAATTTTCTCCAAAAATTTGAACTGAACATGAAAATGTGTAAAATTAAAAGTTGGAGTTTGAGAGGTGGGACACAACTTTCTTTTTGGGGTGAACCTG
Source organism: Digitaria exilis (assembly GCA_015342445.1). Classification (NCBI taxonomy): domain Eukaryota; kingdom Viridiplantae; phylum Streptophyta; class Magnoliopsida; order Poales; family Poaceae; genus Digitaria; species Digitaria exilis. The sequence goes on from JACEFO010002243.1 coordinate 286,191, forward strand.
AAATTTCAAATTTTTCTAGCTCAAACAACCCAAATTCAAAAAGGTGTTCAGATTGGGTTTTCGAGTTTTTGAGGGACTAAACTGCAAAATTTTGAAAAGTTCCAAACAGTGACTAGGCCTTATTTGTGATGAAAAACAACTTTTATTTTTGGAGATTTTCAAGTTTAGTACAAAATTCTTGAGTTTTCAGTTGGGTGTCAAACAACCTTTGTTTTTTAATTTCAATTTGAATTTTGATGAATTATTGAATTCCATCTCCACTTTTTCCCTCTTTAAACTGTTTCAAAGGTGTTTTCTTCATGTTTACATCAGAGATGTCACAGCCTACCCCCCTTAAAAAGGAATCTCGTCCCGAGATTCGATTAAACTTAGGAATAAGGCGGGGAAAAGAAATACCTTTGGCTTAAGCAAGGATGTCGGGGAAATTCTTCTCAAGATAATCTTCGGTTTCCCACGTGGCTTCATCTTCGGAGTGATGACTCCACTGAATTTTGTACATTTTAACTCCTTTCCTCCGTGTTTGTCTCTCTTTCTCATCGAGGATTTTAATGGGATGCTCATCGTAGGAGAGATCCGGTTCAACCGAGAGTTCCTCTTGTTCAACAACTTCGGTCGGAAAACGAAGACACCTCTTGAGTTGGGAAACGTGGAATACGTCGTGCACGGCTGAGAGCTTCTCAGGAAGCTGTGACATCTCTGATGTAAAAGTATCAAAGTACACTAAAAACCAGTGCAAAAGGGAATAAGGGTGTTGGAATTCAAAAATCCATCAAAAATTCAAATTCAAATTCAAAAAAACAAAGGTTGATTGACACCCAACTGAAAACTCAAGAATTTTGTACTAAACTTGAAAATCTCCAAAAATAAAAGTTGTTTGTCATCACAAATAAGGCCTAGTCACTGCTTGGAACTTTTGAAAATTTTGCAGTTTAGTCCCTCAAAAACTGGAAAAACCGATCTGAACACCTTTTTGAAATTGGGTTGTTTGAGCTCGAAAAACTTGAAATTTGAGGTTCATCCCAAAAAGAAAGTTGTGTCCCATCTCTCAAACTCCAACTTTCATTTTCACACTTTTTCAAGTTCAGTTCAAATTTTTGGAGAAAATTTGAAAGGGAAAATGGAGCTCCCCGGGGCGCCAACAGTGGCCCTGGCGCGCCTCTGCTCGGCCGGAAGCCGGCCGCCACGTGGCCGGCGAGCGGCGGAGGCCGCGCCGAGCTGGCCGAGCCGCGGCGTCGGGTGGCGCTTGTCGCCTTGTGCTTGTCCAACCCCTCCCGAGCCGTCACCTCGCCGTCGTTCGCTCGCTTCACCTCGCGCCGCGCGAACGCCATCATGGCGGTCGGGCGCCGCCGTGGCCGCGCGCTCGCGCGCGCGTCGCGCAGAGCCGCCTCGCGCTATTCTCCTCCCAGTTCCGCGCCAAGACGCTCTGCAGGAGATCTTCCACTGCTCCACGCCACAATCCTCCTCGTCCAACCCCGCGCTCGCGCTCTGCTCGAGCTCAGCGCATCAATGGCGTGTCACGTCAGCCATTACTCCTCACGCACGCTCCCGAGGCTGCACGACCCCGCTCTCGCATGCCCAAGCACCCCACCGAGCCACTCACACACTCCACTAGCTCGCGCACTTCTCCAGTTCGTCTCCTCGCGCCTCGCTCCGTCGTCTTCAACCTTGCGACGCGCGGACCGAGCCAAGCTTCGAGACCAAATTCGCCCTACACTCTCCACCATTCCCAAATTCCTCGCACACGAAGCTAGACCCCTTCACTAGCCTCCCATTCCCCCACTCCTCTCGAGCTATCATCGCTTCTCCGGCGAGAAATCGAGATTTCCCCCAATCTCCATTTTTCGGCCGCCGGAGCACCCTCACGTCGAGACCCCACTTCAAGCCGTCCCCGAGGTCAACCGAGCACGCCAACAGCTTCCCCGAGCTCCACTGGTGCTCTAGGACCCCTCCAACCCCGACGAGACCCACCGACCTCACCGGCGTAGAAGCCGCGGCGACCGCGTCGCCACTGCATCGCCGCCGGCCATCTTCCGAGCATTCCCCGGCCTCCCAACCGTCACCAACTGACTCGTGGTGAGCCCCTGGTGCTTTTCCCCCACTTCCCCGACCCTAGCTCGCCGTCGTTTGGCCGGCGCAACTCCGGCGACGACCCGAGGACCTTTCTTCATCGTCTTCGTTTTTCTAGGGTCCTCTGCGCAAAAGTTAGGGACTTGTTCGTAAGGTTTTGAAAGTTCTAGGGTTTACAGCGTAAAAAGATTCTTAAACCTAGATCTATTTTTCCCGAATCTTATAAAATCCACTAAAAATCGTACAAAAATCAGAAAAATGCACAAAAATACTCCCTGGACTCGTGAGATTGTAAACTCCAATCTCATTTAAGCATGTATATACTTTTGGTGAACCATTGTTTAATTAAAATTCAAACTAGGAATTTAGAAACTTGTGCACCATTTCAAATCCAAAGCTCCACTAGGGTTGATCTTTGGATATGTTGTTTGTAGTAACTTTGGACATCTTGTGTCCAAAGGGGACCTAAAAATATGGACTGTAGCTTCGGTTATGAATTAAAATGTTTTTCCTGTCTTTTTGTAGTCCAGAAATTGTTAAAAATAATATGTGCAGGGAAAAATCACCATTTTTTTCCAGAGACCTAAAAACTTGTTTGCACATCTTTTAAAAATGCCAAACTTAATTTTTGATCTGTTTAAACTAGCAAATAAATAGATATGTTTTTTTTAGATAGAAATTTATTGAGCACTGTCCAAGGGTTATTTTGAGCCACCACTTGGCCAGAGCCCTCCTCATGCTTATGACTAGCTCTGGTAGGAAGATTTCCTGATTTAGATGTATTTTCAATTTTATATGAATTTATTTCATTTCTGCAGGCAGCAGATTGTACTAATTTTAATAAATTTTGTGTAGCTCAGATTTAGCTAAATTTTGGAGTGAGCTTAGCTCTTATACTCCAGTAGCTGTCATAAAGTTTATAGATAAAAATGATGAACAGAAAAGAAGACACAAAAATGAGAAGAAATTAAGGTGGAAATTGAGTTATTTAAAAGAATAGAGTTTTTGATAATTAAATAAGATATAGCATGGAAAGGTTTAAAATTCAGAACAGCACCTTATCTTCAAAATAATAAATTGAAATTCTTTTATATATGTACACAATCGCCATCAGAGTGGTATAAAAATTCTCCACACACCCCTCTTCTAATTTTATGAAAAAGAGAGTAGTACTCAAGCATGTCTAGGTGAATATGGCCTTCAAGGCCTTAGTTTTGGAATCAATAGGCAACCACCTTAAGTTATGCATCTCATGTAGAAGGCGTTATTCCGGACGGCACCTACCATCTCATCCCCGCCGACGGAGAAGGAATCCCGGAGGGAGGTGCCAACGAAGTAGAAGTCAACCCGGAGGCTAACCCCCAACTAGAGCAAGAAGGCAAGCCCCGGAGCACAACCTAACCTTTACAAATTATGCATTAATGAATTCTCTATGCTTGTGCATTTATGTTTCAAGGAGTTGATTGAATACCTTAGCTGCACATTTCTAGTACCTATGACTTGCAACACTAGTATTAAAGGAACGATAGGGCAATGCTTTAGGTCCGTTACAAGTCGAGTGATTTCCTGTCACTCGCGAGACATAGGAGTTGCTTGTCTTTACTTATGTTGGAATCATAAGGATTGACGGGCGGGATGGCAGATGTAGATCTCCCGTCCGTGTATGATAATTGATTTAAGGTCGAAACGTGTGGTTGAGTGTGTCAAGTTTTTGAACGTACCACATGCATGCCGATATATGGGAATCGGTAAGCCCGGTACCAGATTGAAGCAGCTAGGGCCGATAGCCATCTCTCCTTGGAAACTTTTGTTTCCCCTGCCGTACACTTGTGGATATATGCGTGAGACTGTGAGTGAAGCAGTAAACCTTTATCCTAAGGAAGTGGACCCGGTTCCGAATTGTGGATCGATGGGAAAGGTTGGGAAGTGCTTGTACCTTTTATAGCAAGCATTATCCGTGTGTGTTGGGTTTCCCCTGGCCAGGTAGCAAAAATTCGGTTCGAACTGTCCGCTTCTCGCGGTTAATGAGACTGCTTGACCGCCTTGCTACATTGAGTAACAAGTGGAACTATGAGATTGATGAACTTGTTGTATGAAATAAATTGTATTGCATCACTTGTATGATTAGACAGGATGCTAATCTAGAATGGTTAAATCTACTAGAATATAATGCTAAAACATGAAAGCAAGGACCTACTCTTAGTTGCATTTTGGCAAACAAACCCACCAGCCAAAAGCCTCTCATGTCTAGATGTCGGTGATGTAGTTGTCACCCGACGGGTAAGCCTTGCTGAGTATTAGTATACTCAGCCTTGCTTGTGGCATTTATTTACAGGTACAATGTTGGATGTGGCAGTCGATGCCCTGACTTGGCCTACCCAGGTTCCCCCTTGATGGCACATCGAATGGGTTCCGTCCTCTGCCGAGGAACGGGAGGAGTAGCACCATGGCAGGCTTCATCATGGTGTTACTTGTATTGTCGTTAGATTTTATTCCGCTGCAATGAACTTTTATTTCCGCTGCAATGAACCTGATACTCTGATTTAAATTCAAACTTGGATTGTAATAACTTGAGATACTATTTATGTATGTTAATTTGTGGAATGTTGTAATCTCTGGAACTCACCTTCGTGTGGGCGTGCTGTTGTTTCGATCGAGAAAAGTACGTGGTTTAATCGGGTTTAATCCGACGGCACTCCAGCTTATTCCGGATTAAGTTCCCGACTACTTGATTAGTGGTCCGAGGTACTTAACTTGAAATAATTTTGGAGTGGTCTGCCACAGAAGCTTCACACGGTACGCTACCGGTCCACATTGTTGAGTAATTTCATATGGGCCGAGGTAGCGAGGTGCAAGTTTTCCTTTTAACCCAAATCTTTGCACACCCTTGGTCGGGGAGACCTTGAGATACACGTGGTCGCCGACTTCAAATTGAAGTGGCTTCCGCCATTGATCAAAGTAACTCTTTTGCCGTGACTGGGCAGTTCTCAAATTTTCGCGGATGATCCTAACCTTTTCTTCTGCTTCCTTCACAAGGTCAGGGCCATAGGTATACCTCTCGCCTGCCTGGGACCAACACAACGGGGTCCGACATCTTCTACCATATAAGGCTTCGAAAGGTGCCATTTTAAGACTCGCTTGGTAGCTGTTGTTATAGGAGAATTCGGCCAGAGATAAACATTTCTCCCAATTCTTTCCGTAATGAATAACACAAGCTCGAAGCATATCCTCAAGTATTTGATTTACTCTTTCCGTCTGCCCATCGGTCTGAGGGTGATATGCTGAACTACAGATCAGTTTAGTGCCTAGGGATAGTTGCAATTGTTCCCAAAAGCGTGCTACGAACTGAGTACCACGATTTGAAATTATCGTCTTGGGTACCCCATGTAGACAAACGATCCGTTCCAAATAAATCTCAGCGTACCTTTTAGCGGTATAAATGGTATTGACCGGAATAAAATGTGCGGTCTTGGTAAGGCGGTCCACAATTACCCAAATGGAGTCATGCCCCTGAGGGGTTCTGGGAAGTCCAACAATGAAGTCCATGCTTATATCTTCCCACTTCCATGAGGGAATAGGTAGAGGTTGAAGCGTGCCTGCTACCTTCAAGTGGCTAGCCTTAACCCGCTGGCACGTGTCACATTCCGACACATACGTGGCAATTTCCCGCTTCATCCTAGTCCACCAGAAGTTTTGTTTCAAATCTTGGTACATTTTGGTGCTACCGGAATGGATAGAAAATTTAGAGAGATGGGCTTCATTCATAATTTTCCTCCGGAGTTCAGTGTTTTTGGGCACCACGATGCGATGTCCAAACCACATCACTCCCTGCCCATCTAGCCGGAAACACTTGTATTTTTCTTTCACCTTCTCCTTTGACAATTTCCTTTTAAGGATTTTAATCTTCGCATCATTTAATTGGGCGACAACAATCTGATCGTGCAAGGTTGGTTCAACTGAAATATTGTTGAAGTACCCGTGTGGAACAATCTCTAAGTTGAGCTTTGCCATTTCATGGCACAAGGTGTCAGCGTAGGACTCCACGGAAAGACAATGACAATGAGCCTTGCGGCTTAGTGCATCCGCAACCACATTAGCCTTCCCGGGGTGATAATGCACACTAAGGTCATAGTCCTTTGCTAACTCCAACCATCTTCGCTGCCTCATATTCAAATGTGCCTGAGTGAAGACATATTTGAGGCTCTTGTGGTCTGTGTATATGTTGCATGGAACACCCATCAGGTAGTGTCTCCACATCTTGAGGGCATGAATAACCGCTGCTAACTCAAGATCATGCGTGGGGTAGTTTTGCTCATGAGGCCGAAGTGCTCGAGAAGCATAAGCAATGACTCGGTTCTCTTGCATGAGGACACAGCCAAGTCCGGTGCCTGAAGCATCGCAATAGACATCATAGGGCTTGGGCAATCGGGTTGAGCTAAAACTGGGGCTGAAGTTAAATGTCTTCGCAAGGTGTGGAAAGCTTCATCACATTTGTCATTCCACGCAAATCTGACTCCCTTCTTTAAGAGTTCGGTCATGGGTTTCGCAATCCGAGAGAAGTCCGGAATAAAACGGCGATAATAACCGGCTAAACCCAGAAAACTCCAAATCTCGTGGACAGAGGTAGGTGGTTGCCAATCCAGCACCTCTTGCACTTTGGTTGGATCCACGGATATACCATCCTTGGAAACCGTGTGACCTAAGAATTTCACGCTCTCTAGCCAAAATTCACATTTTGAGAACTTGGCATAGAGTTGGTGGTCTCTCAATCTCTGAAGAACAATGCGTAGGTGCTCGGCGTGCTCTTCCTCATTCTTAGAATATATAAGAATGTCGTCAATGAAAACCACCACGAACTTGTCTAGCTCAGACATGAAAACTGAATTCATGAGATACATGAAATAGGCTGGGGCATTGGTGAGTCCAAAGGACATGACCAAGAATTCATAAAGCCCGTAACGAGTAGAAAAGGCAGTCTTTGGAATCTCACAAGGTCTGATTTTTATTTGGTGATAGCCAGAGCGAAGGTCAATCTTGGAGAACACTCTGGCGCCAGCTAGTTGGTCAAACAGGACATCAATACGGGGGAGTGGGTACTTGTTTTTAATTGTCACCGCATTGAGAGGCCGGTAATCGATACACAACCTCAAAGAATGGTCCTTCTTCTTCATAAAGAGGGCGGGACATCCCCAAGGTGACACACTTGGACGTATGAAACCCTTGTCTAGCAGTTCTTGGAGTTGAATTTTTAATTCGGCCAATTCATTGGTTGGCATTCCATATGGTCTCTTTGATATAGGTGCCGTGCCAGGTTGGAGTTCGATAACAAATTCAATGTCTCTATCCGGCGGCATCCCAGGTAAGTCATCCAGAAAAACATCGGCATACTCACATACCACCGGAATGTCCTTTAGTTGCGTTTCTACCATTGTATAAGCACAAGCATTGACACAATTCCGTTGTGGCAGATATAGTACACTAGGGCCATGCGTGGGCGAGTTTATTTCAACAACTCGTTCCGCAACATCTAGCACAACCTTATGTTGAGTCATCCAATTGGCTCCCAACACAATGTCAATGCCCTCCATACCAAGCAGAATTAAATCAGTAGGAAATATTTTACTTCCCAGCCTGATTGGAACTCTTCAGGAGACTTGGTTGGATGCAATTTTACCTCCCGCAGTTGATATCACGTATGATGATTTGGTATGGTAAGATTTTAACCCACATTTCACATGAAATCTTGTGCTTATAAAACTATGTGTTGCCCCGGAATCAAACAATATCACAGCAGGTTGAGTGTGGATAGGGAAGGTACCAGTCATGTCTGGGGCTCCCTCGGGTAGGTCGGCCAAGGTGGTGTAGTTAAGCCTGCCCTGTCGGACCTGCACACGCTGCTGCTGTTTGCCCTTGTTTTGCTGATTCCCTGGGCGCTGGTTCTGTTGCTTGTTCTGCGGGCAATCCTTGATAAAGTGATTGTTACTGCCACACTTGAAACACTGATAACCGGCTCCAGGGCGAGCTGGCTGTTGCGTGTTTTGCCTTGGCGCCGGTTGCTGCTGCGGCGGTGGAGGGAAACGGGGTGCGTTAGGCTGCGGTGGCCTAGCAACCCATCCACCTCCCTGAGGTGCCCTGGACTGTCCTTGCGGTGCAGCCGAGGGAACCAAGCGGAATCTCTGCGGTTGCGCGCTCGAAGGTCCAGCGGGAGCTTTCCTCTTCTTCTCCGCCTTGTGCACCGTGTTGGCGTCTTCCTGGGCGATGGCGAGGTTCACAAGGTCGCCATATGTGGCAGCACGGGTGGTAGCCAATTGAGCTTTCAACTTGGTATTGAGGCCACGTCGGAACCTCTCCAACTTTTTCTCGTCAGAGTCGGCGTGATGACCCGCATATGGGCACAGACCATTGAAGGCCTGGGCGTATTGGAGCACCGTGCGGGTACCCTGGGTCAGGCCAGAAATTAATTCAACTTCTGCTCTACCAAGCCGGCAGGAATATGATGAGCCTTGAACGCAGTCTTGAACTCATCCCATTCAACCACATGACCCTCTTGCTGCAGGGCCAAGTAATTCTCCCACCATAGGAGAGCTGAGTCGTGGAGCTGCTGCGCCGCAAACACTACCTTGCGGTTGGAAGTGCAAGGCGTGGCCAGGATGGTGAACTTGGACTCGATGGCTCGAATCCATGTTTCGGCCTCCAGGGGCTCATCGGCTCTTGAGAATATCGGCGGGTGTGTAGCCAGAAAATCCTCATATCGGGCCACTTGAGGCTGAGGGGCCCGTTGACCTCCCTACTATAGCATCTGCTGTTGCATCATTTGTTGCTGATGCTGCAGGTTCCGTAGGATCTCCGTTTGCGTAGCATACAATTGCTGCCACGTCGGAGGTTGCTGCGGTGGCGGAGGTGGTGGCGGCTGTTGCTGCCCCTCTGGCCCTTGCTGGTTAGCATTGGAGCCACTAGCGTCATGACCGCTGCGGGTGATTGCCATCTGCAGTAGGTACTTGTATTAGCCACATTTCATAAGCTTGCATAATGATGACAAGATAGAACGTGACAATATATTGAAGTTTACTGTGCAAGAATGACATGTCAACACGCATTTCGGAAGAAAAATCATATCTCCCAACAGAAAGCAAGTCAAATGTTCCAATTCGGTCAGTAGCTCGAAAATTTCATGCTCCACAACTTTCGTGTTTGGCTTAGAATCAAATTCGGACTGGAACTAAGCCGAAAAATTCAATCTTTAGCTCTCTGAGTTTGCTGTTTTTCAGCAGGCCGAGCTGTAGTGTTTTGGTTGCCATTTTTATTTCGCTTAACCAATGGGGTTGAAATTTGGTGATCATTTCGTTTGGCAAATTCCAAACAACTTTGTAGTTCACATCACAGCCCAGAAATGAATGAAAAACCCATCAATAATAAAAACAAAGTTAGCTGCAGAATGTTTTCTACACAGCCATTACAACCTTCATCAAATTTTGGGATCACACAACCACACCATTAAATTACATTGTCTCAAAAGATTTAAAGGGAAGCTCAACTCCATCTAGCCTATTACAACATAAAGCCAAAATTTAGGCCTAGCGGAGGAGTAATCTTGCTGCTATCACTCCTAGAAGTCATCTAGGTTGTTAGCGGTAGCCTCGCTGCCCATAGGTGATGGTGGAGCTGGAAGGGGCGGCATGTCATCCTCGGTATCCATGTCGGAATCGGGGGCCTCTCCTTCCCCTTGCTCTCCTTCTTGCTCAAGAAGGTGCTGAGCATCATGGGCGGCTAGCATAGCATTAGCATGCTCCAAAGTACCATGTACCTCCTCAAGTTCTTCTCTAGTTTGGGCTAGCTCATTTTGGACATTGTTGTGCGCGATATGGAGGTCATTCAATTGCCTCTCCAAATCAGCAATCATGGCGTCTCTTGTGCTCACCTCAATGGACAATGAGGTCCTCTCAACCCCAATGTCACAGGCACGGGCGGACATGTCCATAGCAAGGTTGAGCATCTCGCTCTGCGACCGTCCTAAAAGTGCCTGCAAACGGTGGTAAGCTCGGATCCACCTCATCATCAGTGCAGCTGCAGTGACGGGATTTTCCGCCATCCTCAAAGGGGAGCTAAGATAGCGTCTCATCCAATGGGGATCATCCGGCTGAGTCAGTGGAAACAACCCAAGCAACTGGTGCTCCACCAATTCCTGGTTCTGAGCACAAAAAGAACTAATGCCATTCAAGGCAGCTAGCTCATAAGTCGTCTCCATGTGGTGTCCATGAACTTCCACACTCCACGTGGGGGAGCTAGGACATGGTGAATGGTGATACACCACCAAACGCACATGAGAACGGGTCACACCACGGTCTCGGATGAGGGTTCTCTCATATTGTGGCGGGGTAGGGTAGTCGAGCGCCTGCAAAACCGACCACAGAATGCTAGGGAAGCCTTCCCATCCTAGGCAATCTGAAAAGGAAACATCGTTGGGGTAGCTGGCCAAGTCAGCGTGAGCGTCCATTCTGAACCAAAAGAAAAAGGGCAAGGGCGAGAACCGGTTAGCGCCAAAGAAAAACAAAATAGATTCTGGACAGTGTAGTAAAAATTATAAAACTCGAATTCTACAAGCTCAAAAATTCCCAAATTTGGCCAGGACATTTTTTAAGTATTTCCAAACAGGTTTCATGTTGGAGGTTTGAGCAGAAACGGTCATTAAGATGGTGTAAAAATTCAATTTTTATCTCACTGTTCCCAGAAATTTTCAGCAGACAGGGGGTTACCAATTTAAACATAACTCCAGTTCTACTGAACCATTTTCGTTGAAATTTCTACAGCGCAAACTAGATAACATTTATGACAATTTTCATGTTGAACACTTTTTCATTTGACAACGTTTTCGGTTTCGAATTAATGGTGCAAACAGATTGGTTTCGGCAGAGTTTTTGGGTTGTGATTTGAATTTCGACGGCGGTTTCGATTGGTCACGTATTGAGGTTCAATATCATTTCGGTGAATGCAATGCATGATCGGCCTATTCGTTCTCACCAACACACATGCCAATAAACTTTTGGCCTACGAAGTTAGTGCCGGTGGCTAGGCAATATCCGTCTCTCCCTATATTATCTAGCCGAACTTTTCTAACCGTTCATCATACGGAATCGTGGTTAGTGTACCTGCAGAAAATTCCATTCCAGAGCATATATAATCAACCTTTCGTGCCAGCACTCACGAAAGCGTCTCTATTCATTACCTCCCACTATAGAGGTGGCACCCGAACGTTTAACATTGAACGGGCAATGTTCATATGTCACCAAGGCAACATATTGACAATTTCATACGCTCATGAGATAGCGTATTAACTTTGTGCCGCCATCATATTTGCATATGATGCCGTGGTACGCTACAGCAATCGCCGTACCTTGCGCCCACCATGCTATTCTATTTTCATACGCCATCACAGCGTATTGACTATGTGCCGCCACTATATTTTCATATAGTGCCGTGGTACATTACAGCAATCGCCATACCTTGCGCCCACCATTGCGTAAAATAAATGAAATGTGCTGGAAGTCAGTATAATATATTATTTGCCACCTATCATATCGTGATCCCTTAACCCACATAGGCTTCACGCTCTAGGTAACATCCTTAGCGGTCCTAAGAATAACCTTCCTTCGCAAAGCGCGGTGGAAGTACGAGTTGGCAAATTTTATTCAAAAATGTTTATTTAAGGTTTGTTTCTCTCTCCGGTGCGTTGTTTCGGCTCTGATGCCAGCTGTGGCGGACCACTCCGAAATTATTCCAAGTTAAGTACCCCGGGACCACTAATCGAGTAGTCAGGCACTTAATCCGGAATAAGCTGGAGCGCCGTCGGATTAAACCCGATTTGACCACGTACTTTTCTCGATCGAAACAACAGCACGCCCACACGAAGGTGAGTTCCAGAGATTACAACATTCCACAAATTAACATACATAAATGGTATCTCAAGTTATTACAAACCAAGTTCGAAATTTAAATCAGAGTATCAAGTTCAAGCAGCGGAAATAAATAGTTCATTGCAGCGGAAGATAAACTAACGATGATACAACGTAACACCATGATGAAGCCTGCCACGGTGCTACTCCTCCCGTTCCTCGGCAGAGGACGGAACCCATTCGATGTGCCATCCAGGGGGAACTGGGTAGGCCAAGTCAGGGCATCGACTGCCATATCCAACATTGTACCTGTAAATAAAAGCCACAAGCAAGGCTGAGTATTCTAATACTCAGCAAGGCTTACCCGTCGGGTGAAAACTACATCACCGACATCTAGACATGAGAGACTTTTGGCTGGTGGGTTTGTTTGCCGAAAAGCAACTAAGAGTAGGTCCTTGCTTTCATGTTTTAGCATCATATTCTAGTAGATTTAACCATTCTAGATTAGCATCCTGTCTAATCACACAAGTGGTGCAATACAATTTATTTCATACAACAAGTTCATCAATCTCATAGTTCCACTTGTTACTCAATGCAGCAAGGCGGTCAAGCAGTCTCATTAACCGCGAGAAGCGGACAGTTCGAACCGAATTTTGCTACCTGGCCAGGGGAAACCCAACACACACGGATAATGCTTGCTATAAAAGGTACAAGCACTTCCCAACCTTTCCCATCGATCCACAATTCGGATCCGAATCCACCTTCCTTAGGATAGAGGTTTACTGCTTCATTCACAGTCTCACGCATATATCCACAAGTGTACGGTAGGGGAAACAAAAGTTTCCAAGGAGAGATGGCTATCGGCCCTAGCTGCTTCAATCTGGTACCGGGCTTACCGATTCCCATATATCGGCATGCATGTGGTACGTTCAAAAACTTGACACACTCAACCACACGTTTCGACCTTAAATCCATTATCATACACGGACGGGAGATCTACATCTACCATCCCGCCCGTCAGTCCTTATGATTCCAACATAGGTAAAGACAAGCAACTCCTATGTCTCGCGAGTGACAGGAAATCACCCGACTTGTAACGGACCTAAAGCAATGCCCTATCGATCCTTTCATACTAGTGTTGCAAGTCATAGGTACTAGAAATGTGCAGCTAAGGTATTCAATCAACTCCTTGAAACGTAAATGCACAAGCATAGAGAATTCATAGATGCATAAACTGTAAAGGTTAGGTTATGCTCCGGGGCTTGCCTTCTTGCTCTAGCTGCGGGTTAGCCTTCGGGTCGATTGATCCTTCGCCGGCACCGCTCTCCGGGGTGCCTTCACCGTCGGCGGGGATGAGATGGTAGGTACCGTCCGGAATAGCGCCTTCTACATGAGATGCATAACTTTATAGTGGCTGCCTAGTGATTCCAACACTAAGGCCTTGAAGACCATATTCACCTAGACACGCTAAAGTACTACTTTCTTCATCATAAAATTAGAGGAGGGGTGTGGAAAATTTTTACACATCTTTGATGGTGATTGTGTACATATATAAAAGAATTTCCATTTATTATATTGAAGATAGGGTGCTGTTCTGGAATTTTAAACCTTTCCATGTTTTATTTTAATTAATTATCAAAAAGCTCTATTCTTTTATATAACTCAATTTCCATCTTAATTTCTTCTCATTTTTGTTTCTTGGTTTATGTTCATCCTTTTTATCTATAAACTTTACGACAGCTATTGGAGTATAAGAGTTAGGCTCACTCCAAAATTTAGCTAAATCTGAGCTACACAGAATTTATTAAAATTGGTACAAACTACTGCCTGCAGAAATGAAATAAATTCATATAAAATCGAAAATCCATGCAAATCAGGAAATTTTCCTACCAAAGCTAGCCATAAGTGCAAGGAGGGCTCTGGCCAAGTGGTGGCTCAAAATAACCCTTGGACAGTCCTCAATAAATTTCTATCCGAAAACACATAACTATTTATTTGCTAGTCTAAGCAGAGCAAAAATTAAGTTTTGCATTTTTAACAGATGTGCTAACAAGTTTTTAGGCTTCTGGAGAAAAATGGTGATTTTTAGCTACATGGATTATTTTTAAGAATTTCTGAACTGTAAAAAGACAGAAAACACAATTTAATTCATAACTGAAGCTACAGCCCATATTTTTAGGTCCCCTTTGGACACAAGGTGTCGAAAGTCACTGCAAACAACATATCCAAAGCTCAGCCCCAGCGGAGCTCTGGATTTGAAATGGTGCACAAGTTGCTAAATTCACAGTTTGAGTTTTAATTCAAACATGGTTCACCAAAAGTATATACATGCTTAAATGAGATTGGAGTTTACAATCTCACGAGTCCAGGAAGTATTTTTGTGCATTTTTCTGATTTTTGTACGATTTTTAGTGGATTTTACAAGATTCGGGAAAAAAATAGATCTAGGTTCAAGAATCTTTTTACGCTGGAGACCCTAGAACTTTTAAAACTTCGCGAACAAGTCCCTGACTTTTACACTGGGAACCCTGTTAAAACGAAGACGATGGACATATGCCCTCGGCTCGTCGCCGGAGTTGCGCCGGCCAAACGACGGCGAGCTAGGGTCGGGGAAGTGGGGGGAAAAAAACCAGGGGCTCACCACGAGTCGATTGGTGGTGGTTGGGAGGCCGGGGGAAGCTCGGAGTTCGCCGGCGACGTGCGGTGGCGGTGCGGCCGCCGCGAGCTCGATTCCGGCGAGGGTAGTGGGTCTCGTCGGGGTTGAAGGGGTCCTAGAGCACCAGTGGAACTCAGGGAAGTTGTTGGCGTGCTCGGTTGACCTCGGGTTGGCTCGGCGTAGGGTCTCGACGTGAGGGCACTCCGGCGGCCGAAAAATGGAGATTTGGGGGAAATCTCAATTTCTCGCCGGAGAGTTGGGGAGAGCTCGCGAGAAGTGGGGGAAAAGGAAGCTAGTGAAGGGGTCTAGCTCCGTGCGCGGGGGATTTGGGAATGGTGGAGAGTGTAGGGTGAATTTTGCTTCAAAGCTCGGCTCGGTCCGCGCGGCGCGAGGTTGAAGACGACGGAGCGAGGCGCGAGAGAGGGAGAAGGGCTGGGCGCTAGCTGAGGGAAGGGAAGAGGATGCTCAGTGAAGTGCTTGGAGTGCGCTAGGGGCACTGAGTGGCCTCGGTGGCGTGTGTGCGCGTGCGCGGGTTGTCGCGGTCGCCATTGATGGCGCGGCGAGCTCGGGCAGAGCGCGCGCTCAGAATTGGGCGTCGAAGATCATCGCGTGAGGGAGTGGAAGATCTTCTACAGGGTCCTTGGCGCGGAGCGGGACGAAATGATGTGGACTAGGGTTCCCGATCTTCCGAAAGGTTCAGATAAACGACGATTTTGGCGGAGTCGCGACACAAATCGATCCGGCTTCCGAACAACACGTCCTGAACCCCGCAATCGCAGCACCACGTCTCCTCAGGTTATCGACCTAAGTCGACCTCGCCCAGAAGGCTAATCCTTGCCTGCGAATCGAAGAACACAAGCAAGAACACAGAAAGATGCAACACAATTGCAGATGAATGATTAATCTCACGAGTTGGGGTCTCACAAACCGATGACGGTGAAACTGTTCTAGACAGATTAATCTAAGCAAAACCCAAACCCTAACGAGGGCGGCGGCTACTGATATATAGAGGTTAGGGTCGTGGTCGACCCCCTGCACGCGCCCCTAATGGGCTCAACGAAGATACACGGCCCAAAGGCCAAATATCGGTGACGCAGCACCGGAACAGATTCTGGACGCCACCTTCCTCGGACAATTCCCGTCGACTCAGAGTGAATTTGGGCCTGATTCTGGTTCCATTGGAAGCTCTATGAAATTCTCTTTCCAACCATATATAGAACGTCAAAATCCGAGTCCGTATGGCCGATCCTTGGCTGTTCCCCACGCCTCCAAGCCTCCCTCCATGCGTCTCCTTGTCTTCTCCTTGGTTCCTAACAACATTATAAACAATAGGTAGCGATCTATTCTCAAATCTATTAAAAGGAACACTTAGAAGCGAGCTCACCTCTAAATTTAATTGTCGCGCACGAGCTCTTGTGATTGGACCTTGAATGAAAGGCGTAGGCATGTCATGTGCATCCGAATGAATGATGTCCTCATCATCCTCCCCCTCTTGAATTGGAGTCGTCCTCGACTCAAGTGAACCTTCTTCTCCAAAATAAGGCCTCAAATCTGAAATGTTAAATGTAGGACTAACCCCGAACTCGGGAGGCAACTCAAGTTTATATGCATTATCATTAATCTTCTCAATTATTTTAAAAGGACCATCAGCTCTAGGCATTAACTTGGACTTTCTTAAATCTGGAAAACGTTCTTTTCTCAAATGCAACCACACTAAATCACCCGGTGCAAGTTTAACTTCTCGCTTACCTTTGCTACCAGCAAGTTTATATTTTTCAGTCATCTTTTCAATGTTGTGCTTAGTTGTTTCATGAATTTTTAAAATAAATTCAGCACGTTCTTTAGCATCACAATGAATTCTTTCACTAGTAGGCAAAGGAAGAATATCAATAGGAGCACGGGGATTGAAACCATACACTACCTGAAAAGGACTTACCTTAGTGGTGGAATGTGTTGCCCGATTGTATGCAAACTCCACATGAGGCAAACATTCTTCCCACATCTTCAAATGCTTCTTCAAAACAGCCCTAAACATTGTGCCCAATGTGCGATTGACAACCTCAGTTTGACCATCAGTTTGCGGATGACAAGTGGTAGAAAATAATAATTTTGTACCCAACTTGTTCCACAAAGTACGCCAGAAGTGACTCAAAAATTTAGCATCACGATCTGAAACAATAGTAGAAGGCATACCATGCAAACGTACAATCTCTTTGAAAAAGAGGTCAGCAATATGAACAGCATCATCACTCTTATGACATGGTATGAAATGTGCCATTTTAGAAAAACGATCCACCACAACAAAAATGCTATCCCTCCCCCTCTTAGTCCTAGGCAATCCCAAAACAAAGTCCATAGAAATATCCGCCCAAGGAATAGAAGGAATAGGAAGAGGCATATATAGACCATGTGGATTCAACCGAGACTTCTGCAAAATGTTAGTGACCGCAGGAGGCAAAGAACGTACAACATCATCAAGCGTAAACATGGTTTGCTTGCATACCAAAGCGTAGCAAATATCATCATCAGAAATTTCAGCAAGGTCACATTTTCTTGTAAATATAACTCTACCCTTTAATTTAATTCCCTCAGCCTGAGAACTAGGAGTAGATATCTCCTTGTTAGGTGGGAAAATAGAATTAGCAACTTGCTGATTTTTCAGATTTATCATCATGTGAATTAGCAGATCTCTCTTTATCAGCTTGTATAATTTCAGCAGGGGTCAAAGGAACCAAAGTAATGTTCTTTCCCTTATGCATAAAGGTGTATCTATTGCTCCTACCATGGTGTGTAGCATCATTATCATGTTCCCAAGGACGACCCAACAAAAGTGAACAAGCTTGCATAGGTACCACATCGCAATCAACATAATCAACATATGCACCTATGGAAAAAGAAACTCTGCAAGTTTGTGTTACCTTAGCTTTACCGGAGTCATTCAACCACTGAATATAATACGGATGTGGGTGTGGGCGTGTGGCCAAGCCAAGCTTCTTGACCAAATCTACACTCACCAAATTGTTGCAGCTACCTCCATCAATAATCACACGTGCACGACGGTTCTTGATGACGAAGAAAGTCTGGAACAAGTTGTGGCGTTGTATCCTCTCGGGCTGCTGAACTTGTGCACTGAGGGCACGCTGAACAATAATATTCAAGAAACCCGAAGTATCATCACCACCAAGGACATGGGCCTCGGAATCATCAGCATCAAACTCATCATCTTCATCTATGTCGGAGGTGCTGATGTAGCCTCCCTCTTCTGTCGCTATATATGCCCGCTGACTTGGGCAGTCCTTCTCACATGTCCAATGCCATGGCACCGAAAACACTGAAGTCCAGAAGTGCGTCCCGTCGAGGCGACAGACGAAGAACTCTGGGCAGGAACCTGCACAGAACCTTTACCTGAATCTACAGCACGTGATGATGGGGGCTTGTTTGGGACAACCGGAGACCCGCTCGTCGTAGGACGCTTGTCCGCTGGTGTAGGCGCCCGAAAAGTGGAGGCCTTGGACACAGTTGAAGTGGTGCGTGGCGCAAAGGATGTCCGGGCGTTGCGGCGCCTGTCCTCCTGCAACTGTCGACCCTGCAATTCTTTTTCTGCAAGCATAGCAAACTGGAACAACTGGTTGACAGTAGTAAATTCCTTATAATCAACTATGTCCTGGATGTCACGCCTCAGACCAGAATAAAAACGAACAAGAGCATCCTCCTCGTTCTCAACTATCCCACAACGCATCAATCCCTTCTGAAGCTCACCATAGTAGTCCTGCACACATTTATCTCCCTGATCTAAACGCAACAAGTGACAACGCAGTTCTCTATGATAAGAAGGAGGGACAAATCTGTCACGCATAGCAACCTTAAGTTGTTCCCAAGTGGTAGGTGCAAGACCTGCAGCAACTAAACCAGTCCACCAAATGATAGCAAAATCTTTAAATTCGCTACAGGCTTGTCTAACTCTATGTTGTTCAGGCACAAGGTGGGCACTAAATTTTTGTTCAACCGTCATCTCCCAATCAAGATATGCTTCAGCATCATATTGTCCCGTAAATGAAGGTAGAGTAAATTTTACCTTAGCAAAAGGATCAGCGGGAGGACGATTAGCACCGGCGGCGTTGCGAATATTTCGTCGTATGCGCGCCTCTCGTGTAGCTACCTCGTCCACGTTGCCATGGACGTCATACACCACGTCTGGGTCGACTGGCTGAGGTGGTGGACGCGTCTCCAACGCAGCGACGCGGCCAGTTAACCTAGTGAACTGACCGGTAATGCCCTCAAAAACTTCCTGCAGCCGAAGTGCGTTGATGTTCTCTGTGACAGCCCTGGTGACCGTCTCTCTGATCTCTTCTCTCATCTCCTGCCTTGTGGCATCCATGAAAGTCTGCAGCTGCGCTCGGCTGACACACTCATTGAAATCCTTTGGAGAAACCCCTTCATTGCCTGCCATTGTAGACAGAAAAACAGGAAGGAAAGGGTGAAGGTTATCCCTAATAAGTTACTACGCAGATGTGTGACGGTGCCTCTCAATCAATCAACACAGCAAAAGGAAGCTCCTTAACAAGGTCTTACAAGGTTCTTACAAGCAAAGCAAAGGATACCTGAAAGCGTGTACCACGATTGCAAGGGCTCGAGTACCTGTGTCGTGCGGAAGTAATATGTGGAGCTATAGGAAGGCCAAAGATATGTGAGTGGAACAATTAACGAGTACAGATCAGCAAAGTTCAATAAGCATCCAAAGTACAAGTCTAAATTGCTGGCTAAATCGTATCCTAGGCGTAGCACAACAAGATAGAACAAAGCACAAGGAAAAAGATCAAGAAAACCTGTAGAGTGGCAGTTCCGTAATTGTTGCAAACTTCACAGGGTCATGCAAATCTTAGTGTTAATCGATTTTCTTTTTTCTTTTATTTTTTTGATATTTTTTCCAGCACAAGCAACACCAGAATAGGAACCACACCAAGTTTCAGCTGAAACAGAGATCAGATGTGGCCTATGGAAAATACAGCGGATCCGCCGAGTCGGGGTCCGAGACAGAAACGGCGCTTTTCTCCCCAACTTTTCGTTAGGAATCTGCTGTAAAAATTTCAGCCAAAACGGAGCACCGAGCGAAAAGTTATGCCCGTTTTACCGAAGGTACCTCACGTTATGTGTTTCGGCAGGGCAAACTTCGCAGAAACGGCGGCGGCGGCTAGGGCAAAGCTTCCCTAGGTTCTGCAGTAGGTACTCGCCAGATGATGATACAAGGAGGGCTGCGATGCAAGGCGAAAGGCACAAGGCGGCTCGCAACCTATCTAGGGCTGGCGCGGCGAGAGTTCACACAAGGCGGCTAGCGGGGCAAGTCGAGTAGTGTGGTGGCACGACTTGTAATCTGGATGAAGGTGGATGGGATAGCGGCGGAAACAAACACAGCGATGGTGCGGCTGAACTACAACTAAGACACGATCTAAAACCAGCAACAAGATTCGACCACGGACACAAACTCAACAAAGCAAATCTGAAACGAAAATTGCAAAGGCTAACACAAGTGTTTTAGGACAGCAGAAAATTTTTTTTTTTTGGTTTTCTTTTGTAGACTCTAGGACGAAGGCAAAAATAACTAGGGTAAGAGTGAACCTGACGGTAAACCTGAAGCTCTGATTACCAACTGATGTGGACTAGGGTTCCCGATCTTCCGAAAGGTTCAGATAAACGACGATTTTGGCGGAGTCGCGACACAAATCGATCAGGCTACCGAACAACACGTCCTGAACCCCGCAATCGCAGCACCACGTCTCCTCAGGTTATCGACCTAAGTCGACCTCGCCCAGAAGGCTAATCCTTGCCTGCGAATCGAAGAACACAAGCAAGAACACAGAAAGATGCAACACAATTGCAGATGAATGATTAATCTCACGAGTTGGGGTCTCACAAACCGATGACGGCGAAACTGTTCTAGACAGATTAATCTAAGCAAAACCCAAACCCTAACAAGGGCGGCGGCTACTGATATATAGAGGTTAGGGTCGTGGTCGACCCCCTGCACGCGCCCCTAATGGGCTCAACGAAGATACACGGCCCAAAGGCCAAATATCGGTGACGCAGCACCGGAACAGATTCTGGACGCCACCTTCCTCGGACGGTTCCCGTCGACTCAGAGTGAATTTGGGCCTGATTCTGGATCCATTGGAAGCTCTATGAAATTCTCTTTCCAACCATATATAGAACGTCAA
The DNA here is from genome assembly GCA_015342445.1 of Digitaria exilis. Lineage (NCBI taxonomy): Eukaryota > Viridiplantae > Streptophyta > Magnoliopsida > Poales > Poaceae > Digitaria > Digitaria exilis. The sequence goes on from JACEFO010002243.1 coordinate 307,016, forward strand.
AATCCGAGTCCGTATGCGGCCTGGGCGTCCGTTTTACTCCAGACTGTTCCTGGACTCCGAGTTGGACCCGAAGTCGAGTTGTAATGGACCTCCACGATGCTTGGCCGACCCTTGGCTGTTCCCCACGCCTCCAAGCCTCCCTCCATGCGTCTCCTTGTCTTCTCCTTGGTTCCTAACAACATTATAAACTATAGGTAGCGATCTATTCTATAATCTATTAAAAGGTACACTTAGAAGCGAGCTCACCTCTAAATTTAATTGTCGCGCACGAGCTCTTGTGATTGGACCTTGAATGAAAGGCGTAGGCATGTCATGTGCATCCGAATGAGTGATGTCCTCATCATGAAATCTGGCACGGAGCGGCTTGCGCGACGCGCGCGCGCGCGGCCACGGCGGCGCTCCGACCGCCATGATGGCGTTCGCGCGGCGCGAGGCGAGGCGGCCTGTCGACGGCGATGTGAAGGCTCGGGAGGGGCTGGACAAACGCGTGATGACACGCGCCACCCGACGTCGCGGCTCGGCCAGCTCGGCGCAGCCTCCGCCGCTCGCCGGCCACGTGGCGGCCGAGCTCCGGCAAGAGCAGGGGCGCGCCAGGGCGACTGTTGGGCGCCCGTGGAGCTCCTTTGCCCCTTTTGAATTTTCTCCAAAAATTTGAACTGAACATGAAAAAGTGTAAAAATAAAAGTTGTAGTTTGAGAGGTGGGACACAACTTTCTTTTCGGGATGAACCTGAAATTTCAAATTTTTCAAGCTCAAACAACCCAAATTCAAGAAGGTGTTCAGATTGGTTTTTCGAGTTTTTGAGGGACTAAACTGCAAAATTTTCTAAAGTTCCAAACAGTGACTAGGCCTTATTTGTGATGACAAACAACTTTTATTTTTGGAGATTTTCATGTTTAGTACAAAAGTCTTGAGTTTTCAGATGGGTGTCAAACAACCTTTGTTTTTGAATTTCAATTTGAATTTTGATGAATTATTGAATTCCATCTCCACTTTTTCCCTCTTTAAACTGTTTCAAAGGTGTTTTCTTCATGTTTACATCAGAGATGTCACAGTGGCCGGCGAGCGGCGGCGACCTCGCCTGACCGGCCAGAGCCACGGCAGTTGCGTCTCTCCTCCCCACGCACACGCCAGCGTCCACGCCCGGTCAATTCCGGCGTCCTGTCAGCGTCGCCGCGTAGCGCGCCATCATGGCGGGCCGAGCTCCCCATTGGCCGCAGCGGAGCACGCCGAGCCGAGCCTCCCAGTGGCTGGATTCGCGCTCGCTTCGCGCCAAGCAGCAACACTAGAGAACCTTCACTCGCCACGCCACGATCTTCGACCCCCAACCCACGGCCGCGCTCTGCCCGAGCTGTCAGAGCCACCAATGGCGGCTCCGATGGCCCGAGGGCGCGTGCACGCGATCCCCGAGCTACCCAACCCTCTCTAGTTGCCCCAAGACTCTGCCAAGCGACTCCCATTCCTTCCTCGGCCAGCGCCCTGCCATTTTTCCTCTCCTCGCGCTCCCTCACCCCTTCTTCCACCTTCGACCGCAGTGAACCGAGCCCGAGCTCGGGCTGCCGCAGACCAAAATCCCCTACGTTTCCTTCCACGGAACCCGAATCCACTGCACCCATAGCTCGCCCACTCTCTTAGCTAAACCCTAAACCCTCGAGCCATCCAAAACCAAAACCGAGCACCAATCGCCGGGAATCGAAGAAATTCCTCGCCGCTCCTCCATTTCCGCCACTGAGCTCCACCTCCACGCCGAGCCCTATCTTCCGGCCATCCCCGTCGCCACCAAGCACCTCGACGAGCTCTGCCTCATTCCGGTGAAGCTCTCAAGCCACGTCGCGCCTCGCCTCGACCCCCGCAGCCGGCTACCGACGTCGCCGGAGCAAGTCGCTACGCCACTCACTATCGACGAGCCGCGCCGCTTAACCTCCGTCCTCGAGACCTACCCCAAAAGACTCGCGGTGAGCCCCTCATCATTTCCCCCAACTTTCCCCACACTGGTTCGCCGTCTCCTCGCCGGCGCAATGACGCCGATGAGCCAAGGGACCTAGACGCATTTCCTTTTTAGTTCTAGGGTCCTCTGTGAAAGATTCAGGGGATTGTTTGCAAGGTTTTGAAAGGTTTAGGGTCCCCGACGTAAAAGAGATTCTTAAACCTAGATCCATTTTTCTGAAATCTTGTAAAATCCACTAATAATCGTAGAAAAATCAGAAAAATGCACAAAAACACTCCCTATAATCCTGAGATTGTAATCTCCAATGTCATGTTGGCATGTATACACTTTTGATGAATAGATTTTGAATTAAAATTTAAACTCAGGTTTTAGAATCTTGTGCACCATTTCAAATCCTGAACTCTTCTGGAGCTGAACTTTGGTTATGTTACTTGTGATGCCTAGAGACGCTTTGTGCCCAAAGGAGACCTAAAAATATGGCCTGTAACTTCAGTTGTGACTTATTTTGTGATTCCTTTTCTAGTTTAGTTCTGCATTTATTAAAAATAATTCATGCATCCAAAAATCACCATCTTTCACCAGAGGTCTTGGAACTTGTTGGCACATGCGGTGAAAATGCTAAACTTAATTTTTGATCCTGTTTAGACTAGCAAATAAATAGATGTAGGTTTTTGAATAGAAAAGTTTTGAGGGCTGTCCAAGTGTTATTTTTAGCCACCACTTGGTCAGAGCCTTTCTTTCACTCACGTATAGCTCTGGTAAAGAAATCTTCTATTTTTTAAGTAGTTTTGATTTTATATGAATTAATCTTGTTTCTTTGAGCAGCAGCTTGTTCCATTTTTAATAAATTCTATGTAGCTCAGTTTTAGCTAAATTTTGGAGTGAGCCTAACTCTTATACTCCAGTAGCTGTCATAAAGTTTGTGGGTAAAAAGGAGGAACAGAAACCGAGAAACAAAAATGAGAAGGAACTAGAGCAGAATTGAGTTAATTAAAAAGATATAGCCTAAGTTGACAATTAATCAAATGTGGAGCATGTAAAGTTTGAAATTCCAGAACTGCACTCTCACTTAAAAATAATGGCTTGAATTGTTTTATTCGTGTACACAATCACCATAATAAAGGCATAAAAATTTCCACACATCTTCTCTAATTTTGTGAAGAAAATAATAGCCCACTAGTATGTCTAGGTGAATATGGCCTTCAAGGCCTTGCTTTTAGATCACTTAGGCAGCCATATTAAAGTTGTGCATCTCATGTAGAAGGCGCACTCGCTGACGGCACCTACAACCTCGTCTCCGTCAACGAAGAACAAGTCCCCGACGGTGGTGCCGACGTCGTCGCGATTGACCCGGAGCCTGATAGTGGGTTAGCTCAAGAAGGCAAGCCCCGGAGCATAACCTAACTTTAAACTATGCAACAATGATTTATTATGCTTGTGCATTTATATTTCTGTGACATCTCTGATGTCAAAAGAATTAAAAAGTGCAATTAAAATCAATGCAACAGGGAATTGGGTTGAAATTCAAAAATTCGTCAAAAATTCAATTATAATTCAAAAACAAGGGTTGTTTGGCACCCAACTGAAATCTAAAAATCTCGGACCAAAAAGAGTAGTTGTCATCACCAACAGCCCTTCGCGACAACCTCGCCACGGCGTTCGTTCCGCTCGATGACCCTCGAGCGGGGATGTCCGTCACGATCGAGCTTAGCCCGGATGTCCGTCACGATCGAGCTTAGCCCGGATGTCCGTCCCGATCGAGCTATGTCCGTGACGATCGAGCCTAGCCAGTAGTTTCCGTCACGCTCGAGGCTCCACAGCCAAGCTCGAGGGGGCACTTACCCTCGAGCGACGTTCCGTCACGCTCGAGGCTCCACAGCCAAGCTCGAGGGGGCACTTACCCTCGAGCGACGTTCCGTCACCCTCGAGGCTCCGCAGCCAAGCTCGAGCACTTACCCTCGAGCGACGTTCCGTCACCCTCGAGGCTCCGCAGCCAAGCTCGAGGACTTACCCTCGAGCGACGTTTCGGCACGCTCGAGGCTTCGCAGCCAAGCTCGAGGGGGGGCACTCACCCTCGAGTGGCGTTTCTGACCATTCGAGGCTCGGCAAGCTCGAGCTTGCGGTTCAAGCTCGAAGCGCCGTAGCGCCTGGTCGAAGTGCCTGGTGCAAGCTCGAAAGTTGTGTCCCACACCTCAGACCCCAACTTTTAATTTTACCCGTTTCGAAGTTCAGTTCGAATTTTTGGAGAAAATTCGAATTTGGAAATCGGAGCTCCACGGGCATGCTACAGTGCCCCTGGCGCGCGCTGCGCTGGCCGGAGCTCGGCCGCCACGTGGCCGGCGAGCGGCGCAGGCGGCGCTGAACTGGCCAAGCCGCGGCGGACGCTGGCGCTTGTCGCCTAGCTCTTGTCCGGCCACTCCCGAGCCATCACTTCGCCGCTGTCGCCTCGCCTCGCCTCGCGCCGCGGAGCGCCATCATACGGTCGCGCGCCGCCGTGGCCGCACGCGCGCTCGCGCCGCGCCGAGCGCACTGCAGGCGGTAGAGTCCATTCGCGTCGCGCCAAAGCCTCTGCTGAGGATCTCCACTTCATCACGCGATGATCTTTGACGCCCAACCGCGCGTGTGCGCTCTGTTCGAGCTCGCGCGCCATCAATGGCGACCGCGACAGCCACCCACGCGCTCGCACGCTCCCGAGGCCGCACAGTGCCTCCCTTGCGTGCTCAATCACTCCACCGTGCACTCACACCCCTCCTCTCACTCGCTCACTTGGCCATTTCCACTTCCCCGCGCTCGCTCGGTCTTCTTCCTCCTCGCGACGCGCAAGCCGAACCCAAGCTCTTCGCGAAATTCCTCGTCCACGCTCCACCATTCCCAAATCCATCCCGCACGGAGCTAGTCCACTCCACCAGCTCCAAAACCCCCAACTTTCCCCAAGACATTGTCCTTTCTCCGGCGAGAATTTGAGATTTCCCCCAAATCGCGAATTCCGGCCACCGGAGCACCCGCACGTCGAGCCCCTACTCCGAGCCGTCCCCGAGCTTCCTCGAGCACGCCATTAGCTTCCCCAAGCTCTGCTGGTGCTCAAGGACCTCTTCCCCCCTCCGCAACGACCCCGAGCTCACCGGCGTAGAAGCCGCGGCGGCCGCGCCGCCACCACCTCGTCGCCGGCGAAACTCCGACCATCCCCGGCCTCCAAACCGTCCCCAAACGACTCGTGGTGAGCCCAGGATCCTTTTCCCCCACTTCCCCGTGCCTAGTTCGCCGCCGTTTGGCCGGCGCAACTCCGGCGAGAGCCGAGGGCTTTCCTTCATCGTCTTCGTTTGTCCGGGGGCCTCTGTGCAAAAGTGCAGGACTGGTTCGCGAAGTTTTGAAAGATCTAGGGTTCTCTGCGTAAAAAGATTCTTAAGTCTAGATTTGATTTTCCCGAAACTTGTAAAATCGATTAAAAATCGTAAAAAAATCGGAAAAATGCACAAAAATACTCCCTGGATTCGTGAGAGTCTAAATTACAATCTCTATTAGACATGTTTGTACTTTTGACGAACTGTTTTTGAATTAAAATTCAAACAAGGAAAATCTAAAGTTATGCACCATTTCCAATCCAGAGCTGCGCTAGGGTTGAGCTTTGGATATGTTGTGTAGAGTGGCTTTGGACAGCTTGTGTCCAAAGGGGACGTAAACATATGAACTATAGCTCCTGTTATGAATTAAAATAGGTTTTCTGTCTTTTTGCAGTGCAGAAATCATTAAAAATAATTTGTATAGTGAAAAATCACCATTTTGCTCCTGGAGACTTAAAACTTGTTAGCACACATGTTAAAAATGAAAAACTGAATTTTTTTGCTCTGTTTAGGATGGCAAATAATTAAATATGGTTTTTGGTTAGAAAATCATTGAGGATCACCCAAGGGTTATTTTGAGCCATCACTTGGCCAGAGCCCTCCTCATGCTGATGCTTAGCTTTGGTAGGAAGATCTCCTGAAATGGGTGAATTTTCGATTTTATATGAATTAAATTCAATTCTGCTGGCAGCAACTTGTTATATTTTTAATAAATTATGTGTAGCTCAAAATTAGCTAAATTTTGGAGTGAGCTTAACTCTTATACTCCAGTAGCTGTCATAAAGTTTATAGATAAAAATGATGAGCAGAAAAGGAGAAACAAAAATGCGAAGTAATCTAGATGGAAATCGATTTATATAAAAGAATAAACCTTTTTGTAGTTAGTTAGAATAAAATAAATGGAATCTGAAATTCCAGAACAGCCACCCTAAGTTATGCATCTCATGTAGAAGGCGCCATCCCGGACGGCAACTACCACCTCATTCCCGCAGACGAGAAAGAAGTCCCGGAGGAAGGTGCCGGTGCAGGATCGACCAACCCGGAGGCTAACCCCCAGTCCGAGCAAGAAGGCAAGCCCCGGAGCATAACCTAACTTTACCAAATTATGCACTTTGAATTCTCTATGTTTGTGCATTTACGTTCAAGGAGTTGATTGAATACCTTAGCTGCACATTTCCTAGTACCTATGACTTGCAATACTAGTATGAAAGGGATCGATAGTGCATGGCTATAGGTCCGTTACAAGTCGAGTGATTTCCTGTCACTCGCGAGACATAGGAATTGCTTGTCTTTACTTATGTTGGAATCATAAGGATTGACGGGCGGGATGATAGATGTAGATCTCCCGTCCGTGTATGATAATTGATTAAGGTCGAAATGTGTGGTTGAGTGTGTCAAGTTTTTGAACGTACCACATGCATGCCGATGTATGGGGATCGGTAAGCCCGGTACCAGATTGAAGCAGCTAGGGCCGATAGCCATCTCTCCTTGGAAACTTTGTTTTCCCCTGCCGTACACTTGTGGATATATGCGTGAGACTGTGAGTGAAGCAGTAAACCTTTATCCTAAGGAAATGGACCCGGTTCCGAATTGTGGATCGATGGGAAAGGTTGGGAAATGCTTGTACCTTTTATAGCAAGCAGAGTATCCGTGTGTGTTGGGTTTCCCCTGGCCAGGTAGCAGAAATTCGGTTCGAACTGTCCGCTTCTCGCGGTTAATGAGACTGCTTGACCGCCCTGCTACATTGAGTAACAAGTGGAACTATGAGAATGATGAACTTGTTGTATGAAATAAATTGTACTGCACCACTTGTATGATTAGACAGGATGCTAATCTAGAATGGTTAAATCTACTAGAATATGATGCTAAAACTTGAAAGCAAGGACCTACTCTTAGTTGCTTTTTGGCAAACAAACCCACCAGCCAAAAGCCTCTCATTGTCTAGATGTCGGTGATGTAGTTTTCACCAGACGGGTAAGCCTTGCTGAGTATTAGTATACTCAGCCTTGCTTGTGGCAATATTTTACAGGTATACCTTTGGATGTGGATGCTTTGTCTTGGCCTGCCCAGGTTCCACCTGGCTGGCACATCGAATGGGTTCCGTCCTCTGGCGAGGATCGGGAGGAGTAGCTTCGTGGCAGGCTTCAGCACGGAGTTATTTTGTATCGTCGTTAGATTGTTTTACTTCCGCTGCAATGAACCTCTAAATTCAGTTGTTATGGCTTTTTAAATTCCGCTGTAATGAACTTTTATTTCCGCTGCAAGACTTGTACTCTGATTTACATTTGAACCTGGTTTGTAATAACTTGTAATATCTATGTGTGTAAGTTAATTTGTGGAATGTTGTAATCTCTGGAACTCACCTTCGTGTGGGCGTGCTGTTGTTTCGATCGAGAAAAGAACGTGGTTTATCGGGTTTAATCCGACGTCGCTCCAGCTTATTCCGGATTAAGTGCCTGACTACTCGGTTAGTGGTCCCGGGGTACTTAACTTGGAATAATTTCGGAGTGGAACCGCCACAGCTGGCATCAGAGCCGAAACAGCGCACCAGAGAGACCAACAAACCTTAAATAAATATTTTTGGAATAAAATTTGCCAACTCGTACTTCCGCCGTGCTTTTCGGTGGAAGGTTGTTGTTAGGACCGCTAAGAATGTTACCTAGAGCGTGAAGCCTATGTGGGTTAAGGGATCACGGTATGATAGGTGGCAAATAGTATATTATACTGACTTCCAGCACATTTCATTCTGTCATTTACTTTCCGCAATGGTGGGCGCAAGGTACGGCGATTGCTGTAACGTACCACGGCACTATATGAAAATATAGTGGCGGCACATAGTCAATACGCTGTGATGGCGTATGAAACTAGAATAGGATGGTGGGCGCAAGGTACGGCGATTGCTGTAGCGTACCACGGCATCATATGCAAATATGATGGCGGCACAAAGTCAATACGCTATTCCAATAGCGTATGAAACTGTCAATATGTTGCCTTGGTGACATATGAACATTGCCCGTTCAATGTTAAACGATCGGGTGCCACCTCTATAGTGGGTGGTAATGAATGGAGACGCTTTCGTGAGTGCTGGCACGAAAGGTTGATTATACATGCTCTGGAATGGAATTTTCTGCAGGTACACTAACCGCGAATCCGTATGTTGAAACGGTTAGAGAAATTCGACTAGTTAATATAGGGAGAGACGGATATTGCCTAGCCACCGGCACTAACTTCGTAAGCCAAGAGTTATTGGCATGTGTGTTTGTGATATCGAATAGGCCGCTCATGCATTGCATCTCACTGAAATGATATCGATTTTTAACACATGACCAAATTGAACCGCCGTCAAAGAAATTGAAATCACAACCCAAAAATCCTGCTGAGAACAATCTGTTTGCACCCTTAATTCGAAACTGAAAACGTTGTCAAACGAAAAAGTGTTCAACACGAAAGTTGTCATAAATATTATGAAGTAAATGCTGGAGAAATTTCAACGAAAATGGTTCAGTAAAATTGGAGTTATGCAAAAAATGGTAACCCCCTGTCTGCTGGAAATTTCTGGGGACAGTGAGATAAAAATTGAATTTTTACACCATCTTAACGACAGTTTTTGCTCAAACCTCCAACAGGAAACTTGTTAGGAATTGTTTAAACAATGTCCTGGCCAAATTTGGGGAGTTTTGAGCTTGTAGATTTCGAGATGTGTAATTTTTACCACCCTGCACAGAATCTGTTTTTGCTCTTTGGCACTAACCGGTTCTCACCCTTGCCCCTTTTTCCTTTTGGTTCAGATGGACGCCCTCGCTGACCTGGCTAGCTACCCTAACGACATGTCTTTCTCTGATTGCTTGGGATGGGAAGGCTTCCCTAGCATCTTGTGGTCGGTTCTACAGGCACTTGGCTACCCTACACCGCCACAATATGAGAGAATCCTCATCCGAGACCGTGGTGTGACTCGTTCCCGTGTGCGTTTGGTGGTACACCGTCACCCGCCGTGTCCTAGTTCCCCCACCTGGACGGTGGAAGTTCATGGACACCACATGGAGACGACTTGTGAGCTAGCTGCCTTGAATGGCATCAGTTCTTTTTGTGCTCAGAACCAGAGCTTGGTAGAGCACCAGTTGCTTGGGCTGTTTCCACCAACTCAGCCGGATGATCCCCACTGGATGAGGCGCTACCTTAGCTCTCCTTTGAGGATGGCGGAGAACCCCGTCGCAGCAGCCGCTTTGATGATGAGGTGGATACGGGCGTATCACCGTTTGCAGGCACTTCTTGGACGGTCGCAGAGCGAGATGCTCAACATTGCTATGGACATGTCCGCTCGCGCCCGTGACATAGGGGTTGAGAGGACCTCTTTGTCCATTGAGGTGACCACTAGAGATGCCATGATTGCTGACTTGGAGAGGCAATTGAATGACCTCCAGATTGCACACAACAACACCCAGAATGAGTTAGCACAAACTAGAGATGAGCTCGAGGAGGTACATGGTACCTTGGAGCATGCGAATGCTATGCTTGCCGCCCATGACGCTCAGCACCTTCTTGAGCAAGAAGGAGGGAATGGTGAAGGAGAGGCCCCCGATTCCGACATGGACACCGAGGATGACATGCCGCCCCTTCCAGCTCCACCTTCATCTATGGGCAGCGAGGCTACCGCTAACAACTTGGATGATTTTTAGAGTGGTAGTAGCAAGTTTACTCCTCCGCTAGGCCTAGATTTTGGCTTCATGTTATAATAGGCTAGATGGAGTTGAGCTCCTCCTATTTGGTGGCAATGTAAATTAATGGTGTGGTTGTGGTGTAAAACTTGATGATGTTGTTACAGCTGTGTTGAAAACATTCTGCAGCTGACCTTGTTTTAATTATTGATGGGTTTTCCATTCATTTCTGGGCTGTGATGTGAACTACAAAGTTGTTTGGAATTTGTCAAACAAAATGATCACCAAATTGCAACCCCATTGGTTAAGCGAAATAAAAATGGCAACCAAAACACTATAGCTCGGCCTGCTGAAAAACAGCAAATGCAGAGAGCTAAAGATTGAATTTTTCGGCTTAGTTCCAGTCCGAATTTGATTCCGAGCCCAACATGAAAGTTGTAGAGCATAAAATTTCCGAGCTACTGACCGAATGGGAGCATTTGACTTGTTTCCTGTCGGGAGATATGATTTTTCTTCCGAACTGCGTGCTGACTTGCCATTCTGCGCAGTACACTTTAATATATTGTCACGTTCTATCTTGTCATTCATTATGCAAGCTTATGGAATGTGGCTAATATAAGTCCCTACTGCAGATGGCAATCACCCGCAGCGGTCACGACGCTAGTGGCTCCAACGCTAACCAGCAGGGGCCAGAGGGGCAGCAACAGCCACCGCCACCTCCTCCTCCGCAGCAACCTCCGACGTGGCAGCAGCTTTATGCCACGCAAACGGAGATTCTCCGGAACCTGCAGCATCAGCAGCAGATGATGCAGCAGCAGATGCTTCAGCAGGGAGGTCAACGGGCCCCTCAGCCTCAGGTGGCCAGATACAAAGATTTTCTGGCAACGCACCCGCCGATCTTCTCTCGTGCTGATGAGCCTTTGGAGGCCGACACCTGGATTCGAGCCATCGAGTCCAAGTTCACCATTTTGGCAACGCCTTGCATCTCCAACCGCAAGGTCGTGTTCGCGGCGCAGCAGCTCCGCGGCCCAGCTCTCCTTTGGTGGGAGAACTACCTGGCCCTGCAGCAGGAGGGTCATGTAGTTGAGTGGGATGAGTTCAAAGCTGCATTCAAAGCTCATCACATTCCGGCCGGTCTAGTAGAGCGAAAGCTGAATGAGTTTTTGGCGCTGACCCAGGGTACCCGCACAGTGCTCCAGTACTCCCAGGCCTTCAATGGTCTGTGCCCTTATGCGGGTCATCACGCCGACTCCGACGAGAAGAAGCTAGAGAGGTTCCGACGTGGCCTTAACACCAAGTTGAAGGCACAGTTGGCCACCACCCGTGCTGCCACGTACGGCGATCTCGTGAACCTTGCCATCACCCAGGAAGACGCCAATGTGGTGCACAAGGCGGAGAAGAAGAGGAAGACTCCCGCTGGACCGTCGAGCGCGCAGCCGCAGAGGTTCCGCTTGGTTCCCCCGGCTGCACCGCAGGGGCAGTCCAGGGCACCTCAGGGAGGTGGATGGGTTGCTAGGCTGCCCCAGCCTAACGCGCCTCGTTTCCCTCCACCGCCGCAGCAGCAGCAAGCACCAAGGCAAAATGCACAGCAGCCAGCTCGCCCTGGAGCCGGCTATCAGTGCTTCAAGTGTGGAAGTAAAGATCATTTTATCAAGGATTGTCCGCAGAACAAGCAGCAAAATCAGCGCCCGGGAAATCAGCAAGGCAAGGGCAAGCAGCAGCAGCGTGTGCAAGTTCGGCAAGGACGGCTCAACTACACCACCTTGGCCGACTTACCCGAGGGAGCCCCAGACATGACTGGTACTTTCCCTATCTGCACTCAACCTGCTGTGATATTGTTTGATTCCGGGGCAACACATAGTTTTATAAGCACAAGGTTTCATGTGAAATGCGGATTAAAATCTTACCATACCAAATCATCATACGTGATATCAACTGCGGGAGGTAAAATTGCATCCAACCAAGTCACCCACAAGGTTCCAATCAGGCTGGGAAGTAAAACATTTCCTACTGATTTGATTCTGCTTGGAATGGAAGGAATTGACATTGTGTTAGGAGCCAATTGGATGACTCAACATAAGGTTGTCCTAGATGTTGCGGAACGAGTTGTTGAGATAAACTCGCCTACGCATGGCCCGAGTGTGCTATATCTGCCACAACGGACTCGCGTCGATGCGTGTGCTTATGCAATGGTAGAAACCCAACTAAAGGACATTCCGGTGGTATGTGAGTATGCCGATGTATTTCCGGATGACTTACCTGGGATGCCGCCGGATAGAGACATTGAATTCGTGATTGAACTTCAACCTGGCACAGCACCTATATCAAAGAGACCATATAGAATGCCGCCCAATGAATTGGCTGAATTGAAAATTCAACTCCAAGAATTGCTAGATAAGGGTTTTATTCGTCCAAGTGTTTCACCTTGGGGATGTCCCGCTATCTTTGTGAAAAAGAAGGACCATTCCTTGAGGTTGTGTATTGATTACCGGTCTCTCAATGCGGTAACTATTAAGAACAAGTACCCACTCCCCCGTATTGACATCTTGTTTGACCAACTAGCTGGCGCCAGAGTGTTCTCCAAGATTGACCTTCGCTCTGGCTATCACCAAATCAAAATCAGGCCATGTGACATTCCAAAGACTGCCTTTTCCACACGATATGGACTTTATGAATTCCTGGTTATGTCCTTTGGACTCACGAATGCCCCAGCCTATTTCATGTACCTCATGAATTCGGTCTTCATGTCTGAACTAGACAAGTTTGTGGTGGTTTTCATTGATGACATTCTTATATATTCTAAGAATGAGGAAGAGCATGCCGAGCACCTTCGCATTGTTCTTCAGAGATTGAGAGATCACCAGCTCTATGCCAAGTTCTCCAAGTGTGAATTCTGGCTTGAGAGCGTGAAGTTTTTAGGTCACACGGTTTCCAAGGATGGTATATCCGTGGATCCAACCAAAGTGCAAGAGGTGCTAGATTGGCAACCACCTACATCTGTCCACGAGATTCGGAGTTTTCTGGGTTTAGCCGGTTATTACCGTCGTTTTATTCCGGATTTCTCTCGGATAGCAAAGCCCATGACCGAACTCTTGAAGAAGGGAGTTAAATTTGAGTGGAATGACAAATGTGAGGAAGCTTTCCACACCTTGCGAAGACATTTAACTTCAGCCCCAGTTTTGGCTCAGCCCGATTGCACCAAGCCTTATGATGTCTATTGCGATGCATCAGGCACCGGTCTTGGCTGTGTTCTCATGCAAGAGAACCGGGTCATTGCTTATGCTTCTCGAGCACTTCGGCCTCATGAGCAAAACTACCCCACGCACGATCTTGAGTTAGCAGCGGTCATTCATGCTCTCAAGATGTGGAGACACTATTTGATGGGTGTTCCCTGCAACATATACACAGACCACAAGAGCCTCAAATATGTTTTCACTCAGGCACATTTGAATATGAGACAGCGAAGATGGTTGGAGTTAGCAAAGGACTATGACCTTAGTGTGCATTATCACCCCGGGAAGGCTAATGTAGTTGCGGATGCACTAAGCCGCAAGGCTCGTTGTCATTGTCTTTCCGTGGAGTCCTACGCTGACACCCTGTGTCATGAAATGGCAAAGCTCAATTTGGAGATTGTTCCACACGGGTACTTCAGCCATATTGCAGTGGAACCAACCTTGCACGATCAGATTGTTGTAGCCCAATTAAATGACGCGAGCATTAAAATCCTTAAAAGGAAATTGTCCAAGGAGAAGGTGAAAGAGAAGTACAAGTGTTTCCGGCTAGATGGGCAGGGAGTAATGTGGTTTGGGCATCGCCTCGTGGTGCCTAAAAACACGGAACTCCGGAGGAAGATTATGGATGAGGCACATCTCTCTAAATTTTCTATTCATCCCGGCAGCACCAAAATGTACCAAGATTTGAAACAAAACTTTTGGTGGACTCGAATGAAGCGAGAAATTGCCACGTATGTGTCGGAATGTGACACATGCCAGCGGGTTAAGGCCAGCCACTTGAAGGTAGCAGGCACGCTTCAACCTCTACCTATTCCCTCATGGAAGTGGGAAGATATAAGCATGGACTTTATTGTTGGACTTCCCAGAACCCCTCAGGGGCATGATTCTATTTGGGTAATTGTGGACCGCCTTACCAAGACCGCACATTTTATTCCGGTCAATACCTTTTATAACGCTAAGAAGTACGCGGAGATTTATTTGGAGCGGATCGTTTGTCTACATGGGGTACCCAAGACGATAATTTCAGATCGTGGTGCTCCGTTCGTAGCACGCTTTTGGGAACAATTGCAATTATCCCTAGGCACCAAACTGATCCGTAGTTCAGCATATCACCCACAAACCGATGGGCAGACGGAAAGGGTAAATCAAATACTTGAGGATATGCTTCGAGCTTGTGTTATTCATTATGGGAAGAATTGGGAGAAGTGTTTATCCCTGGCCGAATTCTCCTATAACAATAGCTACCAAGCGAGTCTCAAAATGGCACCTTTCGAAGCCTTATATGGTAGAAGATGTCGGACCCCGTTGTGTTGGTCCCAGGCAGGCGAGAGGTATGCTTATGGCCCTGACCTTGTAAAGGAAGCAGAGGAAAAGGTTAGAATCATTCGTGAAAATTTGAGAACTGCCCAGTCAAGGCAGAAGAGTTACTTTGATCAACGGCGAAAACCACTTCAGTTTGAAGTTGGTGATCACGTGTATCTTAAAGTCTCCCCGACCAAAGGTGTGCAAAGATTCGGACTAAAAGGAAAGCTTGCACCTCGTTATATCGGCCCGTATGAAATTACTCAGCAATATGGGCCGGTAGCCTATCAAGTGAGGCTTCCCGAAAAACTCTCAGCTGTACACGATGTATTTCATGTTTCTCAACTTAAGAGGTGTCTACGTGTTCCGACCGAAGTTGTTGAACAAGAGGAACTCTCGGTTGAACCGGATCTCTCTTATGATGAGCATCCCGTTAAGATCCTCGACGAGAAAGAGCGACAAACACGAAGAAAGGGAGTTAAAATGTACAAAGTTCAGTGGAGTCATCACTCCGAAGATGAAGCCACGTGGGAAACCGAGGACTATCTTAGGAAGAATTTCCCCGACATCCTATCATAAGCCGAGGTATTTCTTCTCCCCTCTTTATCTCTAAGTTTGATCGAATCTCGGGACGAGATTCCTCTTAAGGGGGGTAGGCTGTGACATCTCTGATGTCAAAAGAATTAAAAAGTGCAATTAAAATCAATGCAACAGGGAATTGGGTTGAAATTCAAAAATTCGTCAAAAATTCAATTATAATTCAAAAACAAGGTTTGTTTGGCACCCAACTGAAATCTAAAAATCTCGGACCAAAAAGAGTAGTTGTCATCACCAACAGCCCTTCGCGACAACCTCGCCACGGCGTTCGTTCCGCTCGATGACCCTCGAGCGGGGATGTCCGTCACGATCGAGCTTAGCCCGGATGTCCGTCACGATCGAGCTTAGCCCGGATGTCCGTCCCGATCGAGCTATGTCCGTGACGATCGAGCCTAGCCAGTAGTTTCCGTCACGCTCGAGGCTCCACAGCCAAGCTCGAGGGGGCACTTACCCTCGAGCGACGTTCCGTCACGCTCGAGGCTCCACAGCCAAGCTCGAGGGGGCACTTACCCTCGAGCGACGTTCCGTCACCCTCGAGGCTCCGCAGCCAAGCTCGAGGACTTACCCTCGAGCCTCGCGCCGCGGAGCGCCATCATACGGTCGCGCGCCGCCGTGGCCGCACGCGCGCTCGCGCCGCGCCGAGCGCACTGCAGGCGGTAGAGTCCATTCGCGTCGCGCCAAAGCCTCTGCTGAGGATCTCCACTTCATCACGTGATGATCTTTGACGCCCAACCGCGCGTGTGCGCTCTGTTCGAGCTCGCGCGCCATCAATGGCGACCGCGACAGCCACCCACGCGCTCGCACGCTCCCGAGGCCGCACAGTGCCTCCCTTGCGTGCTCAATCACTCCACCGCGCACTCACACCCCTCCTCTCACTCGCTCACTTGGCCATTTCCACTTCCCCGCGCTCGCTCGGTCTTCTTCCTCCTCGCGACGCGCAAGCCGAACCCAAGCTCTTCGCGAAATTCCTCGTCCACGCTCCACCATTCCCAAATCCATCCCGCACGGAGCTAGTCCACTCCACCGGCTCCAAAACCCCCAACTTTCCCCAAGACATTGTCCTTTCTCCGGCGAGAATTTGAGATTTCCCCCAAATCGCGAATTCCGGCCACCGGAGCACCCGCACGTCGAGCCCCTACTCCGAGCCGTCCCCGAGCTTCCTCGAGCACGCCATTAGCTTCCCCAAGCTCTGCTGGTGCTCAAGGACCTCTTCCCCCCTCCGCAACGACCCCGAGCTCACCGGCGTAGAAGCCGCGGCGGCCGCGCCGCCACCACCTCGTCGCCGGCGAAACTCCGACCATCCCCGGCCTCCAAACCGTCCCCAAACGACTCGTGGTGAGCCCAGGATCCTTTTCCCCCACTTCCCCGTGCCTAGTTCGCCGCCGTTTGGCCGGCGCAACTCCGGCGAGAGCCGAGGGCTTTCCTTCATCGTCTTCGTTTGTCCGGGGGCCTCTGTGCAAAAGTGCAGGACTGGTTCGCGAAGTTTTGAAAGATCTAGGGTTCTCTGCGTAAAAAGATTCTTAAGTCTAGATTTGATTTTCCCGAAACTTGTAAAATCGATTAAAAATCGTAAAAAAATCGGAAAAATGCACAAAAATACTCCCTGGATTCGTGAGAGTCTAAATTACAATCTCTATTAGACATGTTTGTACTTTTGACGAACTGTTTTTGAATTAAAATTCAAACAAGGAAAATCTAAAGTTATGCACCATTTCCAATCCAGAGCTGCGCTAGGGTTGAGCTTTGGATATGTTGTGTAGAGTGGCTTTGGACAGCTTGTGTCCAAAGGGGACGTAAACATATGAACTATAGCTCCTGTTATGAATTAAAATAGGTTTTCTGTCTTTTTGCAGTGCAGAAATCATTAAAAATAATTTGTATAGTGAAAAATCACCATTTTGCTCCTGGAGACTTAAAACTTGTTAGCACACATGTTAAAAATGAAAAACTGAATTTTTTTGCTCTGTTTAGGATGGCAAATAATTAAATATGGTTTTTGGTTAGAAAATCATTGAGGATCACCCAAGGGTTATTTTGAGCCATCACTTGGCCAGAGCCCTCCTCATGCTGATGCTTAGCTTTGGTAGGAAGATCTCCTGAAATGGGTGAATTTTCGATTTTATATGAATTAAATTCAATTCTGCTGGCAGCAACTTGTTATATTTTTAATAAATTATGTGTAGCTCAAAATTAGCTAAATTTTGGAGTGAGCTTAACTCTTATACTCCAGTAGCTGTCATAAAGTTTATAGATAAAAATGATGAGCAGAAAAGGAGAAACAAAAATGCGAAGTAATCTAGATGGAAATCGATTTATATAAAAGAATAAACCTTTTTGTAGTTAGTTAGAATAAAATAAATGGAATCTGAAATTCCAGAACAGCCACCCTAAGTTATGCATCTCATGTAGAAGGCGCCATCCCGGATGGCAACTACCACCTCATTCCCGCAGACGAGAAAGAAGTCCCGGAGGAAGGTGCCGGTGCAGGATCGACCAACCCGGAGGCTAACCCCCAGTCCGAGCAAGAAGGCAAGCCCCGGAGCATAACCTAACTTTACCAAATTATGCACTTTGAATTCTCTATGTTTGTGCATTTACGTTCAAGGAGTTGATTGAATACCTTAGCTGCACATTTCCTAGTACCTATGACTTGCAATACTAGTATGAAAGGGATCGATAGTGCATGGCTATAGGTCCGTTACAAGTCGAGTGATTTCCTGTCACTCGCGAGACATAGGAATTGCTTGTCTTTACTTATGTTGGAATCATAAGGATTGACGGGCGGGATGATAGATGTAGATCTCCCGTCCGTGTATGATAATTGATTAAGGTCGAAATGTGTGGTTGAGTGTGTCAAGTTTTTGAACGTACCACATGCATGCCGATGTATGGGGATCGGTAAGCCCGGTACCAGATTGAAGCAGCTAGGGCCGATAGCCATCTCTCCTTGGAAACTTTGTTTTCCCCTGCCGTACACTTGTGGATATATGCGTGAGACTGTGAGTGAAGCAGTAAACCTTTATCCTAAGGAAATGGACCCGGTTCCGAATTGTGGATCGATGGGAAAGGTTGGGAAATGCTTGTACCTTTTATAGCAAGCAGAGTATCCGTGTGTGTTGGGTTTCCCCTGGCCAGGTAGCAGAAATTCGGTTCGAACTGTCCGCTTCTCGCGGTTAATGAGACTGCTTGACCGCCCTGCTACATTGAGTAACAAGTGGAACTATGAGAATGATGAACTTGTTGTATGAAATAAATTGTACTGCACCACTTGTATGATTAGACAGGATGCTAATCTAGAATGGTTAAATCTACTAGAATATGATGCTAAAACTTGAAAGCAAGGACCTACTCTTAGTTGCTTTTTGGCAAACAAACCCACCAGCCAAAAGCCTCTCATTGTCTAGATGTCGGTGATGTAGTTTTCACCAGACGGGTAAGCCTTGCTGAGTATTAGTATACTCAGCCTTGCTTGTGGCAATATTTTACAAGTATACCTTTAGATGTTGATGCTTTGTCTTGGCCTGCCCAGGTTCCACCTGGCTGGCACATCGAATGGGTTCCGTCCTCTGGCGAGGATCGGGAGGAGTAGCTTCGTGGCAGGCTTCAGCACGGAGTTATTTTGTATCGTCGTTAGATTGTTTTACTTCCGCTGCAATGAACCTCTAAATTCAGTTGTTATGGCTTTTTAAATTCCGCTGTAATGAACTTTTATTTCCGCTGCAAGACTTGTACTCTGATTTACATTTGAACCTGGTTTGTAATAACTTGTAATATCTATGTGTGTAAGTTAATTTGTGGAATGTTGTAATCTCTGGAACTCACCTTCGTGTGGGCGTGCTGTTGTTTCGATCGAGAAAAGAACGTGGTTTATCGGGTTTAATCCGACGGCGCTCCAGCTTATTCCGGATTAAGTGCCTGACTACTCGGTTAGTGGTCCCGGGGTACTTAACTTGGAATAATTTCGGAGTGGAACCGCCACAATTTCAAGGAGTTGTATGAATACCCTAGTTGCATGATTCTAGTACCTATGACTTGAAATACTAGTATGATAGGTTCGGTAGAGCAATGCCTTTAGGACCGTTACAAGTCGAGTGATTTCCTGTCACCCGCGAGATATAGGAGTTGCTTGTCTTTACTTATGTTGGAATCATAAGGATGGACGGGCGGGATGGTATGTGTAGATCTCCCGTCCGTGTATTATACTTGGATTAAGGTCGAAACGTGTGGTTCTGTGTGTCAAGTTTTTGAACGTACCACACGCATATCGACCTATGGGAGTCGGTAAGCCCGGTACCAGATTGAAGCAGCTAGGACCGATAGCCATCTCTCCTTGGAAATATTTTGTTTCCCTTGCCGTACATATATGGATATATGCATGATGCCGTGAGTGAAGCGGTAAACCTTTATCCTAAGGGAGTGGACCCGGCGTCGAATTGTGGATTGATGGGAAAGGTTGGGAAGTGCTTGTGCCTTTTATAGCAAGCATTATCCTTGTGTGTTGGGTTTCCCCTGGCCAGGTAGCAAAATTCGGTTCGAACTGTCCGCTTCTCGCGGTTAATGAGACTGCTTGACCACTGTGCTGCATTGAGTAACAAGTGGAACTATGAGGATGATGAACTTGTTGTATGTACTAAATTGGATTGTACCACTTGTATGCTTAGAGAGGATGCTAATCTAGAATGGTTAACTCTACTAGAATTTAATGCTAAAATCATGAAAGTAAGGATCCACTATTAGTAGCTTTCTGGCAAAACAAACCCACCAGCCAAAAGCCTCTCATGTCTAGAAGTCGGTGATGTAGTTTTCACCCGACGGGTAAGCCTTGGTGAGTATTAGTATACTCAGCCTTACTAGTGGCTATTTATTTCAGGTACTACTTTGGATGAGGCAGTGAGTTCCGTCACTTGGCCTACCCAGGTTCCTCCTGGCTGGCATGTCGAGTGAGTTCCGTCCTCTTCCGAGGATCGGGAGGAGTAGCACCATGGACGGCTCCATCGTGGTGTTGCTATGTATCGTCGTTAGTTTAATTTTCCGCTGCAATGAACTCTCGTACTTTTATTGAAATTCGAACTTGGTTTGTAATAACTTAATGATACTGTTTATGTAAGCTGAATTTGTGGAATGTTGTAATTTCTGAGAGTCACCTTCGTGTGGGCGCGCGTGTTGTTTCGATCGTGAAAGTGCGTGGTTAATCGGGTATAATCCGACGGCGCTTCAGCTTATTCCAGATTAAGTGTCTGACTGCTTGATTAGTGGTCCATGGGTACTTAACTTGGAATAATTTCAGAGTGGTCCACCACAGCTGGCATCAGAGCCGAAACATGCGCACCAGAGAGAGCAACAGACCGTAAATATTTTTGAGTAAAACTTGCCAACTTTTGGTTCCGCCACGCACTTGCGATGGAATGCTATCCATAGGACCGCTAAGGATGATATATAGAGCGTGAAACCTATGTGGGTTAAGGGATCACGATATGATAGGTGGCTAATTATATATTATACTAACTCCCAGCACATTTCATTATGTCATTTACTTTTCGCAATGGTGGGCGCAAGGTACGGCGATTGCTGTAACGTACCACGGCACTATATGAAAATATAGTGGCGGCACATAGTCAATACGCTGTGATGGTGTATGAAGCTAGAATAGCATGGTGGGCGCAAGGTACGACGATTGCTGTAGCGTACCACGGCATCATATGCAAATATGATGGCGGCACAAAGTCAATACGCTATTTCATTAGCGTATGAAATTATCAATATGTTGCCTTGGTGACATATGAAACATTGCCCGTTTAATGTTGAACGTTCAGGTGCCACCACTATAGTGGGTAGTAATGAATGGGACGCTTCCGTGAGTGCTGGCATGGGAGGTTCATTGTAAATGCTCTGGAATGGAATTTTCTGCAGGTACACTAACCACGATTCCGTAAGTTGAACGGTTAGAAAAGTTCGGCTAGTTAATATAGGGAGAGACGGATATTGCCTGGCCACCGGCACTGACTTCGTAAGCCAAAAGTTTATTGGCACGTGTGTTGCTGAGAACGAATAGGCCGCTCATGCATTGTAATTCACTGAAACTCTATTGAACCATAATGCATGATCAATGAACTACCCGTCATCAAAATTTGAATAACAACCGGAAATTATGCTCAAACTCTGCCAAAAACAGTTCTGTTTGCATCATCGTTTCGGACCTGAAAACCTTGTCAAACGAAACAGTGTCCAACATGAAAGTTGTCATAAATGTTATCTAGTTTGTGCTGTAGAAATTTCAACGAATTTGGTTCAGTAGATTGAGAGTTATGCTTAAAATGGTAACCCCATGTCTGCTGGAATTTTCTGGGAACAGTGAGTTGGAAATTGAATTTTACATCTTATTAAAGACGGTTTCTGCTCAAAACATCAACTTGAAACTTGTTTGAAATTACGTAAACAACGTTCTGGCCAAATTTGGTAATTTTTGGGTTTGTAGATGTTGAGTTATATAATTTTTACTACTCTGTCCAGAATCTGTTTCTTTTTTTTTCTTTGGCGCTAACCGGTTCTCACACTTGACCTTTTGTTCAGATGGACGGCCACGCTGACCTTGCTAGCTACCCCAATGATGTTTCTTTCTCAGACTGCCTTGGATGGGAGGGTTTTTCTAGCATCCTTTGGTCCGTGTTGCAGGTGCATGATTACCCAAACCCGCCACAATATGAGAGAACCATCCTCCGTGACCGTGGTGTGACTCGATCCAGAGTGCATTTAGTGGTGCACCGCCACCCCCCGTGTCCCAGCTCTCCCACATGGAGTATGGAAGTCCATGCGCATCATATGGAGACCACCTGAGATAGCTGCTCTCAATGGGATCAGCTTCTTCTGCGCCCAGAACCAGGACCTTGTGGAGCATTAGCTCCTTGGACTGTTTCCACCGGTCCAGCCTGACGATGCTCATTGAATGAGGCGCTACCTCAGCTCACCTCTGAGGGTGGCAGAGAACCCTGTTGCTGCAGCCGCACTGTTGATGAGATGGATCAGGGCTTATCATCGGCTGCAGGCACTTTTGGGGCGGTCACAGAATGAAGCTCTTAACCTTGCCATTGACATGTCTGTTCGTGCCCGTGACCTTGGGGTAGAGAGGACCTCCTTGTCCATAGAGGTGAGTACCAGGGATGCTATGATTGCAGACTTGGAGAGGCAGTTGACCGACCTCCACATAGCACACAACAACGTCAACAACGAGCTGACCCAAGTAAGGGATGAGCTAGAGAACATACAGGGTGTCTTGGAGCATGCCAATGCCATGCTAGCTGCCCATGGTGCTCAGCACCTTCTTGTGGAGGGTGGAGAGAATGGGGAAGGAGAAGCCCCTGATTCAGATATGGACACAGAGGATGACATGCCACCTCTTCCAGCTCCACCGTCTCTCATGGGCAGCGAGGCTACAGCTAACAACCTAGACGACTTCTAGGAACTGCGATAGCAAGTTACTCCTCCGCATAGCCGAAATTTTGGTTTCATGATGTAATAGGCTAGATGGAGTTGAGTTTCCTTTAAGCTTTTGAACATGTAATCTATTGGCATGGGATATGTGAGCCCCAAAAACTTGAGGAAAGTTGTAATGGTTGTGCTGAAAACATTCTGCAGCTATCCTTATTTTAATTATTAGTGTGTTTTCCCTTCACTTATGGGCTGTGACTTGAACTACAAAGTTGTCTGGAATTTGTCAAACGAAATACTCACCAAATTTTAACCCCATTAGTTAAGCGAAATAAAAATGGCAACCAAAACACTACAGCTCGGCCTACTGAAAAACAGCAAAAACAGAGAACTGAAACTTGAATTTTTCGGCCTAGTTCTAGCCTGATTTTGGTCCTGAGCCAAACATGAAAGTTGTAGAATATAAAAATTTCGAGCTACTGACCGAATTGGAGCATCTAACTTGACTTCTACTGGTAGATATGATTTTTCTTTCAAAACTGCCTGTTGATGTGTTATCCTTACGCAGTAAACTTCATTATATTGCCACGTTCTATCTTGTCATCGATTGATGCAAGCTTATGAAATGTGGCTAATACAAGTACCTACTGCAGATGGCTATCACTCGCAGCGGTCACGATGCTAGCGGATCCAACGCTAACCAGCAGGGGCCGGAAGGGTAGCAGCCACCACCACCTCCGCCACCGCAACAACCCCGAACGTGGCAACAGCTGTATGCCACTCAGACGGAGATCCTCCGCAATCTGCAGCATCAGCAACAGATGATGCAGCAGTAGATGCAGCAGCAAGGTGGTCAACGTGCCCCTCTAGCTCAAGTTGCCTGGTACGAGAACTTCTTGGCTACACACCCTCCGGTGTTCTCCAGAGCCGAGGAGCCCTTGGAGGCTGATGCATGGGTTCGAGCCATCGAATCCAAGCTCTCTATTCTGGCTATGCCTTGCACTCCCAACCGCAAACTGGTCTTCGCGGCGCAGCAGCTCCATGGCACAGCTCTCCTGTGGTTTGAGAACTATCTGGCCCTTTCAGGAGGAGAACCATGTCATTGAGTGGGAGGAGTTCAAAACTGCCTTCAAAGCCCACCACATTCCTGCTAGGTTGGTCGAAAGGAAGTTGACTGAGTTCCTGGCTCTGACTCAGGGAACCCGCACTGTGCTCCAGTACTCCCAAGCCTTCAATGGTCTGTGTCCTTATGCTGGTCATCATGCTGACTCCGATGCGAAGAAGATGGAGAGGTTCCGTCGTGGCCTCAACACCAAGCTCAAGGCCCAGCTGACCACTACACGAGTTGCCACATATGGTGAACTTGTGAACATTGCCGTTGCCCAGGAAGATGCTAACGTGGTGCATAAGGCCAAGAAGAAAAGGAAGGCTCCCGCTGGACCTTCGGGTGGACAGCCTCAGCGGTTCCGTCTGGTTTCCCTGGCTGCACCACCGGGACAGCCAAGGGCGCCTCAGGCAGGACGTTGGGTTGCTAGGCCACCACAGCAGGGTGCGCCCCGTTTCCCTCCACCGCCGTAGCAGCAACAGGCGCCAAGGCAAAACGCGCAGCAGCCGCTCCGTCCTGGAGGTGGCTATCAATGCTTCAAGTGTGGCAGCAACAACCATTTCATCAAGGACTGCCCACAAAACAAGCCGCAGAACCAGCGTCCTCGAAATCAGCAGAACAAGGGCAAGCAGCAGCGTGTCCAAGTCAAGCAGGGAAGGCTCAACTACACCACCCTGGCTAACCTACCTGAGGGAGCACCGGACATGACTGGTACTTTCCGTATCCACAACCAACCTGCTGTGATATTGTTTGATTCCGGGGCAACACATAGTTTTATAAGCACAAGGTTTCATGCAAAATGTGGGTTAAAATCATATCACACCAAATCAGCATATGTGATATCAACAGCGGGAGGTAAAATAGCATCCAACCAAGTCACTCGAAAAGTACCAATCAGGCTGGGTAGTAAGGTGTTTCCTACTGATTTAATTCTGCTTGGGTTGGAAGGGATTGATATTGTTTTGGGGGCAAATTGGATGACTCAACATAAGGTTGTCCTAGATGTTGCCGAAAGGGTTGTGGAAATAAACTCGCCTACACATGGCCCTAGTGCACTATACCTGCCACACCGGAAATGCGCCAATGCTTGTGCTTACACCATGGTAGAAACGCAACTAAAAGACATTCCGGTGGTATGTGAGTATGCCGATGTTTTTCCGGATGACTTACCTGGGATGCCGCTGGATAGGGACATTGGATTTGTGATTGAAATTCAACCTGACACAGCACCTATATCAAAGAGACCCTATAGAATGCCACCCAACGAATTGGCTGAGTTAAAAATTCAACTCCAAGAACCGCTAGACAAGGGTTTCATCCGTCCTAGTGTGTCACCATGGGGTTGTCCAGCTGTCTTTCTGAAGAAGAAGGATCATTCCTTGAGGTTATGTATTGACTACCAGCCTCTTAATGCGGTGACCATCAAAATAAGTATCCACTTCCCCGTATTGATGTCCTTTTTGATCAGCTAGCTGGCGCCAGAGTGTTCTCGAAGATTGATCTTCGCTCTGGCTACCACCAAATAAAGATTCGACCTTGTGACATTCCCAAGACTGCCTTTTCTACCCGCTACGGACTTTATGAATTCTTGGTCATGTCATTTGGGCTCACAAATGCCCCAGCCTACTTCATGTATCTCATGAATTCGGTTTTCATGTCCGAGCTCGACAAGTTCGTGGTGGTCTTCATTGACGACATTCTCATATATTCCAAGAATGAGGAAGAGCATGCCGAGCACCTTCGCATTGTTCTTCAAAGATTGAGAGACCATCAACTCTAGGCCAAGTTCTCAAAATGTGAATTCTGGCTAGAAAGTGTGAAATTCTTGGGTCACACGGTTTCCAAGGATGGTATATCCGTGGATCCAACCAAGGTGCAAGAGGTGATGGATTGGCAACCACCTACCTCTGTCCATGAGATTTGGAGTTTTCTAGGTCTAGCTGGTTACTATCGCCGCTTTATTCCGGATTTTTCTCGGATTGCTAAACCCATGACCGAAATCTTAAAGAAGGGAGTCAAATTTGAGTGGGGTGACAAATGTGAAGAAGCTTTCCACACTTTGAGAAAACATTTAACTTCAGCCCCAGTTTTAGCTCAACCCGACAGCACCAAGCCCTATGATGTCTATTGCGATGCTTCAGGCACTGGACTTGGCTGTGTTCTTATGCAAGAGAACCGAGTCATTGCTTATGCTTCCCGAGCACTTCAGCTGCATGAGCAAAATTACCCTACGCATGATCTTGAGTTAGCAGCAGTCATTCATGCTCTCAAGATTTGGAGACACTACCTGATGGGTGTTCCATGCAACATATACACCGATCACAAAAGCCTCAAATATGTCTTCACTCAGGCCCATTTGAATATGAGGCAGCGAAGATGGTTGGAGTTAGCAAAGGACTATGATCTTAGTGTGCATTATCACCCCGGGAAGGCTAATGTGGTTGCGGATGCACTAAGCCACAAGGCTCGCTGTCACTGCCTTTCCATGGAGTCCTACGTTGACACCTTGTGTCATGAAATGGCATAGCTCAACTTGGAGATTGTTCCTCACGGGTACTTCAACCATATCTCTGTTGAACCAACCTTGCACGATCAGATTGTTGAGGCCCAATTAAATGACGCAAAGATTAAAATCCTCAAAAGAAAATTGGCAAAAGGGAAGGCGAAATATAAATGTTTCCGGCTAGATGGGCAAGGAGTGATGTGGTTTGGACATCGGATAGTGGTGCCCAAGAACACTGAACTCCGAAGGAAAATTATGGATGAAGCTCATCTTTCCAAATTTTCTATCCATCCCGATAGCACCAAAATGTACCAAGACCTGAAACAAAACTTTTGGTGGACTAGGATGAAGCGGGAGATTGCCACCTATGTGTCGGAATGTGACACGTGTCAGCGGGTAAAGGCTAGCCACTTGAAGGTAGCAGGCACTCTTCAACCTCTACCTATTCCCTCATGGAAGTGGGAAGATATAAGTATGGATTTCATTGTTGGACTTCCCAGAACCCCTCAGGGGCATGACTCCATTTGGGTAATTGTGGACCGCCTCACAAAGACCGCACATTTCATTCAGGTCAATACCGCCTATACCGCTACGAGGTATGCTGAAATCTATTTGGAACGGATCGTTTGTTTACATGGGGTGCCCAAGACGATAATTTCAGATCATGGTACCCAATTTTTGGCACGATTTTGGGAACAATTGCAACTATCCTTAGGCACAAAACTGATCCGTAGCTCAGCATATCACCCTCAAACCGATGGGCAGACTGAAAGGGTAAATCAAATCCTAGAGGACATGCTTTGAGCTTGTGTTATCCATTATGGGAAAAGTTGGGAGAAATGTTTATCTTTGGCCGAATTCTCTTATAACAACAGCTACCAAGCAAGTCTTAAAATGGCACCTTTCGAAGCCTTGTATGGCAGAAGATGTCGGACACCGTTGTGTTGGTCCCAGGCAGGGGAAAGGTACACATACGGCCGTGACCTTGTGAAAGAAGCAGAAGAAAATGTTAGGATCATCCGTGAAAACTTGAGAACCGCACAATTGCGGCAAAAGAGTTACTTTGATCAAAGGCGTAAGCCCCTTCAATTCGAAGTCGGCGATCACGTGTATCTCAAGGTCTCCCCGACCAAGGGTATGCAAAGGTTTGGGTTGAAAGGAAAACTTGCACCCCGCTATATTGGTCCATATGAAATCACCCAACAATGTGGACCGTTGCATACCGTGTGAAGCTTCCCGAGA
The DNA here is from genome assembly GCA_015342445.1 of Digitaria exilis. NCBI lineage: Eukaryota > Viridiplantae > Streptophyta > Magnoliopsida > Poales > Poaceae > Digitaria > Digitaria exilis. The sequence continues at coordinate 334,367 of JACEFO010002243.1, forward strand.
AGCTCTCCGCCGTGCACAACGTTTTCCATGTCTCCCAACACAAAAAGTGTCTTCGTGTTCCGACTGAGGTTGTTGAGCAAGAAGAACTCTCGGTTGAGCCGGATCTTTCCTACGACGAACATCCTGTCAAGATCCTCGATGAGAAGGAGAGAAAGACATGAAGAAGAGAAGTTAAAATATATAAATTCAGTGGAGTCATCACTCCGAGGATGAAGCCACATGGGAAACCGAAGACTATCTTAAAAAGAACTTCCCCGACATCCTTCCCACGACCGAGCTACCTCTTTCCCTACCATGTCCCTAAGCACAAATGAATCTCGGGGCGAGATTCCTTTTAAGGGGGTAGGCTGTGACATCCCTGACGTTTAGTACATTAAAAACACAATAAAAACAGGATAAAAGGGCAGCAATGGTTGAAGCACACATAATTTGATCAAAATTCGAAATTTAAATTTCAAACAAGGCCTTTTTGACACCTAGCTGAAATCTCAAGAATTTTGTACTAAACTTAAAAATCTCCAAAAAAAAGTTGTTTGTCATCACAAATAAAGCCTAGTCACTGTTGGAAACTTTTTCAGATTTTGCAGTTAAGCCCCTCAGAAACTCAAAAAACCATGCTGAACACCTGTTCGAAAATGGCTTGTTTGAGCTTGAAAAATTAGAAATTTCAGGTTCACCCAAAAAGAAAGTTGTGTCCCACATTTCAAACTCCAACTTTTGTGTTTGCACTTTCTGAAGTCTAGTTAAAATTTTCAGAGTTAAACCCGTTGAACTGAGAATGCTCCACGGACGTCACGATAAGCCGGCCCTGTCGCTCTGCCCAGGCCGCCAGTGGCCGCCACGTGGCCGGCGAGCAGCGGCGACCTCGCCTGGCCGGCCAGAGCCGCGGCAGCTGCATCTCTCCTCCCCACGCACACGCCAGCGTCCATGCCCAGTCAATTCTGGCGTCCTGTCAGCGTCGCCGCGCGGCGCGCCATCATGGCGGGCCGAGCTCCCATTGTCCGCGGCGGAGCACGCCGAGCCGAGCCTCCCAACAGCTGGATTCTCGCTCGCTTCGCGCCAAGCAGCAACGCCAGAGAACCTGCACTTGCCACGCCACGATCTTCGACCCCCAACCCGCGGCCGCGCTCTACCCGAGCTGTCAGAGCCATCAATGGCGGCTCCGACAGCCCGAGCACGCGTGCACGCGATCCCCGAGCTACCCAGCCCTCTCTAGCTGCCCCAAGACTCTGCCAAGCAACTCTCATTTCTTCCTCGGCCAGCGCCCTACCATTTTTCCTCTCCTCGCGCTCCCTCACCCTTCTTCCATCTCCAGCCGCAGCGAACCGAGCCCGAGCTCGTGCCGCCGCAGACCAAAATCCCCCACGTTTCCCTCCACGGAACCCCAATCAACTGCACCCGTAGCTCCCCCACTCTCTTAGCTAAACCCTCGAGCCATCCCCAACAAAAACCGAGCACCAATCACCGAGAATCGAAGAAATTCCTCGCCGCTAGTCCATTTCCGCCACCGAGCTCCACCTCCATGCGGAGCCCTATCTTCCGGCCATCCCCGTCGCCACCAAGCACCTCGACAAGCTCCGCCTCATTCCAGTGAAGCTCTCAAGCCACGTCGCGCCTCGCCTCGACCCCTGCAGCCGGCTACCGACGTCGCCGGAGCAACTCGCTCCGCTGCTCACCGTCGACAAGCCGCGTTGCTTAACCTCCGTCCTCGAGACCTACCCTAAATGACTCGTGGTGAGCCCCTCGTCATTTCCCCCAACTTTCCCCACAATGGTTCGCCGTCTCCTTGCCGGCGCAACGACGCCGACGAGCCAAGGGACCTAGACGCATTTCCTTTTTAGTTCTAGGGTCCTCCGTGAAACATTCAGGGGCTTGTTTGCAAGGTTTTAAAAGGTTTAGGGTCCCCGGCGTAAAAGAGATTCTTAAACCTAGATTCATTTTTTTAAAATCTTGTAAAATCCACTAAAAATCGTAGAAAAATCAGAAAAATGCACAAAAATACTCCCTGGAATCATGAGATTGTAAACTCCAATCTCATGTTGGGATGTATACACTTTTGATGAATAGATTTTGAACTAAAATTTAAACTCAGTTTTTAGAATCTTGTGCACCACTTCAAATCCTGAACTCTTCTGGAGCTGAACTTTGGATATGTTGCTTGTGATGTCTAGAGACGCTTTGTGTCCAAAGGACACCTAAAAATATGGCCTGTAACTTCAGTTATGATTTATTTTCTGATTTCTGTTCTAGTGTAGTTCTGCATTTATTAAAAATAATTCATGCAGCCAAAAATCACCATCTTTCACCAGAGATCTAGGAACTTGTTGGCACATGCGGTGAAAATAATAAACTTAATTTTTGATCCTGTTTAGACTAGAAAATAAATAGATGTAGGTTTTCGGATAAAAAATTTTTGAGGGCTGTCCAAGAGTTATTTTTAACCACCACTTGGTCAGAGCCTTTCTTTCACTCATGTATAGCTCTGGTAGAGAAATCTTCTGTTTTGGAAGTAGTTTTGATTTTATATGAATTAATCTTTTTTTTGAGCAGCAGCTTGTTCCATTTTTAATAAATTCTATGTAGCTCAGTTTTAGCTAAATTTTGGAGTGAGCCTAACTCTTATACTCCAGTAGCTGTCGTAAAGTTTGTGGGTAAAAAGGAGGAATAGAAACCGAGAAACAAAAATAAGAAGGAACTAGAGCAGAATTGAGTTAAATAAAAAGATATAGGCTAAGTTGACAATTAATCAAATGTGCAGCATGTAGAGTTTGAAATTCCAGAACTGCACTCTCACTTAAAAATAATGGCTTAAATTGTTTTATATGTGTACACAATCACCATCATAAAGGCATAAAAATTTCCACACACCTTCTCTAATTTTGTGAAGAAAAGAATACCTCACTAGTATGTCTAGGTGAATATGGCCTTGCTTTTAGATCACTTAGGCAGACACATTAAAGTTGTGCATCTCATGTAGAAGGCGCACTCGCTGACGGCACCTACAACCTCGTCCCGGTCAACGAAGAAGAAGTCCCCGAGGGTGGTGCCGACGTCGTCGTGATCGACCCGGAGCCTGACAGTGGGTTAGCTCAAGAAGGCAAGCCCCGGAGCATGACCTAATTTAAACTATGCAACTATGATTTATTATGCTTGTGCATTTATGTTTCAAGGAGTTGTATGAATACCCTATTTGCATGATTCTAGTACCTATGACTTGAAATACTAGTATGATAGGTTCGGTAGAGCAATGCCTTTAGGACCGTTACAAGTCGAGTGATTTCCTGTCACTCGCGAGATATAGGAGTTGCTTGTCTTTACTTATGTTGGAATCATAATGATGGACGGGCGGGATGGTATGTGTAGATCTTCCGTCCGTGTATGATAATTGGATTAAGGTCGAACCATGTGGTTCTGTGTTTCAAGTTTTTGAACGTACCACACGCATGCCGACCTATGGGAGTCAGTAAGCCCGGTACCAGATTGAAGTAGCTAGGACCAATAGCTATCTCTCCTTGGAAATATTTTGTTTGCCTTGCCGTACACATGTGGATATATGCGTGATGCCGTCAGTGAAGCGGTAAACCTTTATCCTAAGGGAGTGGACCCGGTGCCGAATTATGGATTGATGGGAAAGGTTGGGAAGTGCTTGTGCCTTTTATAGCAAGCATTATCCGTGTGTGTTGGGTTTCCCCTGGCCAGGTAGCAAAATTCGGTTCGAACTGTCCGCTTCTCGTGGTTAATGAGACTGCTTGACCGTTGTGTTGCATTGAGTAACAAGTGGAACTATGAGGATGATGAACTTGTTGTATGTACTAAATTGGATTGTACCACTTGTATGCTTAGAGAGGATGCTAATCTGGAATGGTTAACTCTACTAGAATTTAATGCTAAAATCATGAAAGTAAGGATCCACTCTTAGTAGCTTTCTGGCAAAATAAACCCACCAGCCAAAAGCCTCTCATGTCTAGAAGTCGGTGATGTAGTTTTCACCCGACGGGTAAGCCTTGCTGTGTATTAGTATACTCAGCCTTGCTTGTGGCTATTTATTTCAGGTACTGCTTTGGATGAGGCAGTGAGTTTTGTCACTTGGTCTACCCAGGTTCCTCCTGGCTGGTATGTTGAGTGGGTTCCGTCCTCTTCCGAGGATCGGGAGGAGTAGCACCATGGACGGCTTCATCGTGGTGTTGCTATGTATCGTCGCTAGTTTAATTTTCCGCTGCAATGAACTCTCATACTTTTATTGAAATTCGAACTTGGTTTGTAATAACTTAATGATACTGTTTATGTAAGCTGAATTTGTGGAATGTTGTAATTTCTGGGACTCACCTTCGTGTGGGCGCGCGTGTTGTTTTGATCGAGAAAGTGCGTGGTTAATCGGGTATAATCCGACGGCGCTCCAGCTTATTCCGGATTAAGTGCCTGACTGCTTGATTAGTCGTCCATGGGTACTTAACTTGGAATAATTTCGGAGTGGTCCGCCCCAATGGTTCTGCCAAAGTTACTCTGTATGAGTTTGTCTATAGTCAAGAAGTCCTTTGAGTGACCGGCAAGCGTTTGGAGGCTTTGGAGCAGGTCTAAAAAAAAGATAGCTCGAGTATGTAATAAGAAGGCAAAGGTAACATCCTTTCAAGTTGATGATTGCATGAATTTCAGTTGCCAAGGGCATTTGAAGGTGTTATCCAAGTGTTTGGCAAAGTGTTTGAAAGGATTTGGCTGATATGTTGATGTTGCTTTTAGAACAAAATGGCCGACAATAGAGGATCGTCCTTAGACTGAATTAATGTTTCTTGATATGCAAGCTTTACCAAGAAACAGGAGGGCATATGTTGACGACCGAAAATGGCAAGGATGCCGATCTGGCTCGACAGCCGGTCTAACCGCCTGTAACTAGCGGTCTGACCGGCTGTACCCTGTAGCCGGTCTGGCAATGGGCTAGGCGGTCTGACCGCTTGTACAGCCAGTCTAGACCGCTTGTAGGAAAATGCTCAAAATATGATTTTGATTCCACCATTGCGTAGGGCTCGTCGAGAAGGTCAAAATGCATATGTGGATCGCCTGATTTGGACTCCGGATGAGGGAGATATAGCTCTGTCAAGGGTCAACCCCGGGCCCAGGCGGTTAGACCGCCTGTACAGGAGGTCAGACCACCTGTAGCAGTTCTAATCCGAATTAGAGTTGTATTTTGATGGCACTTCATTATGAAATTGACTCCCCACGGGGCAAGACCTCCCCACCCTATATTATGAAGGGTCGTGGACGATTGAGGACCTCTACCCAATCGTACAAACATATCTACCTTTACTTTTTATCTCAAACCCTAGTTTTTTCCAATCTCCCTTCTTCTTCCTTCTTCGTCTCTATGGCATTTTAGGACGTTCTAGGTGGCCTTGCCGACCTTAGAACAACCCTAGGTTCGTTGCCTCCGACGGGGTCCCTCCCAAGGCGACGATCGTAGGCTTTCGCGGCGCCTCTGCCTACAGGCAGTCTGGCGCCCTGTGACAGGCGGTCTGCCTCCCTGTGACAGGCGGTTAGACTCCCTGTACAGGCGGTCTAACTCTTTGTCCAGAAGTTCCGACGAGGAGATTCCGGCTACCACGCGATCTAGCGCTTATCGTGTGTTGACCCGAAAAGGCGTCAACAAGAACATATACCGAAATATAGATCTATTGAAAATTTTATGAACCGACGAGTGGTCATTCATCTTAAACGGAGTTCAAACGAGGGAGATATGCATGTTTCACTTTTAGCGCTGCGTGCTGTCCAGAAAATTTCAGAACGTACGCCCTTCGATATTTTGGCCATATCCGCTAGTACGAATCTCTGATTGACTTGATTCTTGATTCGTTAGAACCTTAACTTCATAAGCTCTTGAATATCCAAAAATATTCTGCTTTTTTCTCTGAGGTCGAGCAGAATTTTGATGAGAATGACGTCTTCTTGTGAATTGATCCAAAGATGTCAATGATCTTGATCTTTTCGTCTTTGGAGCATCTTGGGCATACCTCATAGCTATCAATTTGAACAAGAGAATTCTCCCAAAATAATTAGTCTCAAAATTTATTGACACAGCAGCATACCCTCTTTGCCATCTCTCACATCAAAGCAGATCTAGGGTTTATTGATGTGACACTGGCCCAGGTGAGGTGGACGAAGCCCAACACACCGATCCGGATTCCCCGAATTCCGCAACATCAGCACTGCAACTCCTGCTGAAAGCCCGACACACCGGTCCGGCCTCAGGTCCACACGATCTGCACCTCGGCAACCATAGCACTGCAACTCCAACGCCCCCACTCGGGAAAGGCCCAATTGCCCTAGACTGGCGGCTCTGCTGCACAATGCAACATATATCCAAGGCATCCGCCGTTTTCATGACAAGCATGTGAAGAATAGATCATTCCATATTGGTGATTTGGTGTTGCGATGCATCCAAAACCCGGTAGGTCATTCAAAGCTCGACTCGCCATGGGATGGTCCCTTCATTGTATCCAAAGTCCTCAAGCCAGGCACATATAGAACAATCGCAAATTTTATGTGTGAGTCCTTCAGTGTACTGTTGTCCTCGAACTTGGTTTGTAATAACTTAATGATACTGTTTATGTAAGCTGAATTTGTGGAATGTTGTAATTTCTGGGACTCACCTTCGTGTGGGCGCGCGTGTTGTTTTGATCGAGAAAGTGCGTGGTTAATCGGGTATAATCCGACGGCGCTCCAGCTTATTCCGGATTAAGTGCCTGACTGCTTGATTAGTCGTCCATGGGTACTTAACTTGGAATAATTTCGGAGTGGTCCGCCCCAATGGTTCTGCCAAAGTTACTCTGTATGAGTTTGTCTATAGTCAAGAAGTCCTTTGAGTGACCGGCAAGCGTTTGGAGGCTTTGGAGCAGGTCTAAAAAAAAAGATAGCTCGAGTATGTAATAAGAAGGCAAAGGTAACATCCTTTCAAGTTGATGATTGCATGAATTTCAGTTGCCAAGGGCATTTGAAGGTGTTATCCAAGTGTTTGGCAAAGTGTTTGAAAGGATTTGGCTGATATGTTGATGTTGCTTTTAGAACAAAATGGCCGACAATAGAGGATCGTCCTTAGACTGAATTAATGTTTCTTGATATGCAAGCTTTACCAAGAAACAGGAGGGCATATGTTGACGACCGAAAATGGCAAGGATGCCGATCTGGCTCGACAGCCGGTCTAACCGCCTGTAACTAGCGGTCTGACCGGCTGTACCCTGTAGCCGGTCTGGCAATGGGCTAGGCGGTCTGACCGCTTGTACAGCCAGTCTAGACCGCTTGTAGGAAAATGCTCAAAATATGATTTTGATTCCACCATTGCGTAGGGCTCGTCGAGAAGGTCAAAATGCATATGTGGATCGCCTGATTTGGACTCCGGATGAGGGAGATATAGCTCTGTCAAGGGTCAACCCCGGGCCCAGGCGGTTAGACCGCCTGTACAGGAGGTCAGACCACCTGTAGCAGTTCTAATCCGAATTAGAGTTGTATTTTGATGGCACTTCATTATGAAATTGACTCCCCACGGGGCAAGACCTCCCCACCCTATATTATGAAGGGTCGTGGACGATTGAGGACCTCTACCCAATCGTACAAACATATCTACCTTTACTTTTTATCTCAAACCCTAGTTTTTTCCAATCTCCCTTCTTCTTCCTTCTTCGTCTCTATGGCATTTTAGGACGTTCTAGGTGGCCTTGCCGACCTTAGAACAACCCTAGGTTCGTTGCCTCCGACGGGGTCCCTCCCAAGGCGACGATCGTAGGCTTTCGCGGCGCCTCTGCCTACAGGCAGTCTGGCGCCCTGTGACAGGCGGTCTGCCTCCCTGTGACAGGCGGTTAGACTCCCTGTACAGGCGGTCTAACTCTTTGTCCAGAAGTTCCGACGAGGAGATTCCGGCTACCGCGCGATCTAGCGCTTATCGTGTGTTGACCCGAAAAGGCGTCAACAAGAACATATACCGAAATATAGATCTATTGAAAATTTTATGAACCGACGAGTGGTCATTCATCTTAAACGGAGTTCAAACGAGGGAGATATGCATGTTTCACTTTTAGCGCTGCGTGCTGTCAGAAAATTTCAGAACGTACGCCCTTCGATATTTTGGCCATATCCGCTAGTACGAATCTCTGATTGACTTGATTCTTGATTCGTTAGAACCTTAACTTCATAAGCTCTTGAATATCCAAAAATATTCTGCTTTTTTCTCTGAGGTCGAGCAGAATTTTGATGAGAATGACGTCTTCTTGTGAATTGATCCAAAGATGTCAATGATCTTGATCTTTTCGTCTTTGGAGCATCTTGGGCATACCTCATAGCTATCAATTTGAACAAGAGAATTCTCCCAAAATAATTAGTCTCAAAATTTATTGACACAGCAGCATACCCTCTTTGCCATCTCTCACATCAAAGCAGATCTAGGGTTTATTGATGTGACACTGGCCCAGGTGAGGTGGACGAAGCCCAACACACCGATCCGGATTCCCCGAATTCCGCAACATCAGCACTGCAACTCCTGCTGAAAGCCCGACACACCGGTCCGGCCTCAGGTCCACACGATCTGCACCTCGGCAACCATAGCACTGCAACTCCAACGCCCCCACTCGGGAAAGGCCCAATTGCCCTAGACTGGCGGCTCTGCTGCACAATGCAACATATATCCAAGGCATCCGCCGTTTTCATGACAAGCATGTGAAGAATAGATCATTCCATATTGGTGATTTGGTGTTGCGATGCATCCAAAACCCGGTAGGTCATTCAAAGCTCGACTCGCCATGGGATGGTCCCTTCATTGTATCCAAAGTCCTCAAGCCAGGCACATATAGAACAATCGCAAATTTTATGTGTGAGTCCTTCAGTGTACTGTTGTCTTGACAACCCGATGTATCTTCAGGTAATAAAATTATTACTCGTCTTCACTACCACGTCTAGATCTTCGTGTTCCATATAATCTGTTTATACTTATGAAGAATTATCCGGGTTCTTTCGGGGCCATTACGGATCCATTCTTCCGCACTTTATATGTGGGTCTTCTAAATCAGGTCTATCCGGGTTCCTTCGGGGCCTTTAACGGATTTCTTCCTATTTTCCATTGATTCAAAGGATATCTTAGGCTTTAAGCCACCACCCCTAGGGGTCTGACTGGGTTCTTTTCTAACGGGCATATACTATTTGTTCCCTTGTCCCCTTTCAAGGTACATTTATTTTAAAATATAGCTAGGGCTATCGAAATCTCCCTTGGGTTCCTTCGGGTCAACAATAGGGTTGTTTTTCTAGTCAAAATTTCCAACAAACATATTTTTTGACTAAGTCTTGTTCTCACACACAGAGACACCCCAAGGGTTCTTTGCAACCCTTGGATCTTTTCTTCACATCGCATACACTTCTATATGTTCATGACATTCACCATCTTCATTACATGCAGAAATAACAGTATTAATTATTACATAACTATTTGTTCAGCTACAGATAGTTTTTTTACAATTTAAAGCTTTGTGCAATTGCTTTGGCAATTGGCTCTACTTCTTTCTTCAGGACCCCGAAGCTTTCTTTAGTGCAGCTTGGCTCTGTGCTCTCTACACACTTGGCAATGTCAACTTCAGGGTACCTAGACTTGATGACCGCTAGCACATGGACTAACCAGGTTTCTGATGACTTCTTGATAAAAGCCTTCAGTTGGCGAGGCACTGCCTTCAATCGGTCTAGGAGTGAATGCGGGGCAACAGGGTCTTCTGGGGCTAAGGCTCTCACCAATGGATTTGCGGCTTTCTCCAGGTACATGATGTGCTTGGTGACTTCCGCCAAATCTCCATCGGAGTTCTTCATCTACTGGACTGTCTCCTCCATCTCTGCCAGCTTCTTGGAAGCCTCCTGCAGCTTTTCATCCAAGGCCTTCTTGTTGGCAAGATTCTCGCGCAACTTCACAAGTTCTTCCGACAGCTATTTGTTGTCATCACGTGCCTCTTCAAGGTCCTTGGCAGCCTTCTTTTGCAGCTCTATGATCTGGATCAACTATTCATCGGCATCCTTGCGCTGCTGTGTGGCAGTATTCAACTCTTTCGTCAGCTTTTCCTTCTCTGCGACAAGGATTTTCATAATTTCTTCACGTCGATTTGCCAAGTTGGACCAGTCTGTCAGCTTGCTCTAGGTCGTTACCAGTTGTTGTTGTGTTCCTGGTCAACAAACACAAAGGATTGTTTCAAATTTAGATCGCGACATTATGGGCAAAATGACAATAGAGCCAGGGTACCTTTGAGTTCAGTTTGTGCAGTGGTCAGTTTCTTCTTCAAGCCATCCCTCTGGGATGACAACTCCTTCACCCGCGTGTGCAGCGTGCGAATAAGATTGGCACCTTCAACTTCTTGGGTGTGCAGATCAGCGCATTCTTTGTCTAGCTCTTTTTGGAGACACTTTGCCTTGGCATGCATCACCACAATCTTGCAGATATAGTTGGTCTTTTGCCGCGATACTATGGCGGACCACTCCGAAATTAATCCAAGTTAAGTACCTGTGGGTGTAGAGTCCTGACGGACTAAACAACCCTGGAGGCCCATCCTATGGGCCGGCCCATGAACAAGACTTGACGTACAAGACAAGGATTATTCCTAGTCGGTTTGGATAGACTGTATTTGGGAATTAGAGATAAACTTGTAAAAGTCTCCTAGTCCTATACGGTTCCCATGTAACCCTGCCCTCCGGACTATATAAGGGGAGGCAGGGACCCCCTCAAAACATCATAATCAATACAAGAAACACCATACAGGACGTAGGGTATTGCGCTCCGGCGACCCGAACCTGTCTAAAACTGTCTCTTGTCACCTTCGGCTCTAGATTCTCGACGACTTCTCCCTAAACCCTTCTCTTGGGGCACCCCCTCGAGAACCTAGTCAGCATAAATCGCCGACACTTTGGCGCCGTCCGTGGGATATACTCGTCGAGTCTTCAGTAAAGAGTTGATGGCCACCTTCAGCGCCTCCATCGTCACCAAGTTCGAGGCAGGCGCCTCCTTCATCTTCGGCTCCTGGCTTTGCATCGCGAACCAGGAAGGCGAACTCCAACACCAATTGCGCGACGAGGCGGCTGCACCAGCTTCGCCACGCGTGCAAACCACTCCGCAAGGATCTCGGAAAATCCCAAATTCCGACACGATCTCTGGATCGTATCCTACTCGGAGGAGTACATGGCGCCCGAAGCAGATTCAATCCCAGGCCGACCATGTCAACTCAACCCCTGTCAAGGAGCAGGATCAAGCCACGTGTCCACGACTCCCCGGCGGACTCCGGATCACTTCCGAGTCCCGCCAGGGTTCAACGATCAGGACCGTGACAGCAACCCCGCGGGTACCCAGGAACCCTGGCTCCAACCCCCGCGGGACGAAGACTTCACCACGTGGGTCACGCGCATCTCAGTTTCCCTTTGGGTTAACAAACTCAGCCGCGGTCCACCAGAAGCACCTGAAGAAGAAGGTTCTCCAATCTCGCGGAGCAACCTCGGATCTTGTCATGACCACAACTCCCTCGGGGGTTATCGTTCATTGGCTTGACATGGATCCCGAGGTGGCTCTCTTTGAAGCAAACGTACCTTCCACGGTACGCGACATCCTACCTCTGCTTCCTTTCCAAGAAGGCAGAGAACTCCCTGTTACCACGAGTAACAGAAGAACCAGGCCTAGCAACCTCGGTCGCCAGTCCTGCGTGCTCCTCAACGAGCACAGCGATGAAGAAGTTGTCTCCGACGACGCCCCAACAGAGGAAGGAGAAACCGACGCGGACCGGGAACTCCGTATCGAGCGCAACCGCAACCGCGCCCTCCGACGTCGCTTCATCAAGAAGAAAAATCTCAGCTCCGAGTTCGACAAGCAAGACATCTTCAATTCCCCTGTGGCCAACATCTTGTTCGGGGTCAGCGTCTTCGAAGGGTTCCAAACAACCCCTGAGATCAACCTCGCTAAGGCTCGCCTAGAAGCCGCAGCGGTCATGGTTGATCGCCTGGACGGAGGCCGCTCCTCCTCCAAAAGCAAGAGTTCTTCGCGCCACCAAGCACCGTCAGCCAAGCGTCAGAGCAGCCACTATGGCAGCTCCGCAGGCCAATCAAAGGACAAGAACAGACCTCGCGAAGAACCCCGCCGTCCTCGCGAGGAACCTCCTAGGTCCCAGCGTCGAGAAGAACCCCGTCCAGCCCGCTCTCACGTCACGCCGAACGACGCCCGCAACGACATCATCCGGATCCGAGAAGGGAGAGCTACCTCCCACGTTGCGGATTCTGCAGGAAGATGCGACGTCCCCAACCCCGATGCTCTGCCATGTTATACACGCGCCATCCGCGTCAGCTCCTTCCCGCGGAAGTTCAAGCCGCCAGGCATCGCCAACTTCGACGGGAAGCAAGATCCAAACATTTGGCTGCGCAGATACTCCTCCGCAATCGAAGCATCAGGGGGCGACGACATCTCCAAGATGCTCTACTTCCCAGTTGCGATGGAGCAGGGTCCTCTCACCTGGCTCGAGTCCCTCCATCCAGATTCCATCGACAGCTGGCACGCGCTGAAGAAGGCTTTCGTCTCCAACTACCAGGGTTCTTTTGAGCGCCCTGGCAGCAAGTATGAACTCCGCGCGTGCAAACAGAAGCCAGACGAGTCCCTGCGCGACTACAACAGGCGATTCTTCGCCATCAAGGCATCCTGCGTTCCCATCCCCGACTCCGAAGTCATTGACTACTTTCAAGAAGGGATGACCGATCGCACCCTCTTCCGTGACTTCGGTCACAACCGTCCTCGTGACCTCGAGGAATTTCGCGCACTGGTATCCAATTGGATGGACACCGATGATCAAGAACGGGAGCGCTACGGCAAGAGACCCAACAACCCTGGACGCAAGAACCAGGAAGACAGCAGGGATCAGCCGCGCGACTCCTTCCAGCGTAACGGCAACAACCCACGGAAGCGACCACACAACACGGTCGCAACCGTCCAGACCGTCCGCTCCGCCAAATCCGCGCAGCAAAGAAGGGAAGAATTCAACAAACTTCTCAAGAAGCGCTGCCCTTACCACCCCGACAGCAAGCACACCATGGGTGAGTGCGTGCTCCTCCGGGAGACGTTCAGCACCCCCACCAAGAAGCAGAAGTCGGCTGGCGACGGAGACGACGGACACGACAAGGGAGACAGCGGTTTCCCAGACATCACCAACACTGTCAATGTCATCTTCGGAGGCATGGCAGTCAGCGACACCTCGCGCAACCGCAAGAATGCAAGGCGCGAGGCATACGCAGCAGAACCAGCGGTGGTTACGCCGCTACGGTGGTCCGACACCACCATCACCTGGTCCCGAGAGGATCAATGGGCCGAGATCACCTCTCCTGGACGATATCCCCTCGTCCTCGAGACTGTGGTAGCAAACAGCAGGCTCACAAAAGTCCTGATCGACGGAGGCAGTGGGCTCAACCTCATCTTCGCCAAGACGCTGAAGTCCATGGGCCTTGACACAAGCACGCTGCAGCCGGCGGATACTCCTTTCTACGGCATCGTGCCTGGGAAGGCCGCCATCCCCCTCGGGCAAATCACCTTGCCCGCTACGTACGGTACGTCATCCAATTACCGTACAGAGTTCATTAAGTCCGAAGTTGCAGACTTCGACACTTCCTACCATGCCATCCTCGGGCGACCAGCATTGGCCAAGTTCATGGCCATCCCCCACTACACCTACCTGGTGCTGAAGATGCTAGGGCCTCATGGCGTTCTTTCCCTTCGCGGTGATATCAAGCGCTCTTACCTCTGCGACAAAGAAGTAGTGGAATACGCCGTCAGAGCCGCATCCACCATAGATCGCCAAGAGCTCCAACCCCTGGCCGCTGCCGTCGTCGCAGAGGACGAGGACGCCCCGACACAGAAGAAGACACGGGCTATTAAGCCTGTGGAGAAGGTCGCAACAAAGACGATCGATCTCCAAACAGGAGATCCCTCGAAGACAGCAGTGATTGGCTCCACCCTCACTCCTGCATAGGAAAGCGCGCTCGTCGACTTCCTGCGAGCCCAGGCGGACATCTTCGCTACAAAGCCCTCCGACATGCCTGGAGTCCCCAGAGAGTTGATCGAGCACAAGCTAGACCTCAACGAGAGCGCAAAGCCAAAAAAGCAGCGCCTCCGAAGATTCGCCACAGAGCGTCGGGAAGCCATCAAGAAAGAGCTAGCTAAGTTATTAGCAGCCGGCTTCATTAAAGAAGTCTTTTACCCGGATTGGTTAACCAATCCGGTTCTTGTAAGGAAAAAGAATTCGAAGGAATGGAGAATGTGTGTTGATTATACCGATCTCAACAAACACTGCAAGAAGGATCCCTTTGGGCTTCCTCGCATCGACCAAGTCATCGACAGCACCGCCGGGTGCACCCTACTCTGTTTCCTCGATTGTTACTCAGGATATCATCAGATATCTCTGAAAGAAGAGGATCAGATTAAAACTTCGTTCATCACGCCATATGGTGCATATTGCTATACAACTATGCCTTTTGGCTTGAAAAACGCAGGTGCCACATATCAGCGGGCGATACAGGGTTGTCTCCAAGACCAACTTCACCGAAATGTTGAAGCCTACGTTGATGATGTGGTAGTCAAGACAAGAAATCCCGAGGATCTCATTGCTGACCTCACCGAAATGTTCGATAACCTACGCAAATGGCAATGGAAGCTTAATCCTACCAAATGCGTTTTCGGTGTTCCATCCGGAAAGCTTCTCGGGTTCATCATCAGCGAACGCGGCATCGAGGCAAATCCAGAGAAGATAGCAACTATCATGAACATGGAGCCGCCGACCACTGTCAAGGATGTCATGAAGCTTACGGGCTGCATGGCTGCACTCAACCGCTTTATCTCCAAGCTGGGGGAACGCGGTACTGAGTTCTTCAAACTACTCAAGAAGCAAGACAGATTTCAGTGGACTCAGGAAGCTCAAGTCGCCTTCGACAAGCTCAAGCTATTTCTGACTACGCCTCCTGTGCTCACTGCACCGCTCCCGGGCGAAGATCTCTTGCTCTATATCACAGCAACCACCAATGTCGTCAGCGCCGCCATTGTTGTTGAACGCGACGACGAAGGCCATCTTCAGAAGATTCAACGGCATGTGTACTTTGTGAGCGAAGTCCTCTCGGACTCCAAATCCAGGTACCCTCAAGTTCAAAAAATTCTATATGCTGTCTTAATGACATCCAGAAAATTGCGGCATTACTTCGACACCTACAAGATCATCGTGGTTACTGGTTATCCTATTGGCGAGATTCTCCATAATCAAGACGCTACAGGGCGTATCGCCAAGTGGGCTGTTGAGCTCGGAACATACAGCATTGAGTTTCGTTCTCGCACAGCCATGAAGTCTCAAGTCCTTACTGATTTCATATCGGAATGGACCGAGCACAATCTCCCAGTCGCCACTACCAATCCTGAGCATTGGATCATGTATTTCGACGGGTCACTCAAGCTAGAAGGCGGAGGCGCTGGAGTTCTGTTGATCTCACCTCGAGGGGATCAACTCAAGTATGTTCTGCAGATTCAGTTTGCTGTCACCAACAACGCTGCAGAATATGAAGCACTTCTTCACGGCATGAAGATGGCCATTACTCTCAGTATCAAGCGTCTGCTGGTGTATGGGGACTCAATGTTGGTCATCAAACAAGTCAATAAGGACTGGAATCGAAATCATGAAGACATGGACGCGTACTGTGAAGAAGTCCGGAAATTGGAGAAACACTTCCTCGGCATCGAATTTCATCATGTCGAGCGAGATTACAACGTCGCTGCAGACGTCCTATCAAAGCTGGGCTCTTCCAGAGCAGAGGTGCCTAGCGGGGTGTTCGTCAATGAACTCTCCAAGCCATCAATTTCTGCAGCGGTAACTCCTGATGCTACAATATCAGCTCCCGAGGTTATGCTCATCGATGCCACTTGGAGTGCTCCGATTATAGACTTCATCTTGCACGACAAACTTCCTGCCGAGAAGGCAGAAGCTCAGCAAATTGTCTGCCGTAGCAAGTCCTATGTTATAATCGGTGATACACTGTACCGACGTGGCGCACGTTCTGGCGCATTGATGAAATGCGTCTCACAGCAAGAAGGAGTCAACATCCTGGAGGAAATTCACGCAGGAGAATGTGGCAATCATGCAGCTTCCCGCACCATCGTAGGCAAAGCCTTCCGTGCCGGGTTCTACTGGCCTACAGCTTTACACGACGCTGAGGAAATCGTTCGTCACTGCAAGGGTTGTCAATATTTCGCTCATCACTCACATCAGCCGGCCCACAAGATCAAATTGATACCTCCGTCATGGCCATTCGCATGCTGGGGGCTTGATATGATTGGGAAACTACCCAGGGCGCCTGGTGGATTCGAATATTGTTTTGTCGCCATTGACAAATTTACAAAGTGGATAGAAGTCTTCCCGGTTGTTAAGCCAACCTCTGAGAAGGCAGTCCAATTCCTCCAAGAGTTGATTCTTCGCTTCGGGATACCACACCAAATCATTACAGATTTGGGTACCACCTTCACAGGCAACAAGTTCTGGGACTACTGTGAAGATCGCAGCATCGAGGTATCCTATGCCTCGGTTGCCCATCCTCGTGCCAACGGACAAGTTGAAAGGGCCAATGGCATGCTCCTTGACGGACTTAAAGCTCGCATGGAAAGAACCCTGAAGAAAGCAGAAGGCCGGTGGATGAAAGAACTCTTTCCAGTTGTCTGGGGCCTACGATCTCAACCCAGTAAAGCTACAGGGCAATCTCCCTTCTTCCTGGTGTATGGATCAGAGGCCGTTCTACCTGTTGATGTCATGCACGGCGCTCCTCGTGTCGAGGAGTTCCAAGAAGCCATGGCGGATGACCAACGGATGCTGGAAGTCGATACGGCTGAAGAAGCGCGACTGGCAGCCTTGTTACACAATGCTGCGTATCTTCAGGGAATCCGCAGATTCCATGACAAAAATGTGAAGACAAGATCATTCCAGATTGGAGACTTGGTGCTACGCCGAATCCAAAATACAGCCGGTCACTCCAAGCTTACTTCACCCTGGGATGGTCCGTTTATTGTTTCCAAGGTACTCAAACCAGGCACCTACAGACTTCAAACAGAAGACGGTGTGGAATTACCAAATCCTTGGAATATAGAACACCTACGCAAATTCTACGCGTAGCTCTGTCACTGCAGCAGTGCTTCGGCACGACAGGAACCCAATGGCTTCGGCATCCAGGGTTCTTCTGTAAACATTGCTCCGGCAATATATGAGCTAATTGCTTCGGCATTACATGCTCTCTTATACCGTTGTTTTGGCAACGAGATATATCTCAATAAAGCTCCCTTTACTGGGTTGTTTATTTGTCTTTGTGACATCATCTCAAACTTCCGTGTTCTTTTTAGACTTGGAAAGTTTCTTTTACATGAATTTGGAGCTCATAAATGAGGTCTATCCGGGTTCTTTCGAGGCCAAAAACGGATTTGTTCCTCCTATTACACTACTCTGTGATAATTTCCAGCTTAACGCTGCCGCTCCGTGGGTCTTCCTGGGTTCTTGCTTCGGCAGACCATATACAGTTAGTTCCCAAGTATCTGTGGCGGACCACTCCAAAATTATTCCAAGTTAAGTACCCCGGGACCACTAACCGAGTAGTCAGGCACTTAATCCGGAATAAGCTGGAGCGCCGTCGGATTAAACCCGATAAACCACGTTCTTTTCTCGATCGAAACAACAGCACGCCCACACGAAGGTGAGTTCCAGAGATTACAACATTCCACAAATTAACTTACACACATAGATATTACAAGTTATTACAAACCAGGTTCAAATTTAAATCAGAGTACAAGTCTTGCAGCGGAAATAAAAGTTCATTACAGCGGAATTTAAAAAGTCATAACAACTGAATTTAGAGGTTCATTGCAGCGGAAGTAAAACAATCTAACGACGATACAAAATAACTCCGTGCTGAAGCCTGCCACGAAGCTACTCCTCCCGATCCTCGCCAGAGGACGGAACCCATTCGATGTGCCAGCCAGGTGGAACCTGGGCAGGCCAAGACAAAGCATCCACATCCAAAGGTATACCTGTAAAATATTGCCACAAGCAAGGCTGAGTATACTAATACTCAGCAAGGCTTACCCGTCTGGTGAAAACTACATCACCGACATCTAGACAATGAGAGTCTTTTGGCTGGTGGGTTTGTTTGCCAAAAAGCAACTAAGAGTAGGTCCTTGCTTTCAAGTTTTAGCATCATATTCTAGTAGATTTAACCATTCTAGATTAGCATCCTGTCTAATCATACAAGTGGTGCAGTACAATTTATTTCATACAACAAGTTCATCATTCTCATAGTTCCACTTGTTACTCAATGTAGCAGGGCGGTCAAGCAGTCTCATTAACCGCGAGAAGCGGACAGTTCGAACCGAATTTCTGCTACCTGGCCAGGGGAAACCCAACACACACGGATACTCTGCTTGCTATAAAAGATACAAGCATTTCCCAACCTTTCCCATCGATCCACAATTCGGAACCGGGTCCATTTCC
Source organism: Digitaria exilis (assembly GCA_015342445.1). Taxonomy (NCBI): domain Eukaryota; kingdom Viridiplantae; phylum Streptophyta; class Magnoliopsida; order Poales; family Poaceae; genus Digitaria; species Digitaria exilis. Next base: position 352,906 of record JACEFO010002243.1, read on the forward strand.
TTAGGATAAAGGTTTACTGCTTCACTCGCAGTCTCACGCATATATCCACAAGTGTACGGCAGGGGAAAACAAAGTTTCCAAGGAGAGATGGCTATCGGCCCTAGCTGCTTCAATCTGGTACTGGGCTTACCGATCCCCATACATCGGCATGCATGTGGTACGTTCAAAAACTTGACACACTCAACCACACATTTCGACCTTAATCAATTATCATACACGGACGGGAGATCTACATCTATCATCCCGCCCGTCAATCCTTATGATTCCAACATAAGTAAAGACAAGCAAATCCTATGTCTCGCGAGTGACAGGAAATCACTCGACTTGTAACGGACCTATAGCCATGCACTATCGATCCCTTTCATACTAGTATTGCAAGTCATAGGTACTAGGAAATGTGCAGCTAAGGTATTCAATCAACTCCTTGAACGTAAATGCACAAACATAGAGAATTCAAAGTGCATAATTTGGTAAAGTTAGGTTATGCTCCGGGGCTTGCCTTCTTGCTCGGACTGGGGGTTAGCCTCCGGGTTGGTCGATCCTGCACCGGCACCTTCCTCCGGGACTTCTTCCTCGTCTGCGGGAATGAGGTGGTAGTTGCCGTCCGGGATGGCGCCTTCTACATGAGATGCATAACTTAGGGTGGCTGTTCTGGAATTTCAGATTCCATTTATTTTATTCTAACTAACTACAAAAAGGTTTATTCTTTTATATAAATCGATTTCCATCTAGATTACTTCGCATTTTTGTTTCTCCTTTTCTGCTCATCATTTTTATCTATAAACTTTATGACAGCTACTGGAGTATAAGAGTTAAGCTCACTCCAAAATTTAGCTAATTTTGAGCTACACATAATTTATTAAAAATATAACAAGTTGCTGCCAGCAGAATTGAATTTAATTCATATAAAATCGAAAATTCACCCATTTCAGGAGATCTTCCTACCAAAGCTAAGCATCAGCATGAGGAGGGCTCTGGCCAAGTGATGGCTCAAGATAACCCTTGGGTGATCCTCAATGATTTTCTAACCAAAAACCATATTTAATTATTTGCCATCCTAAACAGAGCAAAAAAAATTCAGTTTTTCATTTTTAACATGTGTGCTAACAAGTTTTAAGTCTCCAGGAGCAAAATGGTGATTTTTCACTATACAAATTATTTTTAATGATTTCTGCACTGCAAAAAGACAGAAAACCTATTTTAATTCATAACAGGAGCTATAGTTCATATTTTTACGTCCCCTTTGGACACAAGCTGTCCAAAGCCACTATACACAACATATCCAAAGCTCAACCCTAGCGCAGCTCTGGATTGGAAATGGTGCATAACTTTAGATTTTCCTTGTTTGAATTTTAATTCAAAAACAGTTCGTCAAAAGTACAAACATGTCTAATAGAGATTGTAATTTAGACTCTCACGAATCCAGGGAGTATTTTTGTGCATTTTTCCGATTTTTGTACGATTTTTAATCGATTTTACAAGTTTCGGGAAAATCAAATCTAGACTTAAGAATCTTTTTACGCAGAGAACCCTAGATCTTTCAAAACTTCGCGAACCAGTCCTGCACTTTTGCACAGAGGCCCCCGGACAAACGAAGACGATGAAGGAAAGCCCTCGGCTCTCGCCGGAGTTGCGCCGGCCAAACGGCGGCGAACTAGGCACGGGGAAGTGGGGGAAAAGGATCCTGGGCTCACCACGAATCGTTTGGGGACGGTTTGGAGGCCGGGGATGGTCGGAGTTTCGCCGGCGACGAGGTGGTGGCGGCGCGGCCGCCGCGGCTTCTACGCCGGTGAGCTCGGGGTCGTTCGCCGAGGTTCGAGGGGTCCTAGAGCACCAGTGGAGCTCGAGGATGCCAATGGCGTGCTCGGTTGACCTCGGGGACGGCTCGGAGTAGGGGCTCGACGTGCGGGTGCTCCGGCGGCCAAAAATCGCGATTTGGGGGAATTCACGAATTCTCGCCGGAGAAGGGTCAATGTCTTGGGGAAAGTTGGGGGTTTTGGAGCTGGTGGAGTGGACTAGCTCCGTGCGGGATGGATTTGGGAATGGTGGAGCGTGGACGAGGAATTTCGCGAAGAGCTTGGGTTCGGCTTGCGCGTCGCGAGGAGGAAGAAGACCGAGCGAGCGCGAGGAAGTGGAAATGGCCAAGTGAGCGAGTGAGAGGAGGGGTGTGAGTGCGCGGTGGAGTGATTGAGCACGCAAGGGAGGCACTGTGCGGCCTCGGGAGCGTGCGAGCGCGTGGGTGGCTGTCGCGGTCGCCATTGATGGCGCGCGAGCTCGAACAGAGCGCACACGCGCGGTTGGGCGTCAAAGATCATCGCGTGATGAAGTGGAGATCCTCAGCAGAGGCTTTGGCGCGACGCGAATGGACTCTACCGCCTGCAGTGCGCTCGGCGCGGCGCGAGCGCGCGTGCGGCCACGGCGGCGCGCGACCGTATGATGGCGCTCCGCGGCACGAGGCGAGGCGAGGCGACAGCGGCGAAGTGATGGCTCGGGAGTGGCCGGACAAGAGCTAGGCGACAAGCGCCAGCGTCCGCCGCGGCTTGGCCAGTTCAGCGCCGCCTGCGCCGCTCGCCGGCCACGTGGCGGCCGAGCTCCGGCCAGCGCAGCGCGCGCCAGGGGCACTGTAGCATGCCCGTGGAGCTCCGATTTCCAAATTCGAATTTTCTCCAAAAATTCGAACTGAACTTCGAAACGGGTAAAATTAAAAGTTGGGGTCTGAGGTGTGGGACACAACTTTCGAGCTTGGACCAGGCACTTCGACCAGGCGCTACGGCGCTTCGAGCTTGAACGCAAGCTCGAGCTTGCCGAGCCTCGAATGGTCGGAAACGCCACTCGAGGGTGAGTGCCCCCCTCGAGCTTGGCTGCGAAGCCTCGAGCGTGACGGAACGTCGCTCGAGGGTAAGTGCCCCCTCGAGCTTGGCTGCGAAGCCTCGAGCGTGCCGAAACGTCGCTCGAGGGTAAGTGCCCCCTCGAGCTTGGCTGCGGTGCCTCGAGCGTGCCGGAACGTCGCTCGAGGGTGAGTCCTCGAGCTTGGCTGCGGAGCCTCGAGGGTGACGGAACGTCGCTCGAGGGTGAGTCCTATCGTGCGGCCTCGATCGTCACGGAAACTACTGGCTAGGCTCGATCGTGACGGACATAGCTCGATCGTCACGGACATGGCTCGATCGTCACGGACATAGCTCGATCGGGACGGATATACGGCTAAGCTCGATCGTGACGGACATCCGGGCTAAGCTCGATCGTGACGGACATCCGGGCTAAGCTCGATCGTGACGGACATCCCCGCTCGAGGGCCATCGAGCGGAACGAACGCCGTGGCGAGGTTGTCGCGAAGGGCTGTTGGTGATGACAACTACTCTTTTTGGTCCGAGATTTTTTTAGATTTCAGTTGGGTGCCAAACAACCCTTGTTTTTGAATTATACTTGAATTTTTGACGAATTTTTGAATTTCAACCCAATTCCCTGTTGCATTGATTTTAATTGCACTTTTTAATTCTTTTGACATCAGAGATGTCACAGCCTACCCCCTTAAAAGGAATCTCGTCCCGAGATTCGATTAAACCTAGAGATAGAGAGGGGAAAAGAAATACCTCGGCTTATGAAAGTATGTCGGGGAAATTCTTCCTAAGATAGTCCTCGGTTTCCCACGTGGCTTCATCTTCGGAGTGATGACTCCACTGAACTTTGTACATTTTAACTCCCTTCCTTCGTGTTTGTCGCTCTTTCTCGTCGAGGATCTTAACGGGATGCTCATCATAAGAGAGATCCGGTTCAACCGAGAGTTCCTCTTGTTCAACAACTTCGGTCGGAACACGTAGACACCTCTTAAGTTGAGAAACATGAAATACATCGTGTACAGCTGAGAGTTTTTCGGGAAGCCTCACTTGATAGGCTACCGGCCCATATTGCTGAGTAATTTCATACGGGCCGATATAACGAGGTGCAAGCTTTCCTTTTAGTCCGAATCTTTGCACACCTTTGGTCGGGGAGACTTTAAGATACACGTGATCACCAACTTCAAACTGAAGTGGCTTCCGCCGTTGATCAAAGTAACTCTTCTGCCTTGACTGGGCAGTTCTCAAATTTTCACGAATGATTCTAACCTTTTCCTCTGCTTCCTTTACAAGGTCAGGGCCATAAGCATACCTCTCGCCTGCCTGGGACCAACACAACGGGGTCCGACATCTTCTACCATACAAGGCTTCGAAAGGTGCCATTTTAAGGCTCGCTTGGTAGCTGTTGTTATAGGAAAATTCGGCCAGGGATAGACACTTCTCCCAATTCTTCCCATAATGAATAACACAAGCTCGAAGCATATCCTCAAGTATTTGATTTACCCTTTCCGTCTGCCCATCGGTTTGTGGGTGATATGCTGAACTACGGATCAGTTTGGTGCCTAGGGATAATTGCAATTGTTCCCAAAAGCGTGCTACGAACGGAGCACCACGATCTGAAATTATCGTCTTGGGTACCCCATGTAGACAAACGATCCGCTCCAAATAAATCTCCGCGTACTTCTTAGCGTTATAAAAGGTATTGACCGGAATAAAATGTGCGGTCTTGGTAAGGCGGTCCACAATTACCCAAATAGAATCATGCCCCTGAGGGGTTCTGGGAAGTCCAACAATAAAGTCCATGTTTATGTCTTCCCACTTCCATGAGGGAATAGGTAGAGGTTGAAGCGTGCCTGCTACCTTCAAATGGCTGGCCTTAACCCGCTGGCAGGTGTCACATTCCGACACATATGTGGCAATTTCTCGCTTCATCCGAGTCCACCAAAAGTTTTGTTTCAAATCTTGGTACATTTTGGTGCTGCCGGGATGAATAGAAAATTTAGAGAGATGTGCCTCATCCATAATCTTCCTCCGGAGTTCCGTGTTTTTAGGCACCACGAGGCGATGCCCAAACCACATTACTCCCTGCCCATCTAGCCGGAAACACTTGTACTTCTCTTTCACCTTCTCCTTGGACAATTTCCTTTTAAGGATTTTAATGCTCGCGTCATTTAATTGGGCTACAACAATCTGATCGTGCAAGGTTGGTTCCACTGCAATATGGCTGAAGTACCCGTGTGGAACAATCTCCAAATTGAGCTTTGCCATTTCATGACACAGGGTGTCAGCGTAGGACTCCACAGAAAGACAATGACAACGAGCCTTGCGGCTTAGTGCATCCGCAACTACATTAGCCTTCCCGGGGTGATAATGCACACTAAGGTCATAGTCCTTTGCTAACTCCAACCATCTTCGTTGTCTCATATTCAAATGTGCCTGAGTGAAAACATATTTGAGGCTCTTGTGGTCTGTGTATATGTTGCAGGGAACACCCATCAAATAGTGTCTCCACATCTTGAGAGCATGAATGACCGCTGCTAACTCAAGATCATGCGTGGGGTAGTTTTGCTCATGAGGCCGAAGTGCTCGAGAAGCATAAGCAATCACTCGGTTTTCTTGCATGAGAACACAGCCAAGACCGGTGCCTGATGCATCGCAATAGACATCATAAGGCTTGGTGCAATCGGGCTGAGCCAAAACTGGGGCTGAAGTTAAATGTCTTCGCAAGGTGTGGAAAGCTTCCTCACATTTGTCATTCCACTCAAATTTAACTCCCTTCCTCAAGAGTTCGGTCATGGGCTTTGCTATCCGAGAGAAATCCGGAATAAAACGACGGTAATAACCGGCTAAACCCAGAAAACTCCGAATCTCGTGGACAGATGTAGGTGGTTGCCAATCTAGCACCTCTTGCACTTTGGTTGGATCCACGGATATACCATCCTTGGAAACCGTGTGACCTAAAAACTTCACGCTCTCAAGCCAGAATTCACACTTGGAGAACTTGGCATAGAGCTGGTGATCTCTCAATCTTTGAAGAACAATGCGAAGGTGCTCGACATGCTCTTCCTCATTCTTAGAATATATAAGAATGTCATCAATGAAAACCACCACAAACTTGTCTAGTTCAGACATGAAGACCGAATTCATGAGGTACATGAAATAGGCTGGGGCATTCGTGAGTCCAAAGGACATAACCAGGAATTCATAAAGTCCATATCGTGTGGAAAAGGCAGTCTTTGGAATGTCACATGGCCTGATTTTGATTTGGTGATAGCCAGAGCGAAGGTCAATCTTGGAGAACACTCTGGCGCCAGCTAGTTGGTCGAACAAGATGTCAATACGGGGGAGTGGGTACTTGTTCTTAATAGTTACCGCATTGAGAGGCCGGTAATCAATACACAACCTCAAGGAATGGTCCTTCTTCTTCACAAAGATAGCGGGACATCCCCAGGGTGATACACTTGGACGAATGAAACCTTTATCTAGCAATTCTTGGAGTTGAATTTTTAATTCAGCCAATTCATTGGGCGGCATTCTATATGGTCTCTTTGATATAGGTGCTGTGCCAGGTTGAAGTTCAATCACGAATTCAATGTCTCTATCTGGCGGCATCCCAGGTAAGTCATCCGGAAATACATCGGCATACTCACATACCACCAGAATGTCCTTTAGTTGGGTTTCTACCATTGCATAAGCACACGCATCGACGCGAGTCCGTTGTGGCAGATATAGCACACTCGGGCCATGCGTAGGCGAGTTTATCTCAACAACTCGTTCCGCAACATCTAGGACAACCTTGTGTTGAGTCATCCAATTGGCTCCTAACACAATGTCAATTCCTTCCATACCAAGCAGAATCAAATCAGTAGGAAAGGTTTTACTTCCCAACCTGATTGGAACTTTTCGGGTGACTTGGTTGGATGAAAGTTTACCTCCCGCAGTTGATATCACATAAGATGATTTGGTATGGTAAGATTTTAATCCGCATTTCACATGAAACCTTGTGCTTATAAAACTATGTGTTGCCCCGGAATCAAACAATATCACAGCAGGTTGAGTGCAGATAGGGAAAGTACCAGTCATGTCTGGGGCTCCCTAGGGTAAGTCGGCCAAGGTGGTGTAGTTGAGCCGTCCTTGCCGAACTTGCACACGCTGCTGCTGCTTGCCCTTGCCTTGCTGATTTCCCGGGCGCTGATTTTGCTGCTTGTTCTGCGGACAATCCTTGATAAAATGATCTTTACTTCCACACTTGAAGCACTGATAGCCGGCTCCAGGACGAGCTGGCTGCTGTGCACTCTGCCTAGGTGCTTGCTGCTGCGGCGGTGGAGGGAAACGAGGCGCGTTAGGCTGTGGCGGCCTAGCAACCCATCCACCTCCCTGAGGTGCCCGGGACTGTCCCTGCGGTACAGCCGGGGGAACCAAGCGGAACCTCTGCGGCTGCGCGCTCGACGGTCCAGCGGGAGTCTTCCTCTTCTTCTCCGCCTTGTGCACCACATTGGCGTCTTCCTGGGTGATGGCAAGGTTCACGAGATCGCCGTACGTGGCAGCACGGGTGGTGGCCAACTGTGCCTTCAACTTGGTGTTAAGGCCACGTCGGAACCTCTCTAGCTTCTTCTCGTCGGAGTCGGCGTGATGACCCGCATAAGGGCACAGACCATTGAAGGCCTGGGAGTACTGGAGCACTGTGCGGGTACCCTGGGTCAGCGCCAAAAACTCATTCAGCTTTCGCTCTACTAGACCGGCCGGAATGTGATGAGCTTTGAATGCAGCTTTGAACTCATCCCACTCAACTACATGACCCTCCTGCTGCAGGGCCAGGTAGTTCTCCCACCAAAGGAGAGCTGGGCCGCGGAGCTGCTGCGCCGCGAACACGACCTTGCGGTTGGAGGTGCAAGGCGTTGCCAAAATGGTGAACTTGGACTCGATGGCTCGAATCCAGGTGTCGGCCTCCAAAGGCTCATCAGCACGAGAGAAGATCGGCGGGTGCGTTGCCAGAAAATCCTCGTATCGGGCCACCTGAGGCTGAGGGGCCCGTTGACCTCCCTGCTGAAGCATCTGCTGCTGCATCATCTGCTGCTGATGCTGCAGGTTCCGGAGAATCTCCGTTTGCGTGGCATACAGCTGCTGCCATGTCGGAGGTTGCTGCGGTGGAGGAGGTGGCGGTGGCTGTTGCTGCCCCTCTGGCCCTTGCTGGTTAGCGTTGGAGCCACGAGCGTCATGACCGCTGCGGGTGATTGCCATCTGCAGTAGGGACTTATATTAGCCACATTTCATAAGCTTGCATAATGAATGACAAGATAAAATGTGACAACATATTAAGTGTACTGCGCAGAATGACAAATCAGCACGCAGTTCGGGAGAAAAATCATATCTCCCAACAGGAAACAAGTCAAATGCTCCCATTCGGTCAGTAGCTCGGAAATTTTATGCTCTACAACTTTCATGTTGGGCTCGGAATCAAATTCGGACTGGAACTAAGCCGAAAAATTCAATCTTTAGCTCTCTGCATTTGCTGTTTTTCAGCAGGCCGAGCTATAGTGTTTTGGTTGCCATTTTTATTTCGCTTAACCAATGGGGTTGCAATTTGGTGATCATTTTGTTTGACAAATTCCAAACAACTTTGTAGTTCACATCACAGCCCAGAAATGAATGGAAAACCCATCAATAATTAAAACAAGGTCAGCTGCAGAATGTTTTCAACACAGCTGTAACAACATCATCAAGTTTTACACCACAACCACACCATTAATTTACATTGCCACCAAATAGGAGGAGCTCAACTCCATCTAGCCTATTATAACATGAAGCCAAAATCTAGGCCTAGCGGAGGAGTAAACTTGCTACTACCACTCTAAAAATCATCCAAGTTGTTAGCAGTAGCCTCGCTGCCCATAGGTGAAGGTGGAGCTGGAAGGGGCGGCATGTCATCCTCGGTGTCCATGTCGGAATCGGGGGCCTCTCCTTCACCATTCCCTCCTTCTTGCTCAAGAAGGTGCTGAGCGTCATGGGCGGCAAGCATAGCATTTGCATGCTCCAAGGTACCATGTACCTCCTCAAGCTCATCTCTAGTTTGTGCTAACTCATTCTGGGTGTTGTTGTGTGCAATCTGGAGGTCATTCAATTGCCTCTCCAAGTCAGAAATCATGGCATCTCTAGTGGTCACCTCAATGGACAAAGAGGTCCTCTCAACCCCTATGTCACGGGCGCGAGCGGACATGTCCATAGCAATGTTGAGCATCTCGCTCTGCGACCGTCCAAGAAGTGCCTGGAAACGGTGATACGCCCGTATCCACCTCATCATCAAAGCGGCTGCTGCGACGGGGTTCTCCGCCATCCTCAAAGGAGAGCTAAGGTAGCGCCTCATCCAGTGGGGATCATCCGGCTGAGTTGGTGGAAACAGCCCAAGCAACTGGTGCTCTACCAAGCTCTGGTTCTGAGCACAAAAAGAACTGATGCCATTCAAGGCAGCTAGCTCACAAGTCGTCTCCATGTGGTGTCCATGAACTTCCACCGTCCAGGTGGGGGAACTAGGACACGGCGGGTGACGGTGTACCACCAAACGCACACGGGAACGAGTCACACCACGGTCTCGGATGAGGATTCTCTCATATTGTGGCGGTGTAGGGTAGCTAAGTGCCTGTAGAACCGACCACAAGATGCTAGGGAAGCCTTCCCATCCCAAGCAATCAGAGAAAGACACGTCGTTGGGGTGGCTAGCCAGGTCAGCGAGGGCGTCCATCTGAACCAAAAGGAAAAGGGGCAAGGGTGAGAACCGGTTAGTGCCAAAGAGCAAAAACAGATTCTGTGCAGGGTGGTAAAAATTACAAAACTCGAAATCTACAAGCTCAAAAATTCCCAAATTTGGCCAGGACATTGTTTAAATAATTCCTAACAAGTTTCATGTTGGAGGTTTGAGCAGAAACTGTCGTTAAGATGGTGTAAAAATTCAATTTTTATCTCACTGTCCCCAGAAATTTCCAGCAGACAGGGGGTTACCATTTTTAGCATAACTCCAATTTTACTGAACCATTTTCGTTGAAATTTCTCCGGCATTTACTTCATAATATTTATGACAACTTTCATGTTGAACACTTTTTCATTTGGCAACGTTTTCAGTTTCGATTTAAGGTTGCAAACAGACTGTTCTCAGCAGCATTTTTGGGTTGGAAATTTCAATTTCTTTGACGGCGGTTTGATTTGGCCAAGGGTTAAAATTGATATTAATTCAGTGAGAATGCAATGCATGAGCGGCCTATTCGTTCTCACCAACACACATGCCAATAACTTTTGGCTTACGAAGTTAGTGCCTGTGGCTAGGCAATATCCGTCTCTCCCTATATTAACTAGTCGAATTTCTCTAACCGTTTCAACATACGGATTCGCGGTTAGTGTACCTGCAGAAAATTCCATTCCAGAGCATGTATAATCAACCTTTCGTGCCAGCACTCACGAAAGCGTCTCCATTCATTACCACCCACTATAGAGGTGGCACCCGATCGTTTAACATTGAACGGGCAATGTTCATATGTCACCAAGGCAACATATTGACAGTTTCATACGCTATTGGAATAGCGTATTGACTTTGTGCCGCCATCATATTTGCATATGATGCCGTGGTACGCTACAGCAATCGCCGTACCTTGCGCCCACCATCCTATTCTAGTTTCATACGCCATCACAGCGTATTGACTATGTGCCGCCACTATATTTTCATATAGTGCCGTGGTACGTTACAGCAATCGCCGTACCTTGCGCCCACCATTGCGGAAAGTAAATGACAGAATGAAATGTGCTGGAAGTCAGTATAATATACTATTTGCCACCTATCATATCGTGATCCCTTAACCCACATAGGCTTCACGCTCTAGGTAACATCCTTAGTGGTCCTAACAACAACCTTCCACCGAAAAGCACGGCGGAAGTACGAGTTGGCAAATTTTATTCCAAAAATATTTATTTAAGGTTTGTTGGTCTCTCTGGTGCGCTGTTTCGGCTCTGATGCCAGCTGTGGCGGACCACTCCAAAATTATTCCAAGTTAAGTACCCCGGGACCACTAACCGAGTAGTCAGGCACTTAATCCGGAATAAGCTGGAGCGCCGTCGGATTAAACCCGATAAACCACGTTCTTTTCTCGATCGAAACAACAGCACGCCCACACGAAGGTGAGTTCCAGAGATTACAACATTCCACAAATTAACTTACACACATAGATATTACAAGTTATTACAAACCAGGTTCAAATTTAAATCAGAGTACAAGTCTTGCAGCGGAAATAAAAGTTCATTACAGCGGAATTTAAAAAGTCATAACAACTGAATTTAGAGGTTCATTGCAGCGGAAGTAAAACAATCTAACGACGATACAAAATAACTCCGTGCTGAAGCCTGCCACGAAGCTACTCCTCCCGATCCTCGCCAGAGGACGGAACCCATTCGATGTGCCAGCCAGGTGGAACCTGGGCAGGCCAAGACAAAGCATCCACATCCAAAGGTATACCTGTAAAATATTGCCACAAGCAAGGCTGAGTATACTAATACTCAGCAAGGCTTACCCGTCTGGTGAAAACTACATCACCGACATCTAGACAATGAGAGTCTTTTGGCTGGTGGGTTTGTTTGCCAAAAAGCAACTAAGAGTAGGTCCTTGCTTTCAAGTTTTAGCATCATATTCTAGTAGATTTAACCATTCTAGATTAGCATCCTGTCTAATCATACAAGTGGTGCAGTACAATTTATTTCATACAACAAGTTCATCATTCTCATAGTTCCACTTGTTACTCAATGTAGCAGGGCGGTCAAGCAGTCTCATTAACCGCGAGAAGCGGACAGTTCGAACCGAATTTCTGCTACCTGGCCAGGGGAAACCCAACACACACGGATACTCTGCTTGCTATAAAAGATACAAGCATTTCCCAACCTTTCCCATCGATCCACAATTCGGAACCGGGTCCATTTCCTTAGGATAAAGGTTTACTGCTTCACTCGCAGTCTCACGCATATATCCACAAGTGTACGGCAGGGGAAAACAAAGTTTCCAAGGAGAGATGGCTATCGGCCCTAGCTGCTTCAATCTGGTACCGGGCTTACCGATCCCCATACATCGGCATGCATGTGGTACGTTCAAAAACTTGACACACTCAACCACACATTTCGACCTTAATCAATTATCATACACGGACGGGAGATCTACATCTATCATCCCGCCCGTCAATCCTTATGATTCCAACATAAGTAAAGACAAGCAAATCCTATGTCTCGCGAGTGACAGGAAATCACTCGACTTGTAACGGACCTATAGCCATGCACTATCGATCCCTTTCATACTAGTATTGCAAGTCATAGGTACTAGGAAATGTGCAGCTAAGGTATTCAATCAACTCCTTGAACGTAAATGCACAAACATAGAGAATTCAAAGTGCATAATTTGGTAAAGTTAGGTTATGCTCCGGGGCTTGCCTTCTTGCTCGGACTGGGGGTTAGCCTCCGGGTTGGTCGATCCTGCACCGGCACCTTCCTCCGGGACTTCTTCCTCGTCTGCGGGAATGAGGTGGTAGTTGCCGTCCGGGATGGCGCCTTCTACATGAGATGCATAACTTAGGGTGGCTGTTCTGGAATTTCAGATTCCATTTATTTTATTCTAACTAACTACAAAAAGGTTTATTCTTTTATATAAATCGATTTCCATCTAGATTACTTCGCATTTTTGTTTCTCCTTTTCTGCTCATCATTTTTATCTATAAACTTTATGACAGCTACTGGAGTATAAGAGTTAAGCTCACTCCAAAATTTAGCTAATTTTGAGCTACACATAATTTATTAAAAATATAACAAGTTGCTGCCAGCAGAATTGAATTTAATTCATATAAAATCGAAAATTCACCCATTTCAGGAGATCTTCCTACCAAAGCTAAGCATCAGCATGAGGAGGGCTCTGGCCAAGTGATGGCTCAAGATAACCCTTGGGTGATCCTCAATGATTTTCTAACCAAAAACCATATTTAATTATTTGCCATCCTAAACAGAGCAAAAAAAATTCAGTTTTTCATTTTTAACATGTGTGCTAACAAGTTTTAAGTCTCCAGGAGCAAAATGGTGATTTTTCACTATACAAATTATTTTTAATGATTTCTGCACTGCAAAAAGACAGAAAACCTATTTTAATTCATAACAGGAGCTATAGTTCATATTTTTACGTCCCCTTTGGACACAAGCTGTCCAAAGCCACTATACACAACATATCCAAAGCTCAACCCTAGCGCAGCTCTGGATTGGAAATGGTGCATAACTTTAGATTTTCCTTGTTTGAATTTTAATTCAAAAACAGTTCGTCAAAAGTACAAACATGTCTAATAGAGATTGTAATTTAGACTCTCACGAATCCAGGGAGTATTTTTGTGCATTTTTCCGATTTTTGTACGATTTTTAATCGATTTTACAAGTTTCGGGAAAATCAAATCTAGACTTAAGAATCTTTTTACGCAGAGAACCCTAGATCTTTCAAAACTTCGCGAACCAGTCCTGCACTTTTGCACAGAGGCCCCCGGACAAACGAAGACGATGAAGGAAAGCCCTCGGCTCTCGCCGGAGTTGCGCCGGCCAAACGGCGGCGAACTAGGCACGGGGAAGTGGGGGAAAAGGATCCTGGGCTCACCACGAGTCGTTTGGGGACGGTTTGGAGGCCGGGGATGGTCGGAGTTTCGCCGGCGACGAGGTGGTGGCGGCGCGGCCGCCGCGGCTTCTACGCCGGTGAGCTCGGGGTCGTTCGCCGAGGTTCGAGGGGTCCTAGAGCACCAGTGGAGCTCGAGGATGCCAATGGCGTGCTCGGTTGACCTCGGGGACGGCTCGGAGTAGGGGCTCGACGTGCGGGTGCTCCGGCGGCCGAAAATCGCGATTTGGGGGAATTCACGAATTCTCGCCGGAGAAGGGTCAATGTCTTGGGGAAAGTTGGGGGTTTTGGAGCTGGTGGAGTGGACTAGCTCCGTGCGGGATGGATTTGGGAATGGTGGAGCGTGGACGAGGAATTTCGCGAAGAGCTTGGGTTCGGCTTGCGCGTCGCGAGGAGGAAGAAGACCGAGCGAGCGCGGGGAAGTGGAAATGGCCAAGTGAGCGAGTGAGAGGAGGGGTGTGAGTGCGCGGTGGAGTGATTAAGCACGCAAGGGAGGCACTGTGCGGCCTCGGGAGCGTGCGAGCGCGTGGGTGGCTGTCGCGGTCGCCATTGATGGCGCGCGAGCTCGAACAGAGCGCACACGCGCGGTTGGGCGTCAAAGATCATCGCGTGATGAAGTCGAGATCCTCAGCAGAGGCTTTGGCGCGACGCGAATGGACTCTACCGCCTGCAGTGCGCTCGGCGCGGCGCGAGCGCGCGTGCGGCCACGGCGGCGCGCGACCGTATGATGGCGCTCCGCGGCACGAGGCGAGGCGAGGCGACAGCGGCGAAGTGATGGCTCGGGAGTGGCCGGACAAGAGCTAGGCGACAAGCGCCAGCGTCCGCCGCGGCTTGGCCAGTTCAGCGCCGCCTGCGCCGCTCGCCGGCCACGTGGCGGCCGAGCTCCGGCCAGCGCAGCGCGCGCCAGGGGCACTGTAGCATGCCCGTGGAGCTCCGATTTCCAAATTCGAATTTTCTCCAAAAATTCGAACTGAACTTCGAAACGGGTAAAATTAAAAGTTGGGGTCTGAGGTGTGGGACACAACTTTCGAGCTTGGACCAGGCACTTCGACCAGGCGCTACGGCGCTTCGAGCTTGAACGCAAGCTCGAGCTTGCCGAGCCTCGAATGGTCGGAAACGCCACTCGAGGGTGAGTGCCCCCCTCGAGCTTGGCTGCGAAGCCTCGAGCGTGACGGAACGTCGCTCGAGGGTAAGTGCCCCCTCGAGCTTGGCTGCGAAGCCTCGAGCGTGCCGAAACGTCGCTCGAGGGTAAGTGCCCCCTCGAGCTTGGCTGCGGTGCCTCGAGCGTGCTGGAACGTCGCTCGAGGGTGAGTCCTCGAGCTTGGCTGCGGAGCCTCGAGGGTGACGGAACGTCGCTCGAGGGTGAGTCCTATCGTGCGGCCTCGATCGTCACGGAAACTACTGGCTAGGCTCGATCGTGACGGACATAGCTCGATCGTCACGGACATGGCTCGATCGTCACGGACATAGCTCGATCGGGACGGATATACGGCTAAGCTCGATCGTGACGGACATCCGGGCTAAGCTCGATCGTGACGGACATCCGGGCTAAGCTCGATCGTGACGGACATCCCCGCTCGAGGGCCATCGAGCGGAACGAACGCCGTGGCGAGGTTGTCGCGAAGGGCTGTTGGTGATGACAACTACTCTTTTTGGTCCGAGATTTTTTTAGATTTCAGTTGGGTGCCAAACAACCCTTGTTTTTGAATTATACTTGAATTTTTGACGAATTTTTGAATTTCAACCCAATTCCCTGTTGCATTGATTTTAATTGCACTTTTTA
This sequence comes from Digitaria exilis, assembly GCA_015342445.1. Classification (NCBI taxonomy): domain Eukaryota; kingdom Viridiplantae; phylum Streptophyta; class Magnoliopsida; order Poales; family Poaceae; genus Digitaria; species Digitaria exilis. The sequence continues at coordinate 368,189 of JACEFO010002243.1, forward strand.
ATTCTTTTGACATCAGAGATGTCACAGTATCCCCCTAGGGTACATTTTTACAAGATAGCTTATGCTATAAGAAATCTCCCTGGGTTCCTTCGGGTCCTTAACAGGGTTGTTTTTCAAGTTAAAATCTACTCAACGTACATTTTGACTAAGTCCTGGTTATTAACACAGAGACAACCCAGGAATTCATAGAAATTCTTGGTTTTACTTCATAACATGGCAATAAATACATCACATTGCATGATACTTATATTACAATAACATCTGTTTACATTTACAGCCTAAGGCTCTGAGCAATTGCTTCTGCAAATGGCTCGGCCTCTTGCTTCAGGTCCCTAAAGGCAGACTCAGTACAGTTTGGCTCTGCGCCTTCAACTAGTTTGCCTATGTCTACCTCCGGGTATCTGGACTTCACTACAGCTAGGACATGCACAAGACAAGCCTTCGATGATCTCTTGATGTACGCTTTCAGCTGTCTTGGCATGGCCTTCAGGCGCTCCAGGAATGTTTGCGGTGCTGCAGGGTCTTCTGGGACCAAGGCTTTCACCACCGAGTTCGCTGCCTTCTCTAGCTGCGAGATCCGGTTCAAGGCTTCCGCCAGGTCGTCGTCCGACTTCTTCATCAACCGCAACTCTTCTTCGAGCTCTGACATCCTCCTGGCCGCCTGCTCGAGCTTCTCGTCCAGCACCTTCTTGTCTGCTAGATGCTTCTGTGCCTGGACGAGATCCCTGGATAGCCGATTATTTTCCTCACGAGCACCCTCCAGGTTTTTGGCAAGTTGCTTCTGCTGCTCGAGGACTTGAATCAATTGTTCGTCGGCATCCTTGCGTTGTTGGACCGCCACTCTGAGTTTTTCTTTGACGCCTTCATGATCAGCAGAGAGGGTCTTCAACGCTTCTTCATAACGGTTGCCCACGTTGGACCAATCCGTCATCTTGCTCTGGGCTGTTGCTAGTTGCTGTTGCGCCCCTTCGAACACAAGACAAAGACAGAGTTTTTATTCAACACAGGCAAAGGACAATTTTTTATAAGACTTCGGTAGCGACGGAGTACCTTTGAGCTCAGCTTTTGCCGTCGTCAGCTTCTTCTTCATGTCCTCCTTCTCTGCGGCCAATTCCTTGGTCCGCAGGTGCAAGGTGCGGATCATGTTGGCGTCTTCCGCCTCCTGGAGCTTCCGATCTTCGCGCTCACGCTCCAGCTCCTTCTGGAGACGGTCTGCCTTGGCGTGCATCAAGGATATGTTGTGGAGGTACTCAGTCTTCTTCCTTGATGCCTCGCCGACAGCCTACAACAGAGTTGTTATAAGCAATGCCTCATCAATACTACAAGACCAGGGTTGTTTTACTAACCTTGAAGTAGGCTACTGCCCTCTCGGCGTGGTAAAGCCCCCTGTCGATGTGGTGCTCATCCTCCTCCGCGTCCAATATATACTCGAAGGTCTGCGGATTCGGATTGAGCATGGGGTCGAAGCTCCCGATGCGGAAGCTCCCACCCTCCTCTTCAGCTCCGGTACTCTGGGGTACCCTGGGATCTCTTCAATTTCTTGCTCTGGGGTTGTTGCTTCAGGTTGTTTCCCCCTTGAGCACTCTGCTTCCGCCCCGGCCTGGGTTGTTACTGTAATGCTCGGGGGCTGCACAGAGGACTGGTCACGGCGTTCTTGCTCGGATTCTTCCATCACCGTCTCTGTGACCAGTTGTTCGATGCCCGCCAGCACCTCCGCGACTATTTCTTCGACTTGGGCTTCTTCTGGTGCTGGCGGGTCTGATGGCAGAGCTGCTTGGACTTCTGGCAGGGTTGTTTCTGGAACAACCCTGGGTTCTTCGGGCACTGCGGCATCTGGCTCTACAGCCATGTGGTCAACCACGGATTCTACCCTGGTTGTTGCTGGAGTATCTTCAACACTGGAACAATAATGTTTGTTAGTCCCGACAGTATATTACAATGGTATATTTGACATTACTTCATGCATCACTTACATGGTGGAAGGTCGCATGGGGATTTCTGGTTCCCCCAAGGTGAACTCTTCCTCCACCTCCTGCTCCGCCGCCGAAGGTCCCGCTGGACAGGGTTCTTCAATTATTGGTGTTATCCCTTCAAACGGCGCGGAGACAGGGTTGAAGATCTCGTGCAGGATCTCTTCATCAGATAATGCACGCCGCACAGAGCTGCTTTGCTGCGGCATGCTGGCTCCAATTTCTCCTAAGGCTATCCCCACTGAAGATGTTGTCCTGGGTTGTGGGGATACCTTTGCCCTTTCCTCTGGGATTGTTCTAGCTCGGGGCTTGGGCAAGGTGCGTGCTCTCTTGGGCACTGGTGCTTGTGCCTCTGCTAGCGCCGGTCTCTTGGACCTTTCTCCTCCCCTGGAGGTCGCTCCTGACTTGGATTGGGCCTCTTCAGGGTCCTGTGGTTCAGATTTAATCATTGGCTCATCAGGGTCCTCACTTGCCGTTGGCTTGCTTGGGCGACCTTGTTCTCTTACCTTGGGATCCACACAGCGTGCTAGCAGTGCTGCCTCTTCAGTGTTGGTTGGATCTAGAGGTGGCAGACTTACATACAGAGCGCGCCGGGCTTCATACTGTGATGATCAAGATATTAGTTCACAGTATATTTTCAACAATGCAGAAATGTATTCAGAAATGGATTTTACCTCAGGTGTCATGGTTATCGCAGAAACTTCCATTATTTCAGGAAATTGATCATCATTAATCACCAGGAACTTCTTCAAGAGTTGATTCACTCTCTTCTCCGACATGTTCCCGGTGGCATTCCTTGAGGGGTCTGTTTCCCCAGAGTACAAGTACCCTGGGTTACAGCGTTGCTTGCACGGCTGAATTCTCCTCAGCAAGAATGACTTATATACCATGGCCCCTGTCAACCCTTGTGCCTTTAGGTCTCTGATCATGTTGAGCAGGTCAGGGATTTGCATGGCTTGGTTGACTCCAACAGTCTCGCTCCAGAATGGCTTCATCACTGGAGGATTTCCTGAGCGGCTTTGAAGCTGAGGCTGGTGGTTCCATGTGTAGAACCATTCCTTCTGCCAGTCTTTGAGGCTTTCCTTCGTAGTATAATCCAAATATACTGGCCTTATGCCCTGGCGAAACTGGATCACTACTTTGCCTACCACTTGCAGTGGCCCACTGGAGGTCTTTACCCTAAACAGATGGCGGAAAAGGGCAAAATGGGGATCTATCCCTAGGAATGCTTCGCAAAGATGGATGAAGATGGATAGATTCAGAATGGAGTTGGGATTTAGGTGACACAGTTCAATCCCATAAAATTGCAGCACACGGCGGAAAAAATCACAAGTTGGCATGCCAAATCCAACTTCATAAAAGGCCTTCCATACCGTGATTTCCTCGGTATCCTCAGTGGGGTATTCATGCCCGTATGCGCTTCTCCACCGGCTGATTTCTTGTGCTGGCAAGAATCCATCCGCCTCTAGGGCCTTGATGTGCTTCTCCTTCAAAATACTGGTCGGCCAGTCGCTGATTGGATCTTCAACGATCGGCATTTGCCCTGCGGGTGCTGTCTCCTCGGTCGTCACGACCTGCTTCATCGCCTCCGCCTTCCTCTTTGAGCCTTTGCCGCGGCTGGATCCTTCACCACCGGCCATTGGGATCTCTTGAGATTTGGTGTGGATTGGATCTAAGATTGGGGGAAGTTGTGGATGCTTGAGCGCGGTCTCTGGATTACGCGAACTGAAACTGCTGTAAACCCTAGATCTGTTTTGCAAAAGCGTACGGATACGAAGGGTCGCGGGCGGTTTATATGGGCTTTTCGAAGCGTTACTTCGGTAATTTTCAATTTTGGTCCTTTCTTGATCCTATATTTGAATTCGTTCAAATTTAGGCTCGGGGGCTGTGGACATATTTTCAGGAAATATTTTTCTGAGAATTTTCGGCTTCAATTGATAAATTTATGAGGAATTCTACAAGATTTCGGGTTTCTTCGGAAATTGATTCTCTTTTGGTTCGGACTTCGAAAGAGCCTCGAATTTCTTCTTCAAAGACAAACGAGGCTCGGGGGCTGCCCAATTGGGCGCACCTAATCGGTGCGCACCAATCCGAACTTCGAGAAGATTTATGAGCACATCATTACCTATTGAACAGCATGGTTGCAACTTCCAAGATCAAAGAACCCTGGCGGTCTCAAAGAACCCTGGCGGATTTCAAAAGAACTCTGGAGGACTTCAAAGAACTCTGTATTTTCAACAAGGCTGTTCTTCAGGAGATAAGGTGCTCGGGGGCTTGTGGGTGTAGAGTCCTGACGGACTAAACAACCCTGGAGGCCCATCCTATGGGCCGGACCATGAACAAGACTTGACGTACAAGACAAGGATTATTCCTAGTCGGTTTGGATAGACTGTATTTGGGAATTAGAGATAAACTTGTAAAAGTCTCCTAGTCCTATACGGTTCAAATGTAACCCTGCCCTCCGGACTATATAAGGGGAGGCAGGGACCCCCTCAAAACATCATAATCAATACAAGAAACACCATACAGGACGTAGGGTATTGCGCTCCGGTGACCCGAACCTGTCTAAAACTGTCTCTTGTCACCTTCGGCTCTAGATTCTCGACGACTTCTCCCTAAACCCTTCTCTCGGGGCACCCCCTCGAGAACCTAGTCAGCATAAATCGCCGACAGTACCCATGGACCACTAACCAAGCAGTCAGGCACTTAATCCGGAATAAGCTGGAGCGCCGTCGGATTATACCTGATTAACCACGTACTTTCACGATCGAAACAACACGCACGCCCACACGAAGGTGAGTCCCAGAAATTACAACATTCCACCAATTCAACATACATAAATAGTATCATAAAGTTATTACAAACCAAGTTTGAATTTCAAGTCAGAGTACGAGAGTTCATTGCAGAGGAATATTAAAACTAGCGACGATACATGGCAACACCACGATGAAGGCGACCATGGTGCTACTCCTCCCTGTGGTGGACCACTCCGAAATTATTCCAAGTACCCCCGGGACCACTAACCGAGTAGTCAGGCACTTAATCCGGAATAAGCTGGAGCGCCGTCGGATTAAACCCGATTAACCACGTACTTTTCTCGATCGAAACAACAGCACGCCCACACGAAGGTGAGTTCCAGAGATTACAACATTCCACAAATTTAACATACACAAATAGGTAACATAAAGTTATTACAAACCAAGTTCGAGTTTAAATCAGAGTATCAAAGTCTTGCAGCGGAAATAAAGTTCATTGCAGCGGAATTAAAAAGGTTCATTGCAGCGGAAGATAATCTAACGACGATACAAATAACACCATGCTGAAGCCTGCCACAGTGCTACTCCTCCCGTTCCTCGGCAGAGGACGGGACCCATTCGATGTGCCATCCGGGGGGAACCTGGGTAGGCCAAGTCAAAGCATCGACTGCCACATCCAACATTGTACCTGTAAATCAATGCCACAAGCAAGGCTGAGTATACTAATACTCAGCAAGGCTTACCCGTCGGGTGAAAACTACATCACCGACATATAGACAATGAGAGGCTTTTGGCTGGTGGGTTTGTTTGCCAAAAAGAAACTAAGAGTAGGTCCTTGCTTTCAAGTTTTAGCATCATATTCTAGTAGATTTAACCATTCTAGATTAGCATCCTCTCTAAGCATACAAGTGGTGCAATACAATTTATTTCATACAACAAATTTATCAATCTCATAGTTCCACTTATTACTCAATGCAGCAAGGCGGTCAAGCAGTCTCATTAACCGCGAGAAGCGGACAGTTCGAACCGAATTTTGCTACCTGGCCAGGGGAAACCCAACACACATGGATAATGCTTGCTATAAAAGGTACAAGCATTTCCCAACCTTTCCCATCGATCCACAATTCGGAACCGGGTCCATTTCCTTAGGATAAAGGTTTACTGCTTCACTCACAGTCTCACGCATATATCCACAAGTGTACGGCAGGGGAAAACAAAGTTTCCAAGGAGAGATGGCTATCGGCCCTAGCTGCTTCAATCCGGTACCGGGCTTACCGACTCCCATATATCGGCATGCATGTGGTACGTTCAAAAACTTGACACACTCAACCACACGTTTCGACCTTAAATCAATTATCATACACGGACGGGAGATCTACATCTATCATCCCGCCCGTCAATCCTTATAATTCCAACATAAGTGAAGACAAGCAATTCCTATGTCTCGCGAGTGACAGGAAATCACTCGACTTGTAACGGACCTAAAGCAATGCCCTATCGATCCTTTCATACTAGTGTTGCAAGTCATAGGTACTAGGAAATGTGCAGCTAAGGTATTCAATCAACTCCTTGAAACGTAAATGCACAAGCATAGGGAATTCATAAATGCATAATTGGTAAAGGTTAGGTTATGCTCCGGGGCTTGCCTTCTTGCTCTAGCTGGGGGTTAGCCTCCGGGTTGGTCGATCCTTCGCCGGCACCTCCCTCCGGGATTCCTTCCTCGTCGGCGGGGATGAGATGGTAGTTGCCGTCCGGAATAACGCATTCTACATGAGATGCATATCTTAAGGTGGCTGCCTATTGATTCTGAGATTAAGGCCTTGAAGGCCATATTCACCAAGACATGCTTAAGTACTACTATTTTCTTCACAAAAACAGAGTAGAGGTGTGGAAAAAAAATTATTTGACTTCGATGGTGATTGTGTACATATATAAAAGAATTCTATTTATTACTCACAAATTAGGGTGCTGTTCTGGAATTTCAGATTCCCTTTATTTTATTCTAACTAACTAACAAAAAGGTTTATTCTTTTATATAAATCAATTTCCACCTAGATTACTTCTCATTTTTGTTTCTCTATTTCTGTTCATCATTTTTATCTATAAACTTTATGACAGCTACTGGAGTATAAGAGCTAAGCTCACTCCAAAATTTAGCTAAATCTGAGCTACACAAAATTTATTAAAAATATATCAAACTGCTACCTGCAGAAATGAAATAAATTCATGTAAAATTGAAAATTCATCCAAATCAGGAAATTTTCCTACCAAAGCTAGTCATACGTGCAAGGAGGGCTCCGGCTAAGTGGTGGCTCAAAATAACCGTTGGACAGTCCTCAATAAATTTCTATCCAAAAACACATATTTATTTATTTGCTAGTCTAAACAGAGCAAAAATTAAGTTTTTCATTTTTAACAGGTGTGCTAACAAATTTTAGTCCTCTGGAGAGAAATGGTGATTTTTCACTGCATGGATTATTTTTAATAATTTCTGGACTACAAAAAGACAGGAAACACATTTTAATTCATAACTGAAGCTACACTTCATATTTTTAGGTCCCCTTTGGACACAAGGTGCCCAAAGTCACTACAAACAACATATCCAAAGATCAACTCTAGCGGAGCTCTGGATTTGAAATGGTGCACAAGTTTCAAATTTTACAGTTTGAATTTTAATTCACAAATGGTTCATCAAAAGTATATACATGCTGAAAGGAGATTGGAGTTTACAATCTCACAAATCCAGGAGTATTTTTGTGCATTTTTCTAATTTTTGTACGATTTTTAACGGATTTTACAAGATTCGGGAAAATTAGATCTAGGTTTAAGAATCTTTTTACGCCGGGGACCCTAGAACTTTCAAAACTTCACGAACAGGTCCCTGACTTTTACACTGGGAACCCTGGAAAAACGAAGACGATGAAGAAAGGTCCTTGGCTCGTCGGCGTTGCTACGCCGGCCAAACGACGGCGAGTTAGGGTCGGGGAAGTGGGGGAAAAGCACTAGGGGCTCACCACGAGTCGGTTGGTGACGGTTGGAAGGCCGGGGGATGCTCGGAAGATGGCCGGCGGCGATGCAGTGGCGGCGCGGCTGCCGCGGCTTCTACGCCGGTGAGGTCGGGGGCGTTCGTCGAGGTTTGAAGGGTCCTAGAGCACCAGTGGAGCTCGAGGAAGCTAATGGCGTGCTCGGTTGACCTCGGGGACGGCTCGGAGTGGGGTCTCGACGTGAGGGTGCTCCGGTGGCCGGAAATCGAGATTTGGGGGAAATCTTGATTTCTCGCCGGAGAAGCGACAATAGCTCGAGAGAAGTGGGGGAATGGGAGGCCAGAGGAGGGTTCTAGCTTCGTGCGCGAGGAATTTGGGAATGGTGGAGAGTGGAGGGCGAATTTTGCCTCGAAGCTCGGCTCGGTCCGTGCGGCGTGAGGTGGAAGACGACGGAGCGAGGCGCGAGGAGAGGAAATGGCTAAGTGAGAACTGAGGGGAAGAGTGTGCGGCGCTCAGAGAAGGGTTTGGAGTGCGCTAGGGGCACTGAGCGGGCTCGGGGGTGTGTGAGCGCATGCACGGGCAGTCACGGTCGCCATTGATGGCGCGGCGAGCTCGGGCAGTGCGCGCGCACGGGATAGGGCGTCAAAGATCATCGCGTGGAGCAGTGGGAGATCTCCTACAGGGCTCTTGGCGCGGAGCGGGACGGAATCAACCGCGGGGAGGCGCTGCGCGACGCGCGCGCGAGCGCGTGGCCACGGCGGCGTCCGACCGCCATGATGGCACTCCGCGGCGCGAGGCAAAGCGGGCGAACGACGGCGAGGTGACAGCTCGGGAGGGGTTGGACAAGTACAAGGCGACAAGCGCCACCCGACGCCGCGGCTCAGCCAGCTCGGCGCGGCCTCCGCCGCTCGCCGGCCACGTGGCGGCCGAGCTCCGGCCAGGCGCAGAGCGCGCCAGGGCCGAGCTGGCAGCCCCGGGGAGCTCCACTGCTACATTTGAATTTTCTCCAAAAAGTTGAACTGAACTTGAAAAAGTGTGAAAATAAAAGTTGGATTTTGAGAGGTGGGACACAACTTTCTCTTTGGGGTGAACCTGAAATTTCAAATTTTTCGAGCTCAAACAACCCAAATACAAAAAGGTGCCCAGAACTGTATTTTGAGTTTTTGAGGGACTAAACTGCAAAATTTTGAAAAGTTCCAAACAGTGACTAGGGCTTATTTGTGATGACCAACAACTTTTATTTTTGGAGATTTTCAAGTTTAGTACAAAAATCTTGAGTTTTCAGTTGGGTGTCAAACAATCCTTGTTTTTGAATTTTAATTCGAATTTTTGAAGGGTTTTTAAATTTTTAACCAATAATTCCCTTTTTAACCTGTTTCAAATGTGTTTTATTCATTATTACATCAGAGATGTCACACTCCCGATCCTCGGAAGAGGACGGAACCCACTCAACATGCCAGCCAGGAGGAACTTGGGTAGGCCAAGTGATGGAATCGACTGCCACATCCATAACAGTACCTGAAATAATAGCCACAAGCAAGGCTGAGTATACTAATACTCAGCAAGGCTTACCCGTCGGGTGAAAACTACATCACCGACATCTAGACATGAGAGGCTTTTGGCTAGTGGGTTAGTTCGCCAAAAAGCAACTAAGAGTGGATCATTATTTCTATGATTTGAGCATCAAATTCTAGTAGAGTTAACCATTCTAGATTAGCATCCTCTCTACGCATACAAGTGGTGCAATACAATTTAGTACATACAACAAGTTCATCATCCTCAAGTTCCACTTATTACTCAATGCAGCACAGCGGTCAAGCAGTCTCATTAACCGCGAGAAGCGGACAGTTCGAACCGAATTTTGCTACCTGGCCAGGGGAAACCCAACACACACGGATAATGCTTGCTATAAAAGGCACAAGCACTGCCCAACCTTTCCCATCAATCCACAATTCGGCGCTGGGTCCACTCCCTTAGGATAAAGGTTTACCGCTTCACTCAAGGCATCACGCATATATCCACATGTGTACGACATCTCGCGAGTGACAGGAAATCACTCGACTTGTAACGGTACTAAAGGCATTGCTCTACTGATCCTATCATACTAGTATTTCCAGTCATAGGTACTAGAATCATGCAACTAGGGTATTCATACAACACCTAGAACGTAAATGCACAAGCGTAAAAAATTCATAGTTGCACGAATTAAAGTTAGGTCATGCTCCGGGGGTTGCCTTCTTGAGCTAGCTGACTGTCACGCTCCGGGTCGATCACGACGACGTTGGCACCACCCTTGGGGACTTCTTCTTCGTTGACGGGGACGAGGTTGTAGGTACGGTCAGCGAGAGCGCCTTCTACATGAGATGCACAACTTTAATGCGGCTGCCTATGTGATCTAAGAACAACGCCTTGAAGGCCATATTCACCTAGACATACTAGTGAACTATTTTCTCCTTCACAAAATTAGAGGAGGTGTGTGGAAATTTTTATATCTTTATAATGGTGATTGTGTACACATATACAACATTTCAAATTATTATTTTCAAGCAAGTGTGCAGTTCTGGAATTTAGATTTCACATGCTCCATATTTACTTAATTATCCAAAGTGTTCTATTTATTTTTATAAAACTCAATTTTACTCTAGCTTCTTCTTATTTTTGTTTCTCTGTTTCTGTGCATCCTTTTTATCCACAAACTTTATGACAGCTACCACAGTATAAGAGTTAGGCTCGCTCCAAAATTTAGCTAATACTGAGCTACACAGAATTTATTAAAAATGGAACAAGTTGCTGTCCTAGGAAACAAGATTAATTCATATAAAATCGAAACTACTTCCAAAACAGGAGATTTCTTTACCAGAGCTATGCATGAGTGAAACAGAGGCTCTGACCAAGTGGTGGCTAAAAATAACACTTGGACAGCCCTTATAAATTTTCTATCCGAAAACTAACATCTATTTATTTGGGAGCCTCAACAGGGTCAAAAGTAGATTTAGCATTTTTACCACATATTCTAATAAGTTCCTAGACCTCTGGTGAAAGATGGTGATTTTTGGCTGCATGGATTATTTTTAATAATTGCAGAACTAAACTAAAACAGGAATCACAAAATAAATCATAACTGAAGCTACAGTCCATATGTTTAGGTCTCCTTTGGATTCAAGGCGTCTAAAGCCATCACAAATAACATATCCAAATTTCAGCTCCAGAAGAGCTCAGGATTTGAAATATTGCACAAGATTCTAAAAACTGAGTTTGAATTTTATTTCAAAAACTGTTCACAAAAAGTGTATAATGCTAACATGAGATTGGAGTTTACAATCTCACGAGTCCAGGGAGTATTTTTGAGCATTTTTCTGATTTTTCTACGATTTTTAGTGGATTTTACAAGATTTCGGGAAAAAGAACTAAACCTTAAGAATCTTTTTGCACTGTGACCCTTGAAACTTTTGAAACTTCGCAAACAGGCCCCTAGATTCTTTCACTAGGAACCCTGCGAAAAGGAAGAAGATGAAGATGTGCCCTCGGCTCGTTGGCGGCATTGCGCCGGCCAAACGACGGTGGGAGGAGGTCGGAGAGGTGGGGGAAAAGAACAAGCAGCTCACCACGAGTCGAATGGTGGCGGTTGGGAGGCCGGAGGAGGCTCGGAGGTCGCCGGCGACGGAGCAGTGGCGGTGCGGCCGCTGCGGCTTCAACTCCGGCGAGGTCAGTGGCTTTCACCGGGGTTGGAGGGGCTCGTGAGTATCAGTGGGACATGGCGAAGACGTTGGGATGCTCGGTTGGCGTCGGGGATGGATCGAAGGGGTAGCTCGACGTGGAGGTGCTCCGGCGGCCGGAAATGGGGATTTTGGGGCAAATCCCGATTCCTCGCCGGAGAGTTGAGGGGAGCTCGAGAGAAGTGGGGGAAAAGGAAGCTAAGGAAGTGGACTAGCTCTGCGCACGGTGAATTTGGAAATGGTGGAGGGATGGAGGCGAATTTTGCTCCGGCGCTCGAGCTCGGCTCTTGCGGCCAAAGGTTGAAGACGAAGCTCGGGAGCGCGAGGGAAGGAGCCGGCTGCGCTACTGGCTGAGGAGAGGAGTTAGGGTCCCTTGGCGAGCGTTTGGAGTGAGCTAGAGGCTGCTGGGCTCGCTCGGGGCGTGTGTGCGCGTGCTCGAGCCGTCGGGGTCGCCATGAGTGCACCTGTGAGCTCGGGCAGCGCGTGCGAAGCAGTTGGGCGTCGCGGATCGTGGCGTGAGGGAGGGAAGATACGCTGCAGAGAGGGCCTGGCGTGTAGCGGGAGGGAATCGACCGTGGGCAGCTCAGCGCGGCGCGTTCGGCCACAGCCGGTGGCCGAGCTCTACTCGCCATCATGGCGTTCCGCGTGGCGCGAGGCAGCAAGGGCGCCGCAGCACGTGATGTGACCGTACGATTAGCCCGACACCCACGCGAGGACAAGAGGAACGCACCGCCGTGGCTTGGCCGGCCAGGCGAGGCCGCCGCCGCTCGCCGGCCACGTGGCGGCCACTGCCGGCCTGCGTAGAGCGCGCCAGGGCGAGCTGGCAGGCGCCCGTGGAGCTCCTCTTTTCTCTGTGAATTTTCTCCAAAAATTTGAATTGAACATTCAAATGTGCAAAAATAAAAGGTTGAGTTTGTGATGTGGGACACAACTTTCTTTTTGGGGTGAACCTGAAATTTTAAATTTTTCAAGCTCAAACAGACCATTTTCAAACAGGCGTTCAGCATGGTTTTTCGAGTTTTTGAGGGGTCCAACAGTGACTAGGCCTTATTTGTGATGACAAATAACTTTTATTTTTGGAGATTTTCAAGTTTAGTACAAAATTCTTGAGATTTCAATTGGGTGTCAAAAAGACCTTATTGAAATTCAAATTTCGAATTTTAAATTCAAATCAAGTGTGCTACAACCAATGCTACCCTTTGATCCTGTTTTAGTGTGTTTTTAAGGTGCTAACTTCAGAGATGTCACAGCCTACCCCCCCTTAAAAGGAATCTCGCCCCGAGATTCGATTTTGCTTAGGGACAAGGTAGGAAAAGGTACCTTGGTCTTAGGAAGGATGTCGGGGAACTTTTTCAGATAGTCCTCGGTTTCCCATGTGGCTTCATCCCCGGAGTGATGACTCCACTGAATTTTAAACATTTTAACTTATCTTCTTCGTGTTTGTCTCTCCTTCTCATCGAGGATCTTGATGGGATGCTCATCATAAGAAAGATCCGGTTCAACCGAGAGTTCTTGCTCAACAACCTCGGTCGGGACACGAAGACATTTCTTGAGTTGGGAGACATGGAATACATTGTTCACGGCGGAGAGCTTCTCGGGAAGCTTCACACGGTACGCTACCGGTCCACATTGTTGAGTGATTTCATATGGGCCAACGTAGCGAGGTGCAAGTTTTCCTTTCAATCCAAACCTTTGCACCCCCTTGGTCGGGGAGACCTTGAGATACACATGATCGCCGACTTCGAACTGAAGTGGCCTCCGTCTTTGATCAAAGTAACTCTTTTGCCGCGATTGTGCGGTCCTCAAGTTTTCACGGATGGTCCTAACCTTTTCTTCCGCTTCCTTAACAAGGTCAGGGCCATATGTGTACCTCTCGCCTGCCTGGGACCAACACAATGGTGTCCGGCATCTTCTACCATACAAGGCTTCGAAGGGTGCCATTTTAAGACTTGCTTGGTAGCTGTTGTTATAAGAGAATTCAGCGAGAGACAGACATTTCTCCCTATTCTTCCCATAATGGATAACACAAGCTCCAAGCATATCTTCAAGTATTTGATTAATCCTTTCCGTCTGCCCATCGGTTTGAGGGTGATATGCCGAACTACGGATCAATTTTGTGCCTAAGGATAGTTGCAATTGTTCCCAAAAGCGTGCCACAAATTGAGTACCACGATCTGAAATTATCGTCTTGGGTACCCCATGTAGACAAACGATCCGTTCCAAATAGATTTCAGCGTACCTCCTAGCGGCATAAGCGGTATTAGCCAGAATAAAATGTGCGGTCTTGGTGAGGCGGTCCACAATTACCCATATGGAGTCATGCCCTTGCGGGGTCTTGGGAAGTCCAACAATGAAGTCCATGCTTATATCTTCCCACTTACATGAGGGAATAGGTAGAGGTTGAAGAGTGCCTGCCACCTTCAAGTGGCTAGCCTTTACCCGCTGACATGTGTCACATTCCGACACATACGTGGCAATCTCCCGCTTCATCCTAGTCCACCAAAAGTTTTGTTTCAGATCTAGGTACATTCTGGTGCTACCAGGATGGATAGAAAATTTGGAGAGATGGGCTTCATCCATAGTTTTCCTTCGGAGTTCAGTGCTCTTGGGCACCACTATCCGATGTCCAAACGACATCACTCCCTACCCATCTAGCCGGAAACATTTATATTTTTCCTTTACCTTCTCTTTTGCCAATTTTCTCTTGAGGATTTTAATCTTTGCATCATTTAATTGAGCTTCAACAATCTGATCGTGCAAGGTTGGTTCGACAGAGATATGGTTGAAATATCCGTGAGGAACAATCTCCAAGTTGAGCTTTGCCATTTCATGGCACAAGGTGTCAGCGTAGGACTCCACGGAAAGGCAGTGACAGCGAGCCTTGCGGCTTAGTGCATCCGCAACCACATTAGCCTTCCCGGGGTGATTATTCACACTAAGGTCATAATCCTTTGCTAACTCCAACCATCTTCGCTGCCTCATATTCAAATGTGCCTGAGTGAAGACATATTTGAGGCTCTTATGGTCGGTGTATACGTTGCATGGAACACCCATCAGATAGTGTCTTCATATTTTAAGAGCATGAATAACCGCTGCTAACTCAAGATCATGCGTAGGGTAGTTTTGCTCATGAGGCCGGAGTGCTCGAGAAGCATAAGCAATGACTCGGTTCTCTTGCATAAGAACGCAGCCAAGTCCGGTGCCAGAAGCATCGCAATAGACATCATAGGGCTTGGTGCTGTCGGGTTGAGCAAAAACTGGGACTGAAGTTAAATGTTTTCTCAATGTGTGAAAAGCTTCTTCGCATTTGTCACTCCACACAAATTTGACTCCCTTCTTTAAGAGTTCGGTCATAGGTTTAGCAATCCAAGAGAAATCCGGAATGAAGCGGCGATAGTAACCGGCTAAACCCAGAAAACTCCGAATCTCATGGACTGAGGTAGGTGGTTGCCAATCCATCACCTCTTGCACCTTGGTTGGATCCACGGATATACCATCCTTAGAAACCGTGTTACCCAAGAATTTCACACTTTCTAGCCAGAATTCACATTTAAAGAACTTGGCGTAGAGTTGATGGTCTCTCAATCTTTGAAGAACAATGCGAAGGTGCTCGGCATGCTCTTCCTCATTCTTGGAATATATGAGGATGTCATCAATGAAAACCACCACGAACTTGTCAAGTTCAGACATGAATACTGAATTCATGAGATACATGAAGTAGGCTGGGACATTTTTGAGCCCAAATGACATGACCAGGAATTCATAAAGTCCGTAGCGGATGGAAAAGGCAGTCTTCGGAATGTCACAAGGTCGAATCTTTATTTGGTGATAGCCAGAGCGAAGATCAATCTTCGAGAACACTCTAGCGCCAGCTAGTTGGTCAAAAAGGACATCAATGCGTGGAAGTGGATACTTGTTTTTGATGGTCACCGCATTGAGAGGCCGGTAATCAATACACAACCTTAAGGAATGATCCTTCTTCTTCACAAAGATAGCTGGACAACCCCACGGTGACACGCTAGGGCGGATGAAACCCTTGTCTAGCAGTTCTTGGAGTTGAATTTTTAATTCAGCCAATTCATTAGGTGGCATCCTATAGGGTCTCTTTGATATAAGTGCTGTGCCAGGTTGGAGTTCAATCACAAATTCAATGTCCCTATCCGGCGGCATCCCAGGTAAGTCATCCGGAAAAATATCGGCATACTCACATACCACCGGAATGTCTTTTAGTTGTGTTTCTACCATGGTGTAAGCACAAGCATTAGTATAATTCCGGTGTGGCAGATATAGTGTACTAGGGCCATGTGTAGGCGAGTTTATTTCCACAACTCTTTCAGCAACATCTAGCACCACCTTATGTTGAGTCATCCAATTTGCCCCCAAAACAATATCAATCCCTTCCATCCCAAGCAAAATTAAATCAGTAGGAAACACTTTACTACCTAGCCTGATGGGTACTTTTCGAGTGACTTGGTTGGATGCTATTTTACCTCCCGTTGTTGATATCACATATGCTGATTTGGTGTGATAAGATTTTAACCCACATTTTGCATGAAATCTTGTGCTTATAAAACTATGTGTTGCCCCGGAATCAAACAATATCACAACAGGTTGGTTGTGGATAGGGAAGGTACCAGTCATATGAGGTGCTCCCTCAAGTAGGTCAGCCAAGGTGGTGTAGTTAAGTCTTCCTTGCCTGACTTGCACACGCTGCTGCTTGCCCTTGTTTTGCTGATTTCCAGGGCGCTGGTTCTGTGGCTTGTTTTGTGGACAGTCTTTGATGAAGTGACTGCTGCTGCCACACTTGAAGCACTGGTAGCCAGCTTCAGGACAGGACGGCTGCTGCACGTTCTGCCTCTGCGCCTGTTGCTGCTGCAGCGGTGGAGGGAAACGGGGCGCACCCTGCTGTGGTGGCCTAGCAACCCAACGTCCTGCCTGAGGCGCCCTTGGCTGCCCCTGTGGTGCAGTTGGGGGAACCAGGCGGAACCTTTGAGGCTGTCCACCCGAAGGTCCAGCGGGAGCCTTCCTCTTCTTCTCAGCCCTATGCACCATGTTAGCATCTTCCTGGGCAATAGCGATGTTCACAAGTTCACCATATGTGGCAACTCGGGTGGTGGTCAGCTGGGCTTTGAGCTTGGTGTTGAGGCCACGTCGGAACCTCTCCATCTTCTTCACATCAGAGTCGGCATGATGACCCGCATATGGGCACAGACCATTGAAGGCCTGGGCGTACTGGAGCACAGTGCGGGTACCCTGAGTCAGCGCCAGAAACTCAGTCAACTTCCACTCAACCAAGCCAGCAGGAATGTGGTGGGCTTTGAAGGCAGTTTTGAAGTCCTCCCACTCTATCACGTGGTTCTCCTGCTGTAGGGCCAGGTAATTCTCCCACCATAGGAGAGCTGTGCCGCAGTGCTACTGCGCCACGAAGACCACCTTGCGGTTGGGAGTGCAAGGCGTGGCCAGAATGGAGAACTTGGATTCGATGGCTCGAATCCACGCATTAGCCTCCAAGGGCTCCTCGGCTCTGGAGAACACCGGTGGGTGTCTAGCCAAGCAGTCCTCATACCGAGCCACTTGAGGTTGAGGGGCCCGTTGACATCCTTGTTGCTGCATCTGATGCTGCATCATTTGTTGCTGTTGCTGCAGATTACGGAGAATCTCCGTCGGAGTGGCATACAGTTGTTGCCACGTCGGAGGTTGTTGCGGTGGCAGAGGTGGTGGTGGCTGTTGCTGCCCTTCTGGCCCCTGTTGGTTAGCGTTGGAGCCGTTAGCATCGTGACCACTGCGAGTGATAGCCATCTGTAGTAGGTACTTGTATTAGCCACATTTCATAAGCTTGCATAAATCAATGACAAGATAGAACGTGGCAATATAATGAAGTTTACTGCGTAAGGACAACATATCAGCAGACAGTTTCGGAAGAAAAATCATATCTCCCAGTAGGAGTCAAATTAGATGCTCCAATTCGGTCAGTAGCTTGAAAATTTCATACTCTACAACTTTCATGTTTGGCTCAGAACCAAATTCGGGCTGGAACTAGGCCGAAAAATTCGAGTTTTAGTTCTCTGTATTTGCTGTTTTTCAGTAGGCCGAGCTGTAGTGTTTTGGTTGCCATTTTTATTTCGCTTAACCAATGGGGTTGAAATTTGCTGAGCCTTTCTTTTGACAAATTCCAAACAACTTTGTAGTTCACATCACAGCCCAGAAGTGAGTGGAAAACACATTAATCATTAAAACAAGGATAGCTGCAGAATGTTTTCAGCACAACCATTACATCCTTCATCAAGTTTTGGGGCTCACACATCCACACCATTTGAATTACATTATTTCAAAAGATTAAAAGGGGAAACTCAACTCCATATAGCCTATTACATCATGGAGCCAAAATTTAGGCTATGCGGAGGAGTAATCTTGCTACTGCAGCTCCTAGAAGTCATCTAGGTTGTTAGCGGTAGCCTCGCTGCCCATGGGAGACGGTGGAGCCGGAAGGGGCGGCATGTCATCCTCAGTGTCCATGTCGGAATCAGGGGCCTCTCCATCCCCATGCTCTTCACCCTCCTTAAGAAGGTGCTGAGCATCATGGGCGGCTAGCATGGCATTGGCATGCTCCAAGACACCCTGCACGTTCTCAAGCTCATCCATTGTTTGGGTCAGCTCGTTGTGGACATTGTTGTGTGCTATTGTGGAGGTCGGTCAATTGCCTCTCTAAATCTGCAATCATGGCGTCCCTGATGCTCACCTCTATGGACAAAGAGGTCCTCTCTAACCCAAGGTCGCGGGCATGAACAGACATATCAATGGCAAGGTTGAGTGCCTCACTCTGTGACCGTCCCAAAAGTGCCATCTCATCAAGTTTGCAGCTGCAGCGACGGGGTTCTCCGCCATCCTCAAAGGTGAGCCGAGATAGCGCCTCATCCAATGAGCATCGTCCGGCTGGGCCGGTGGAAACAGCCCAAGAAGCTGATGCTCCACTAGGTCCTAGTTCTGGGCGCAGAAGGAACTGATCCCATTGAGGGCAACTAACTCAAAAGTGGTCTCCATGTGGTGCCCATGGACTTCCACACTCCATGTGGGGGAGCTGGGACACGGTGGGTGGCGATGCACCACCAAACGCACTCGGGATTGAGTCACACCTCGGTCACGGATGATAGTTCTCTCATACTGTGGCGGGGTTGGGTAATCGAGCGACTGCAACACGGACCAAAGAATGTTAGGAAAACCCTCCCATCCAAGACAGTCCGAGAAAGAGACGTCATTGGGGTAGCTGGCAAGGTCAGCGTGGGCGTGCATTCTGAATAAAAGGTCAAGTGTGAGAACCGGTTAGCGCCAAAGACAATAAAAATAGTTTCTGGGAAATGTAGTAATAATTATAAAACTCAGCATCTACAAATCCAAAACTTCCCAAATTTGGCCAGAACATCGTTTAAGTAATTTCCAACAAGTTTCATGTTGAAGGTTTGAGCTGAAACCGTCGTTAAGAAGATGTAAAAATTCAATTTTTAACTCACTGTTCCCAGAAATTTCCAGCAGACAGGGGGTTACCATTTTAAGCATAACTCTCATTCTACTGAACCAAATTTGTTGAAATTTCCACAGCACAAACTAGATAACATTTGACAACTTTCATGTTGAACAAGTTTTCGTTTGACAAGGTTTTCAGGTTTGAATTAATGATGCAAACAGACTGTTTTCGGCAGAGTTTCGGCACAATTTCCGGTTGTTTATTCAAATTTTGATAACGGGTAGTTCAATGGTTGTGCATTAAGGTTCAATAAAATTTCAGTGAATTGCAATGCATGAGCGGCCTATTCGTTCTCACCAACACACGTGCCAATAAACTTTTGGCCTACGAAGTTAGTGCCGGTGGTTAGGCAATATCCGTCTCTCCCTATATTATCTAGCCGAACTTTTCTAACCGTTTATCTTACGGAATCGTGGTTAGTGTACCTGCAGAAAATTCTATTCCAGAACATATATAATCAACCTTTCGTGCCAGCACTCACGAAAGCGTTCCCATACATTACCACCCACTATAGAGGTGGCACCTGAACGTTCAACATTGAACGGGCAATGCTTCATATGTCACCAAGGCAACATATTGACAATTTCATACGCTCATGAAATGGCGTATTGACTTTGTGCCGCCATCATATTTGCATACGATGCCGTGGTACGCTACAGGAATCGTCGTACCTTGCGTCCACCATGCTATTCTAGTTTCATACGCCATCACAGCGTATTGACTATGTGCCGCCACTATATTTTCATATAGTGACGTGGTACGTTACAGCAATCGCCGTACCTTGCGCCCACCATTGCGGAAAGTAAATGACAGAATGAAATGTGCTGGGAGTCAGTATAATATATAATTAGCCACCTATCATATCGTGATCCCTTAACCCGCATAGGCTTCCCGCTCTATATATCATCCTTAGCGGTCCTATGGATAACCTTCCATCGCAAGTGCGCGGCGGAAGCAAGAGTTGGCAAGTTTTATTCAAAATATTTATTTAGGGTCTGTTGCTCTCTCTGGTACGCATGTTTCGGCTCTGATGCCATCTGTGGCGGACCACTCCGAAATTATTCCAAGTTAAGTACCCATGGACCACTAACCAAGCAGTTAGGCACTTAATCCGGAATAAGCTGGAGCGCCGCCGGATTATACCCGATTAACCACGTACTTTCACGATCGAAACAACACGCGCGCCCACACGAAGGTGAGTCCCAGAAATTACAACATTCCACCAATTCAACATACATAAATAGTATCATAAAGTTATTACAAACCAAGTTCGAATTTCAAATCAGAGTACGAGAGTTCATTGCAGCGGAATATTAAAACTAGCGACGATACATGGCAACACCACGATGAAGCCGACCATGGTGCTACTCCTCCCGATCCTCGGAAGAGGACGGAACCCACTCAACATGCCAGCCAGGAGGAACCTGGGTAGGCCAAGTGATGGAATTGACTGCCACATCCATAACAGTACCTGAAATAATAGCCACAAGCAAGGCTGAGTATACTAATACTCAGCAAGGCTTACCCGTTGGGTGAAAACTATATCACCGACATCTAGACATGAGAGGCTTTTGGCTAGTGGGTTTGTTTGCCAAAAAGCAACTAAGAGTGGATCCTTATTTCCATGATTTTAGCATCAAATTCTAGTAGAGTTAACCATTCTAGATTAGCAACCTCTCTAAGCATACAAGTGGTGCAATACAATTTAGTACATACAACAAGTTCATCATCCTCAAGTTCCACTTATTACTCAATGTAGCACAGCGGTTAAGCAGTCTCATTAACCGCGAGAAGCGGATAGTTCGAACTGAATATTTCTACCTGGCCAGGGGAAACCCAACACACACGGATAATGCTTGCTATAAAAGGCACAAGCACTGCCCAACCTTTCCCATCAATCCACAATTCGGCTCCGGGTCCACTCCCTTAGGATAATGGTTTACCGCTTCACTCACGGCATCACGCATATATCCACATGTGTACGGCAAGGGAAACAAAATATTTCCAAGGAGAGATGGCTATCGGTCCTAGCTGCTTCAATCTGGTACCGGGCTTACCAATTCCCATAGGTCGGCATGCCTGTGGTACGTTCAAAAACTTGACACACAGAACCACACGTTTCGACCTTAATCCAATTATCATACACGGACGGGAGATCTACGCACACCATCCCGGCTGTCCATCCTTATGATTCCAACATAAGTAAAGACAAGCAACTCCTATATCTCGCGAGTGACAGGAAATCACTCGCCTTGTAACGGTCCTAAAGGCATTGATCTACCGATCCTGTCATACTAGTATTTCCAGTCATAGGTACTAGAATCATGCAACTAGGGTATTCATACAACACCTAGAACGTAAATGCACAAGCATAATAAATTCATAGTTGCACGAATTAAAGTTAGGTCATGCTCCGAGGCTTGCCTTCTTGAGCTAGCTGACTGTCAGGCTCCGGGCCGATCACGACGACGTTGGCACCACCCTCGGGGACTTCTTCTTCGTTGACGGGGACGAGGTTGTAGGTACCGTCAGCGAGAGCACCTTCTACATAAGATGCACAACTTTAATGCAGCTGCCTATGTGATCTAAGAACAAGGCCTTGAAGGCCATATTCACCTAGACATACTAGTGAACTATTTTCTCCTTCTCAAAATTAGAGGAGGTGTGTGGAAATTTTTATGTCTTTATGATGGTGATTGTGTACACATATACAACATTTCAAATTATTATTTTTAAGCAAGTGTGCAGTTCTGGAATTTACATTTCACATGCTCCATATTTACTTAATTATCCAAAGTGTTCTATTTCTTTTTATAAAACTCAATTTTACTCTAGCTTCTTCTCATTTTTGTTTCTCTGTTTCTATGCATCCTTTTCATCCACAAACTTTATGACAGCTACTGGAGTATAAGAGTTAGGCTCACTCCAAAATTTAGCTAAAACTGAGCTACACAGAATTTATTAAAAATAGAACAATTTGCTGTCCTAGGAAACAAGATTAATTCATATAAAATCGAAACTACTTCCAAAACAGGAGATTTCTTTACCAGAGCTATGCATGAGTGAAAGAGAGGCTCTGACCAAGTGGTGGCTAAAAATAACACTTGGACAGCCCTTATAAATTTTCTATCCAAAAACTAACATCTATTTATTTGGGAGCCTCAACAGGGTCAAAATTAGATTTAGCATTTTTACCACATATTCCAATAAGTTCCTAGACCTCTAGTGAAAGATGGTGATTTTTGGCTGCACGGATTATTTTTAATAATTGCAGAACTAAACTAAATCAGGAAACACAAAATAAATCATAACTGAAGCTACCGTCCATATTTTTAGGTCTCCTTTAGATACAAGGCGTCTAAAGACTTCACAAACAACATATCCAAAGTTCAGCTCCAGAAGAGCTCAGGATTTGAAATGGTGCACGAGATTCTAAAAACTGAGTTTGAATTTTAATTCAAAAACTGTTCACAAAAAGTGTATACATGCTAACATGAGATTGGAGTTTACAATCTCTCCAGTCCAGAGAGTATTTTTGCGTATTTTTCCTATTTTTCTACGATGTTTAGTGGATTTTACAAGATCTTAGAAAAATGGATCTAGGTTTAAGAATCTCTTTTACACCGGGGACCCTAAACCTTTTAAAGTCTTGCAAACAAGTCCCTGAATTTTACACAGAGGACCCTAGAACTAAAAAGGGGAACGCATTTTTTTGACTCACGAGTCCAGGGAGTATTTTTGAGCATTTTTATGATTTTTCTATGATTTTTAGTGGATTTTACAATATTTCGGGAAAAAGAACTAAACCTTAAGAATCTTTTTGCGCTGTGACCCTTGAAACTTTTGAAACTTCGCAAATAGGCCCCTGGATTCTTTCACTGGGAACCCTGCGAAAAGGAAGAAGATGAAGATGTGCCCTCGGCTCGTCGGCAGCGTTGCGCCGGCCAAACGACGGTGGGAGGAGGTCGGAGAGGTGGGGGGAAAGAACGAGCAGCTCACCACGAGTCGAATGGTGGAGGTTGGGAGGCCGGAGGAGGCTCGGAGGTCGCCGGCGACGGAGCAGTGGCGGTGCGGCCGCCGCGGCTTCAACTCCGGCAAGGTCAGTGGCTTTCACCGGGGTTGGAGGGGCTCGTGAGCATCAGTGGGACATGGCGAAGACGTTGGGATGCTCGGTTGGCGTCGGGGATGGCTCGAAGGGGTAGCTCGACGTGGAGGTGGTGCGGCGGCCGAAAATGGGGATTTTGGGGGAAATCCCGATTCCTCGCCGGAGAGTTGAGGGGAGCTCGAGAGAAGTGGGGGAAAGGAAGCTAAGGAAGTGGACTAGCTCTGCGCACGGTGAATTTGGAAATGGTGGAGGGATGGAGGCGAATTTTGCTCCGGTGCTCGAGCTCGGCTCTTGCGGCCAGAGGTTGAAGACGAAGCTCGGGAGCGCGAGGGAAGGAGCTGGCTGCGCTGTTGGCTGAGGAGAGGAGTTAGGGTCCCTTGGCGAGCGTTTGAAGTGAGCTAGAGGCTGCTGGGCTCGCTCGGGGCGTGTGTGCGCGTGCTCGAGCCGTCGGGGTCGCCATGAGTGCGCCTGTGAGCTCGGGCAGCGCGCGCGAAGCGGTTGGGCATCGCGGATCGTGGCGTGAGCAATGGGAGATACGGCATAGAGGGGGCCTGGCGCGTAGCAGGAGGGAATCGACCGCGGGCAGCTCAGCGCGGCGCGCGCGGCCGCAGCCGGTGGCCGAGCTTTGCTCGCCATCATGGCGTTCCGCGCGGCGCGAGGCAGCAAGGGCGTCGCAGCACGCGATGTAACCATACGAGTAGCCCAACACCCGCGCGAGGACAAGAGGAACGCGCCACCACGGCTTGGCCGGCCAGGCGAGGCCGCCGCCGCTCGCCAGCCATGTGGCGGCCACTGCCGGCCTGCGCAGAGCGCGCCAGGGCGAGCTGGCAGGCGCCCGTGGAGCTCCTCTTTTCTCTATGGATTTTCTCCAAAAATTTGAACTGAACATTCAAATAAGCAAAAATAAAAGTTGGAGTTTAAGGTGTGGAACACAACTTTCTTTTTGGGGTGAACCTGAAATTTCAAATTTTTCAAGCTCAAAGAGGCCATTTTCAAACAAGCGTTCAGCACGGTTTTTCAAGTTTTTGAGGGGCTTAACTGCAAAATTTGAAAAAGTTCCCAACAGTGACTAGGCCTTATTTGTGATGACAAACAACTTTTATTTTTAGAGATTTTCAAGTTTAGTACAAAATTCTTGAGATTTCAGTTGGGTGTCAAAAAGGCCTTATTGAAATTCAAATTGAATTTTAAATTCAAATCAAGTGTGCTACAACCAATGCTACCCTTTGATCCTGTTTTTAGTGTGTTTTTAAGGTGCTAACTTTAGGGATGTCACAGATACTTCCCCAACAGCCTACATTAGGGATGAAAACAGGACGGGAAAATCCCATCTCGACTGGCGCCGTCTATCGTTTTTCCGGAAGAAATAGGAAAAAAATCTGGGAAATGCGGTTGAGTGTCCAGATCCCGTATTTACCCGGGATTTCCTGTATTTCAGGATACATATGCTCATTCAGCCCAAGTTGCAGAGGCTGCAGCCTGGAAGGCCCACGCTTGCTGCTCTCAGCAATAGAGCACCCACCGCACTTCTTTTATGAGCGGCTGGTGGAGGTCTCGTGCGCGAGGTGGGACTAATGCATTGTGCGTGCATGCTGTTGCCACTTTGCCAGGCAGTAGGCGCCGGCCTTGTGCTGTTGTGCATGAGCGTGCGTCTGAAGGATTCAGGAGAGAGGGGGAGTGAGCAGGGAGGTGTGGCCTGTAAATCCAGTGGCCTGCTGCCCGCCATAGAGGCTATGTTTTTCACTTTTTATTTCTTTTACTTTCCATCTATTTTTTTCTTTGTATAGATAGGTCTGTATTCTTTTATCCGTGCATGACAATTAAGAAACAATATCGATGCATTTGTTCCACGTATACATGCAGCTCAGCTCGCAAGTCGTGCACTTTATGTATTAGTATTAGGCTATCAGCTCACGTAGACTAAAATACTGTGATATCTATTATATTTTTTCACATGTATTATGTATGGTTGTAAGTGTCTTGCAAACTCGCAATGAGTTGAATGTATGAATGTCTTATATGCATTGATCTTCCCGATTGAATTACCGATTCCCGACCGTCATCGACATGTTCCCGATCGAATGGTTTCGTTTTTGACATCCCGTATAACCACTTTCGCTTTCCCGACCGGTGTTCCCGTTCCCGCTGCTGTACCCGAGTGGTAAATATAGTAACGGGAATGGTTGAGGTGTTTTCCCGACCGTTCCGGACCGCTTTCATCCCTAGCCTACATGGTACAGTCAATAATCATTACGGTCAAAAGATGGCAGGAATTTTTTAAGTTTTGTTTCATACCTTGAAGTATGCTACTGTCCTCTCCGCGTGATACACCCCCTTTCGATATACCCGTCATCTTCATCTGTGTCGAGTATGTAATCAAAAGCTTGGGGATTGGCCACTGGATCGTAGCTACCGATGTGGAAATTTCCGAGTTCTTCTTCTTCCCATGATGGCATGCGGGGGATATGTTCAATTTCCTCCTCTTGAGTTGTTTCTTCAATTTGATGTCCCCTCGAGCATCCCGCTTCAGCTACAGATTTCAACCGAGCCGATTTGGAGGACTGAAAGGTTCTTAGGGGCTCGTTGACAATTTGTGCACTTCACTGTGTTTCAGATTCTTCAATCATAGCCTGCATCACGAGCTGCTCAATGTCCACCAGAACATCCGCATTAGGATCTACCCTGGATACTTGAGCTTGTTCTGGCTGGGTTGTTGTGGGCGTATCAGCTTGACTTCTAGGATGGGCTGGCTTTGCCACGTTGATTTCTTCTGCAGTTTGTGACTCCATCCTGGGTTCTTCATGACCGGCGCCTGTGGGTTTCGCAGTTGCGGATGTTGTTTCCACCCTACACACAAGGAATGACGTGAACAAGAAGTATCCTATTACGAAATTCTATATATAGTCTTCGGATCACTTACACGATACTCGGGCGCATAGGGATCTCTGGCTCGTCCAGAGTGAACTCTGTTTCTTCCGATTCTTGCTCGGCAGTGGATGGTTTCATGGATGATTCTACTTGCGACCTTTTTTGCATTGCCTCTTGGGCTGGGACATTCATCGAGACACGGGCTTGCTCCTCGGGTTCTGCGATAATTTCATGATGAACGGCTGATGAGCTCGGTGTCGCTTCAACAGACTTGTTCACCTCCAAACTCGGCCTGTCCTCAAATGTTGCGGGGATTCTGGGTTGAATATATTATGAATTATCTCCTCCGCAGATAATGTCTTGCGGACAGTGCTGGATTCTTGAGATAAACTGCTCCCTCTAGTCACCCCGGACGATGATTGAATCTTTAGCTTTGGGGAGACTTTCGTCTAAAGCTCTGGGATGATTCTTGCACGAGGTTTCAGTATAGTCCTCGACCTCATGGGCACTGTTGCACTTGACTCAGTTGCCGTCCTTTTCAAAGAACTACCCTTACTCGTGGAGGATTGCCCCGCCTTTGCACTGGGTTCTTCAGCATTATTTTCCTCCAAACACAAGTTTGCTCGTTAGTAATTTCATTGGCATTTTCTGCTCCAGGTTTACGGAAGTGGGGATTTCTTATACCCACCTGGTCTCTGATATTGGTATCCATGCAGTGGGCCATCATTGCGGCTGTCGGGTGTACTACCTGACAGGTATAAGAACCCCGTCTAGTGTTCCTGGGCAGGTAGGCCTACCCTAAGAAGGCCTACCAGGTTGGGGCCACCAGAAGAACATCGACTAGGTTATGCTCCTTGTCGGTGAGATGACTTAGCGCCCAAGATAGAGATCCACCAGATCGGGTAATAAGATCAACAATATCCCGAGATCAAGGGGAGTTAGGATTATACTTTAAAGCAATCCTTATATTTCCTTCCCTCCGTTTGTAACCCTACCCCCTCGGTGTATATAAGGGGCGGTAGGGATCCCCTCCATCTCATCTCATATCTCCACATAATACACAAAAACCTCATACATGACGTAGGGTTTTACTCACCTCGAGGCCTGAGCCTGTCTACATCGTGCGTCCTGTAGCCATCCTGTTCTTGAGCCTAGCCGACTTCCCTACTCTCCATTAGATTTACACTACTTGGGCTTCCCCCTAGTAGGATCTCCAGTCTAAAACACTGACATCTAGCGCCCACCATCGGGCTATCGCCAAAAGCTCCTTCGCCGAACAAGATGGTGACCATCTGCCCTTCCGTCATGATCAAGTTTGAGGAGGGTAACATCTTCTCCTTCGGCTCGTGGGTCAGCGTCGCAGACTGGGACGGCATCCTTCACTGGACGCTGGATGAAGTTGCCCAGTCAGAACCAGTCCCCGTCCTACGTGCCACGCACCGGGAGGAAAGTTCCAGGCGTGACTCCGACACGATTTCCGGCGCATACCCAACACGGAGAAACACCTGGGTCCCAGTCCGCAGGCCAAACACCAGACCATGACTGCGAGGGTCGACCGGCTACCAGGCTAGCAACCATGCCCTCCCTCCCTCGAACCCGGTTATCATCCGGGCTCCGCATCATGGCAACGATCCAAGACGACGTCTCTAATATATCTGTTACCTCCTCACAACGGGGTAACCGATCTACGCCACCTCAGCAGATCAATCATCAATAACCACGTGCCTCTCATCAGGCACATCCAAGTCTCCCCGAGCAGAAGCATCGCCAGGACGCTGCGAAATCACCTCCGACAGTGCCGACATCTTCTCGAAGGAGATCCGATCTGCCCCAGTTTCCCTTCGGTTTGAAGAACGCCGGACAGATATACCAACATGAGTTGTCAAAAATAGCTCGCGCTGCAGTGCACAAGGTCGAACCCTGCATGAAAAAGGCAACCCCCCGGAGGACGCTAGGAGATCTAGTCATCTCGGACACCCCCGATGGGGTGGTCGTTCACTGGCCCAACACGGATCTCTCCACCATCTTCCGCGGCAACGACGAATCACGCATGGTCTCCACCATCTCAGGTGAGGTCCCCTAGAATCCCATCCAAATGGGTCGGGACCTCTCTCCAGACGCGACTTCCACGATGTTGATCAACTCCTACAGCGACGACGCTCACGACCCCGAGCGCGAGTTATATGCTGGTGAAGGAGGATCAAATCAAGTCAACTGTCGTCTTGCTGAGGCATTCGAGGAGGAAGGAGGCACCTTCGCTACCCCAACCGCGAACATCGTCAAGGTAAAACACCTTCTTGAAGGCGTTGAAGACCACCCTGTGATCACCGCAGCCAAAGGTCTCTTGGAAGTAGCGGCGATCCGGACCGACAAGCTCGACCCCCTACGGTTGATGTCTCACACAGCAGGAGGGAGCCGTAGCCGCCACTCCAGTCATGAAAAAAGTCACTTCGGCAGCTCCAGCCAATGGCGTACCCAACACGAAGACCGTGAAGTCAGTAGCGGAAGTCACGTCGAGCCTTCCTACGACCTTCGCGGGAAGCTCAAACAAAAAGATGCAAGGAACCGCCTCGTCGAGATGGGCAGGGAGCACGAGCCTACAAGTACCCAGCCAGAGTTAAGGCATCCGGTGTCGACAAGTATGACGGCAACTAAGATCCCAATCTCTGGTTGCATCGGTACTCCGCAGCGATTGAAGCCTCGGGAGGGGACGACAAGGAGCGCTCCATGGAGGCCTCCCCCCTCACCTGGTTGGAAGCCCTCCCGGAGCGCTCCATTGAATGTTGGCACGCGCTCAAGAAGGAGTTCGTCAACAACTTTCAGGGCTCCGCTGATCGCCTTGGAACAAAGTAGGACCTCACCACATGCAAGCAGAAGCCCGATGAAAGCCTGCGCGACTACAAACATCATTTCTGGGTGAAGAAGTCCAAGTGCATCCAAATCAAGGACGAAGAAATGTAACACCCAGATTTCCAAGAAACCCGAATGCTTCCATATGTGTGCCCATGATGTCCACAGAACACAAATAGATTACAATTATGGATCATAGAGAACACAATGCTCGAATAAAATAGTTTACATCAGAGTTTAATAGAAGACATAGTCTTAAACAAATAACACAGTGAAAGTCTTAATATTATTAAACGTTTCTAAACTACGTACAACCTCAAGTCCATAGGGGCACCGGCTGGTTGAACACAGCTAGAAGTACGGTAGATCCTCCAGAAACTCAGCAAGCGACTTGTCCCACCCGGTTCTGTAAAGGACAAACCGAATGCATCTCATATGTGTGCCAGGATCAAGTTCCACACATATAATAGACTTCATGAGTAAGAACACAAGGTTACAACAAAAAGAACAAAAGAAAATCATTACAACAGTTTTATAGCAACAGAATCCTAAACTCTTCACCACAGGCAGTTGAATGGGGGTTGCGTACGCCTAGCATCATCTTCATCACTGAGGTACTTCATGCCTTCGTCTCCTTCTGATCCAATGTTTAGCAAGGGTGAGCACACTTATGGTTGGTACTCAGCAAGTGGAGGAAGAATGCAAGCTTTCAAGGATGGTTAAGAGCGGTCAACATTTTAGTAGGTTAAGTTTTATTAGCAAGCACCTAATTACTAAGGTATAGGTGTATACCAACCCAGTTAAGCATATAAAGAGATATCCATCATCTCGCATCATCCGTGCCAAAGCACCACGATTTATTCTCGTCTATAAGTTCAATTATCATGTGAGGATCCAGGCTACTCATGACTGCGAGCTCGGCTATTATAACAGTTTTACACTCTGCAGAGGTTGTACACTTTCACCACAATTCGCGTAAAAGCTCCAAAGAACATTGGACCCAACCATGTTGTGCTGATCAGGCACGTACCACACTTCTGAGGTGTGACTGCATAGGGACGCTACGAGGCCTTTACAAAGATTCCGTTGTCAGCGATGACCAGCTAAGGTTTCTGGATCGGAAGCATGCATAACCCTCCCTAATGGGCATAGTGTCTTAGCAAAGCCCACTTCCCAAGAGAACCGGGCTATACACCAACAACCGCCACCCCTCTTGCCCTTTCGGTAAGGTCACCTTGACTCAGGTTTCTAATTAATCAGCCAAGACCAGAGCCATGTAGTATTGTGGTTGTACAGTAACTCCTGGGTTGTCGCTCCATGTTCCAATTAATCATATGGTCTTGTTTAACTTCACCATTAGAACATGTATACATAGCACCAGATTATTATGTTCACATTTAGTGGAAACCATTCCCATAAATGGCAACTAGCAACATGAAAGATAAATCCGTTTATCAAGGAATAGTCCATGAAAACTAGTCATCCTTAACATAGGTCCCGTCAAATTAATGCAATAACATAACATAAACTAAACATGAATTTATTATGATATTTCATAGGTCAAAAGAGAGTATGCAGAGGGGGAGACCACTTGCCTTCTTTAGCTAGACATTGTGTCTCTTCCTCGAACTGTTGTCCTTGCTCTTCTTTGAACGTCACATTCTCTACACGATCGCACAAGCATACAAATGCACAAATAAATAACAATGCACCAAACATGGGCAACAATACTGAACAAGCATAAAAGCAGGACTTGGAAAGGATCATGAGGCACGAGACACTCTTAAACCGGAGCTAGGGTTGAAAAGATAAAGCTAACGGGAGTTTTATATTATAAAAGAAAGCAAACCCTATATGCTTCATTTGTGTTAATTGAGAAAACATATGAAATGAACATTTCAGAGAAATATTCATATTTGAATTAATTCAAATTATACTTTAATATGAAAAGGTGGGCTACTTCTTAATAAATTTTATTTGCAAAAGGTGTATATAGAAATTATACCAATTAAACAATTAACTTTAGAAAAGAAGTTATATATGAACATCTAATTGAATAACTTCAATATTTGCGTTTAGCTAGTCATATTTTATTTAGAAATAATTATAATAATATTAAGCATATCAACTTTATTCATAAAAACAAGGTATAAGCCTAATTTGCTTTTAATTGGAAAAGTTAGTTGAATAGTTGTTAATCAAATTAACATTTATTTGTAAAATGCTGGTTCAATAATAATTAATCAAATTACCTTTCATTGTAAAACACGGTAGGTAGAGCTCTAATTAGCTTTTAGTTTAGAAAACAAGTGTAACAAGTATTAAACAAGTTAACATTTTATTTAATTTCCAAAACACTAACTTGCCAAACCACACTGCTAAATGAATCTTACGCTTTTTAGAAGGTTAACGCATCGAGAACGAGATTAAACGGAGCTTAAACAAGGAAGATATGGATTAAACAAGGTGTAGGGGCTTAACTGTGAGAAATCTGGACTTCAAGGGACTGGAACAGAAGAAATCAGGGGTTAAAACATAATTACACATGAAAACCCGAGGGCTCACATGCAAAACTGCATCAGAAGGACGGCGGCATAGATTTTGGAAAACAGGAGGGGTTTATCCGGAAGAAAATGGACTGAACTGGAATTACTTTTGTACATGGAAGGATCGCGGGTCGATAAGGTGTAAAGACAGGGGTTTGTTTGTAAGAAAGCTAAGGCTGGCTGGTTGACTTGTTCTGGACCGCTGGATCCAGATCGACGGTCGCGACCCGGTGGAGGCGCTGGGTCGACGGGGACAACCGGTACGCGACGGCACAAGGTGGAGTCTCGCCGGAGTCGAACGGAACCGAGGCTGGGGTCATCGGTTTTGAGAGATTTTTGGCCGAGGTGAAAGCTTGGGCGACGGGGATCTCAGTTTGGCGGTTCGTGGCGAGGCTCAAGCGGTGGTGGCAGCTGGTAGCGAGTGGCGGCGACACGGCTGCGACGGCAAGGTCATGCGCGTGCGAGGGAGCCGAGAGAGAAGGGAGAAAGGGACTCGAGGGTTCCTCACCACCTCACTAAGCTCGAGGATGGCTCCTTGGCGACGAAGAGGTAAGCGAGGTGGGGGATCGATGACGACCGGCGGAGGTTAGGGTTGGCAACGCGGTGAAGCACGACGGGAAGCGGAGTGGGGGGAATGGGAGAGGGAGGTGCGGCTTTATAGGCCCGCGGTGAGGAGTGGAGGCAGCTCGGTGGAAGGGGAGAGGGTGGACAGTTGTGGAGAGGGGATCTCGGTGGCCATTTAATGGTGGCATGAGTTGGGGATTGATGTGACAGCTCGGTGGAGGAAGGAGAGGCGATAGGGTGGCGGCTGGTGGGGTGAGACTTCATGGCGCACTCACGAGAGGTTGAGCAGGCATGGAGGGAGGCGAAGCACGGCGAGGGAAGGCCGGCGGTTGGGCACGGGCGCAGATGAAGGGGATCGGTCGGAGGAGGAAGACGAGGCTGACAGGCGGGGCCCACATGGCAGTGTGTGTGAGAGAGAGAGGGGAAGGAAGAGAGAGTTGCGGGCTAGGCCTAGAGAGGGAGAAAGAGCTGCTGGGCCGAGCCGAGAACATGGGCTTTCAAGGAGAGGTTTGGCCCAGGGAAAGAATTGGGCCGGGGAGGAAAAGAAAAGGTTTTGTTTTATTATTATTTTCAATCAAACAAACATATTTGAATTCAAAATAAATTTGAATCCAACACACAAAAATTGGAATGCACTAGCATGAATGCTAAAAAAAATGTAGACCTATATAGATTTTATTAGTTTTATTTAAAAAAATTCATATGCCTAGCAATATCAATAAATCCTACAAAATTAATTTTTGACTTCTTTAAAATTCCAGAAAAACCAAAAAGTTGAATTTGGGGTGTTACACGACTGATCATTCACTCCTCCATCTGTTACCCATCCGGGATTTTGTTGAATAGTTGCAAGTCTAAGTAAACCATCTTACTTAACAAGTATAACATGGGTTATGCAAGAACAAAAGGCTTGACACGGTTAAACTGCATTAACACTTTTAGTTGTTTCATTTTATTATCATCTAAATTACTACATATGAGTAGAAACCCGATTATAAACCCAATAGTAGTATATAAGTAATTATAGAATATGCCAACATCAACCTCTAACATCATCTTCTAATAAAAAAGGATCCAGACCGCTCGTGACCGTGAGCTGTAACACCCATATTTCCAAGAAATCCGAATGCTTCCATATGTGTGCCCAGGATGTCCACATAACACATAAAGATTACAAATATTGAATCATAGAGAACACAATGCTCGAATAAAATAGTTTACATCAGAGTTTAACACAAAGACATAGTCTTTCACAAACAACACAACGGAAGTCTTAATATTATTAAACGTGTTAACTAGGTGGAGCCTCAAGTCCACAGAGACACCGACTAGCTAGAAGTACGGCAGATCCTCCGGAAACTCAGCAAGCGATTGATCATTCAGTGCTCCATCTGTTACCCATCTGGGATTTTGTTGAATAGTTGCAAGTGTAAGTAAACCATCTTACTTAACAAGTATAACACGGGTAATGCAAGATCAAAGGCTTGACACGGTTATACTGCTTTAGCACTTTTAGTTGTTTCATTTTATTATCATCCAAATTACTACAAATGAGTAGAAACCAAGTATAAACCCATTAATAAGGTATAAGTAATTACAGAATATACCAACTTCTTCTAATAAAAAAGGATCCAGGCCGCTCGTATCTGTGAGCACGGCTATCATGATAGATCAACACTCTGCAGAGGTTTCACCCTTTACCCGCTGGTCACATAAATCCAAAAGAACTTATGCTACGAGGACTTTCACAAAACACCCTAACAAGCACAATAGCCGTTTTGGTTCAACATAGGCAGCATAACCCAAGGCATCGAGATTGACGTACGCTCAGGGTGCAACGTGAGGGGGTCAATGGCGTCCAGAGTGAGAGCGCAATCATCGCAACGTGTGAAGCTGCCGTACATCGGGCGCTTACACCACGGGACTTTGCCTAACGAGACATAGCCAACGGATAAATCCGTCCTCGATGGATCAAACGATACTCTCACCCATGCTCCCCACATACGCCTTTCGGTAACCACTGGCGAGCTAGAGACGTACAAGCTAATTATCCAAGACCAGAGCCATTATAGTTCCAACAGCGGCGAACAAGTTCCTGGGTTGCCGCTTTAAGAACCGGACCTTACGGAGAGATATTAGAACAAAGCACGAAGCACATGCTCTAATTCCCTAACCAAACCTTATAGAGACAATAGAACAAATCACAAAGCACATGCTCTAGTTCCCCGAACCATGTTGCTAAAAAGCATCTTTTAGTCATCATTGAAGTGAACCATTAATTCAATATCAACATTAAAATAAATGTTGGTTGCAGCACGTAGCAAATACTAACCATAATGCATATAACCTGGGTAAACAAGGAATAAGGTAAAGGCTAGGAACATCCTTAGTGTTGAACAATATTAGACACATGCATATGAATTGTATGCTTAAATGGTGTATAGGTAACAAGGATTCTCCGTGTTATACTTGCCTTCCTCAGCGAACTGCTGCTGCACCTGCTCTTCGGGAACGGGATCGTCGGCGAACTCGAACGGCTCGTCAACTACTCACATCGATCACCACACAAGCATCCACACATACATGCAAACAAGGTAGTTAATTACAACAGTACACCAAACATAAACAAAAGATGAAAAGAAGGCTTTAGAGTTACTGTGCGCTCCACTACGAACACATGAAGGCGAAAATCACTCAAATCGGAGTTAAAAAGAAGAAACTACGCTTAAAACGGGCTCTAGGGGCTTGCTGGTGAAAGTTTTAGACTTCCAGGGTGTTTTTGAAAGAAACCAGGGACCTAAAACATAATTTCGTATAAACCCCGAGGGCTAAGGAGTAAAAGAGCCATCCAGGACGGCGGGCACTATTTTTCAAAGCGCAGGGGCTAAACTGAAAGAATAAAGGACCCAGTTGGAAATTCTTTTGAACTGAGGTGGACTGCGGGTTGAATCAGGGAAAACTCAGGGGCTCTTTTGCAAAATTGCACGGCTTACTGGGGGGCGGCCGGTTTGATTCGTCACGGGTTTGATCTAGGCCGTTGGATCTAGATCTGACGGCTCTGGTGAAAGGGGACGGTTAGGTCACCGGAGCGCGGCGGCTTGCGGCGGCGCTTCGCCGGATCCTTGCCGGAATTGGCTCGGGAAGGCGCTACGGTGCTCCAAAGCTCACCGCGTTTGGCCGGGAGAGAGAGGGGAAGATGGGGGTTCCGTTTTGGGGGTTGTGCTCGAGGGTTGAGGGACACCGGCGGCTGGCGGCATGCAGCGGCGGCTCGGCCACGCTGGCGAGGTCGCACGCACGCTACCGAGCGAGAGAGAGGAGAAGAACGGGCTTGGCGAGGTCTCTGCTACCTGGCGCAACTCCTGGACTTGATCTCGTCGACAATGGGGTGGTGAAGCGGGTGATTGGCGGCGGCGGCGCTCGAATTCGATGGCGGCGGCTAGGGTTTGAGCGCGCGGGTGGAAGGGGGTCTTGGGGTTGCGGCCGCAGTTTTATAGGGCGGCAGGAGCACCTTGGCGTGCGGGCACGGACTCGAGCTCGGGTTCGACCCGGGCTCGGTCTCTGCTCGGTCGGGCGTAGGCGCCAGAGGTAGGGGACGACGCTGACGCGTGGGCCCCGTGCGTCAGTCGCTGAGGGAGTGAGGAGGCACGGTTGGGCTGGCGGGCTGCAATGGGCCGCTTGCTGGGCTGCGTGGGAGGAGGAGAAGGAAGCTGGGCTGTGCAAGAAGAAAGAAGGAAGGGGAAAGGAGAACTGGGCTTGGCTGAAAGGGAGAAACAAAGAGAAAGGTTTTCCTTTTATTTAAACACTCATTTGAATTCAAATTCAAACTCAAATTTGAATTCAACAATAAAAAAAATGCACCAGCATGAAATGCACAATAAGTGTTTCTACACCTTATATTTGCTTTTAATTATTCAAAATTTTATTTTTCCTACATTATTCATGAGCACTTGAATATAAAAAGTTAATTAATTATTAAATTTTAAATAGGGCATTTTTAGGGCGTTGCAAACCTACCCCCCCTTAAGATGAATCTCGTCCTCGAGATTCGGAAGTGGATTGGAAGAGATGTGGATATTCTGCCTTGAGATCATCCTCCCGTTCCCATGTTGCTTCGTCCTCTGTATGACGATTCCACTTAACCTTGCACATACGTATGACT
Source organism: Digitaria exilis (assembly GCA_015342445.1). NCBI lineage: Eukaryota > Viridiplantae > Streptophyta > Magnoliopsida > Poales > Poaceae > Digitaria > Digitaria exilis. The sequence continues at coordinate 404,229 of JACEFO010002243.1, forward strand.
TTGTTCCCGGTGACCCTCTCAGACTCCTCCAAGATATTGATCGGATACTCCTCATAGGTAAGGTCCTCCTGCACATTCAACTCCTCCAACGGAATCCGTTCCTGTGGCACTCGTAAGCACTTTTTCAGCTGCGACACATGAAACACATCATGCACTCCTGCCAATCTCTCTGGTAACTCTAGTTGATAAGCCACTTCACCTCTCCGTTCCAAAATCTTGAATGGTCCAATGTATCGAGGTGCTAGCTTGCCTTTAACATTGAATCTCTTCACACCTCTCATTGGTGACACCTTGAAGTCACCAATTTCGAAGCTGAGATCTCGACGCCTTACATCTGCATAACTTTTCTACCGTGTCTGAGCAGCTCTCAGATTCTGCCTGATAACCTGCACTTGCTCTTCTGCCTGCTTCAAAACCTCAGGTCCAAATACTTTACCTTTTCTGGTCTGATTCCAGAACAACGGTGTCCAGCACTTCCTTCCATACAACGCCTCAAACGGTGACATCTTGAGACTCTGTTGGTAGCTGTTGTTGTACGAGAACTCTGCATAACACAAACTCTTCTCCCAACTATTCCCATACTGTAGTGCACATGCCCTCAACATACCTCCACTATCTGATTTGTCCTCTCGGTCTGACCGTCTGTCTGCGGATGGTAAGCGGAACTGAAGTGAAGCTTAGTATCCATGGACTCATGTAACTTGCGCCAAAAGTGTGATGTAAACTGACTGCCTCGGTCTGACACTATCTTCTTCGGTACCCCATGCAAACATACAATCCGCTCCATATACAACTCTGCTAGTTTGGCACTGGAATATGTAGTCTTCACCGGAATAAAGTGAGCCACCTTCGTCAATCGGTCCACTATCACCCATATAGAGTCATAACCTCTCTGTGTGCGGGGCAGTCCTGTTATAAAGTCCATACCCACTTCTTCCCATTTCCACTCTGGTATCTTCATAGGCTGAAGCAAACTTGTCGGTCTCTGATGTTGGCCTTGAGTCTCTGGCATACATCGCAAAGAGCTATGTGTGCTGCAACATCGCGCTTCAAACCATACCACCAAAATCTTTCCTTGAGGTCCAAGTACATCTTGGTACTTCCCGGGTGAATGGAATATGCTGACTCGTGCACCTCCCGTAAGATAACATCCTTGATATGCTGCTGATCTGGCACCACTATTATGTTACCATACCACACTGCCCCTTGTTCATCCAATCGGAATCCTGGCGCTTTATCTGCCCCAACCTTCTTAATCAATTTCTTGATTTCCTCATCCTCCAATTGACCTTTTCGGATCTCCTGTTCAAGAGTTGGCTCCATTTCTAGCTCAGTCACGTTGGCTACCATACCCAAGTTCAAGTGTTCGAATTCCCAGCTAAGCTCTTCCGGCAAATTCTGATTTGTCAGCACATTCACATAACTCTTCCTGCTCAAAGCATCGGCCACCAAGTTAGCCTTCCCTAGATAGTAATGAATCTCCAGCTCAAAGTCATTGATTTTCTCAAGCCAACGACGTTGCCTCATATTCAAATCGGATTGCGTGAACACATACTTAAGGCTCTTGTGGTCCGTATAGATATCACACTTGTGCCCAATCAAATAATGCCTTCAGATCTTCAACGCGTGTACCACGGCTACCAATTCCAGATCATGTGTCGGGTAATTCAGCTCATGTCTCCTCAACTGTCTGGATGCATATGCCACAACTCTACCCTCCTGCATGAGTACACATCCCAACCCTTGACGAGACGCATCACAATACACTGAGAAGCTCTTAGTAACATCTGGTAGTACCAATATAGGTGCAGTGGTTAGCCTTTTCTTCAACTCCTCAAAGCTAGCTTGGCACTGCGGTGTCCACACGAACTTAGCATTCTTCTCTAGCAAGGATGTCAAGGGCTTGGCAATCTTGGAGAATCCCTCAATAAAACATCGATAGTAGCCTGCCATTCTGAGGAAACTCCTGATTTCACTGACATTCTGCGGCGGTACCCAATTCAACACATCTCTGACCTTCTTCGGATCAACTGCTACACCTCCATTCGACAACACATGCCCCAAGAATGATACCTCCTTCAGCCAGAATTCACAATTGCTCAACTTAGCATACAACTGGTGCGCCCTGAGCCTCTACATCACTAACCTCAAGTGTTCTTCTTGTTCCTCCTCATTCTTTGAGAAAACCAGAATATCATCAATGAACACCACGATGAACTTGTCAAGGTAGTCCATGAACACGCTATTCATCAAGTACATGAAGTAGGCCGGTGCATTAGTCAACCCAAAGGACATAACTGTGAACTCATACAAGCCATACCGGGTAGTGAAAGTTGTCTTGGGGATGTCTGTCACCCGAATTCTCATCTGATGATAGCCCGATCTGAGATCAATCTTGGAGAACACACAAGCTCCCCTCAACTGGTCAAAGAGATCATCGATCCTTGGCAGTGGATACTTGTTCTTGATGGTGACCCCATTGAGGGCTCGATAGTCTATGCACATCCTCTGTGTCCCGTCTTTCTTATCAACAAACAACACTGGAGCTCCCCAAAGCGAAGAGCTAGGACGAATATACCCCTTAGCTACTAAGGCCCTCATTTCTTATTTAAGTTTCTTTAATTCTTTTACCCCCATTCTATATGGTCTTTTAGCTATGGGTCTGTGCCAGGCAAAAGCTCAATAACAAATTCAACTTCACGTTCCGGAGGCATACCTGACAATTCATTTGGGAACACATCTGGATACTCGTTCACCACTCGAATGTCCTTCAACTCTGTGCCTTCAGCATGATTGACCTGACCGGGCTCTGTGGATTTGGTTGCCTGATACTCAATCTTCTCCCCTGATGGGGCCACTAACTGAACTGCACGCTTAGAACACTGTATGACTGCATTGTACTTCGCTATCCAGCTCATTCCCAAGATCAGATCCATCCCAATAGAGTTTAGAACTATAGGGTGTGCTAAGAAGTCTACCCCCCTTATGTTAACTGTTACATTAGGACAACGTAATGTGGCCCGAAGTTCTCCACCCGGTGAGTTAACTAGCATGGTGTTCCCCATAGGTCGCATAAGCATCAAGTTCTTTTTCATGAAATTAGCAGATATAAAAGCATGCGAAGCTCCAGAATCAAACAAAACTGTAGCAGGCTGTGAGTTGACGGGAAACGTACCAACTGCCACATCTGTGGCTCCTTCTGCAGTTTCTGCTCCCACATGGTTGAGCCTGCCCTTGGCGTAGTTCTGCTGGCCATGGTTTCCCTGTGCCTGCTGCTGATTCCCATTCTGAGTTGGTTTGGGTCCTATCCTCTGGTTGCTATTCTGACCGGTGGAGTTCTGGACCCTCCGGGGACAAGAGTTAGCATAATGTCCCTGCTCACCACAGTGGTAGCATGCCCTCAGGCCGATAGGAATGGTGTTAGCCTGGGTGGTGCGTGAAGCTTGAGTGTTCTGCTGCACGTTCTGATAGCGCGGCGGCTGCTGCTGCTGTGGTGGTGGATACTAGGGACACTGCTTGTTTTGGCTGTGGTTTAGAAGGCTTGACTGTCCCTGAGTGTGCTGCTGATTCACCTGCAGGGGGTTGTAGTGGGAGCGGACATTGTTGCCAGATTGCTGGTTCATGATCCTCCTCTTCTTGTCCTCAATCTCACGGCACTTGTGCTCCACCATCAGAGCACCATCGACCAACACGCCGAAGGTTGCAAAGGTGATGCACATCAACTGCAGCTGCAAGGCATCCTGGAGTCCACCCCGGAAGCAAGTCTGCCTCTTCCGGTCTGTTGACACCTCATCTGGTGCGTAGCGGGCCAGCTCAAGGAACTTGTCACGATAGGCAGTGACACTCATTCCTTCCTGCGTCAGAGCTAGGAACTTCTTCTTCAGGATCATCAGTCCCTCAGACACATGGTGAGCACGGAAGTCATCACTGAACTGCTACTCTTGATCTGGTTGCGATTGGGTTGCGCATATTGGTATGCCACCCACCAGTCAAGAGCAACTCCTTCAAACTGTCCTGAGGCGTAGAGCACCTTCTCCCTGTTATCACACTGAGCAATGTCGAGCTGTCTCTCCACTGCCTTGATCCAGTCTTCAGCTTCCAACGGGTCCTTGGCGTGGGAGAACTTTGGCAGGCGCCCCTTCAAGAATTCTCCCCTCTTGTCCCGGATGGGCTGGGGAGGTGGCTGAACAGGTGGATTCTGCAGGTTCTGCTGCATCAAAGCTATGGTCTGAGTCAACTGCTGCATCGTCTGCATCTGCATACGGACCAGATCCTTCATGGTGGGCGGCTGGTTCTGGTTCTGGTCCTGGTTGCCAGCACCCGACGATCCTCTTGTTCCAACCATCTGTCATTTATTAAACAATCACAGATCAAAACCCCAACATTCACATTCACAGTCATGTCTGAACCAGTGTCAAGAACAGAAGCAATCCACTGACAAGATAAGGTACTCAGGCGATAGGAAAGATAATAGATGATGTGCAAAAGAGGTTAAGAACCCAACTATCTATTCATTAAATACCTTATACCTTAATCCAATACTAAATGATTACAGACTTTCATCCACGCTCATCACAATCATTACAAAGATCCAAATCACACATAAGCATAATGACAATTCATTCAAGCATTTAAAGACATAGTTCACACAAGACTCGACACTCTTAGACTAGTTTTGGACTCGAAAACGTTATATTCGATCCCTATTATAACTTATGGTAGCATTTATGTGGCGGACCACTCCAAAATTATTCCAAGTTAAGTACCTAGGGACCACTAATCACGTAGTCAGGCACTTAATCCGGAATAAGCTGGAGCACCGTCGGATTAAACCCGATTAAACCACGTACTTTTCTCGATCGAAACAACAGCACGCCCACACGAAGGTGAGTTCCAGAGATTACAACATTCCACAAATTAACTTACACACATAGATATTACAAGTTATTACAAACCAGGTTCAAATTTAAATCAGAGTACAAGTCTTGCAGCGGAAATAAAAGTTCATTACAGCGGAATTTAAAAAGTCATAACAACTGAATTTAGAGGTTCATTGCAGCGGAAGTAAAACAATCTAACGACGATACAAAATAACTCCGTGTTGAAGCCTGCCACGAAGCTACTCCTCCCGATCCTCGCCAGAGGACGGAACCCATTCGATGTGCCAGCCAGGTGGAACCTGGGCAGGCCAAGACAAAGCATCCACATCCAAAGGTATACCTGTAAAATATTGCCACAAGCAAGGCTGAGTATACTAATACTCAGCAAGGCTTACCCGTCTGGTGAAAACTACATCACCGACATCTAGACAATGAGAGGCTTTTGGCTGGTGGGTTTGTTTGCCAAAAAGCAACTAAGAGTAGGTCCTTGCTTTCAAGTTTTAGCATCATATTCTAGTAGATTTAACCATTCTAGATTAGCATCCTGTCTAATCATACAAGTGGTGCAGTACAATTTATTTCATACAACAAGTTCATCATTCTCATAGTTCCACTTGTTACTCAATGTAGCAGGGCGGTCAAGCAGTCTCATTAACCGCGAGAAGCGGACAGTTCGAACCGAATTTCTGCTACCTGGCCAGGGGAAACCCAACACACACGGATACTCTGCTTGCTATAAAAGGTACAAGCATTTCCCAACCTTTCCCATCGATCCACAATTCGGAACCGGGTCCATTTCCTTAGGATAAAGGTTTACTGCTTCACTCACAGTCTCACGCATATATCCACAAGTGTACGGCAGGGGAAAACAAAGTTTCCAAGGAGAGATGGCTATCGGCCCTAGCTGCTTCAATCTGGTACCGGGCTTACCGATCCCCATACATCGGCATGCATGTGGTACGTTCAAAAACTTGACACACTCAACCACACATTTCGACCTTAATCAATTATCATACACGGACGGGAGATCTACATCTATCATCCCGCCCGTCAATCCTTATGATTCCAACATAAGTAAAGACAAGCAATTCCTATGTCTCGCGAGTGACAGGAAATCACTCGACTTGTAACGGACCTATAGCCATGCACTATCGATCCCTTTCATACTAGTATTGCAAGTCATAGGTACTAGGAAATGTGCAGCTAAGGTATTCAATCAACTCCTTGAACGTAAATGCACAAACATAGAGAATTCAAAGTGCATAATTTGGTAAAGTTAGGTTATGCTCCGGGGCTTGCCTTCTTGCTCGGACTGGGGGTTAGCCTCCGGGTTGGTCGATCCTGCACCGGCACCTTCCTCCGGGACTTCTTCCTCGTCTGCGGGAATGAGGTGGTAGTTGCCGTCCGGGATGGCGCCTTCTACATGAGATGCATAACTTAGGGTGGCTGTTCTGGAATTTCAGATTCCATTTATTTTATTCTAACTAACTACAAAAAGGTTTATTCTTTTATATAAATCGATTTCCATCTAGATTACTTCGCATTTTTGTTTCTCCTTTTCTGCTCATCATTTTTATCTATAAACTTTATGACAGCTACTGGAGTATAAGAGTTAAGCTCACTCCAAAATTTAGCTAATTTTGAGCTACACATAATTTATTAAAAATATAACAAGTTGCTGCCAGCAGAATTGAATTTAATTCATATAAAATCGAAAATTCACCCATTTCAGGAGATCTTCCTACCAAAGCTAAGCATCAGCATGAGGAGGGCTCTGGCCAAGTGATGGCTCAAGATAACCCTTGGGTGATCCTCAATGATTTTCTAACCAAAAACCATATTTAATTATTTGCCATCCTAAACAGAGCAAAAAAAAATTCAGTTTTTCATTTTTAACATGTGTGCTAACAAGTTTTAAGTCTCCAGGAGCAAAATGGTGATTTTTCACTATACAAATTATTTTTAATGATTTCTGCACTGCAAAAAGACAGAAAACCTATTTTAATTCATAACAGGAGCTATAGTTCATATTTTTACGTCCCCTTTGGACACAAGCTGTCCAAAGCCACTATACACAACATATCCAAAGCTCAACCCTAGCGCAGCTCTGGATTGGAAATGGTGCATAACTTTAGATTTTCCTTGTTTGAATTTTAATTCAAAAACAGTTCGTCAAAAGTACAAACATGTCTAATAGAGATTGTAATTTAGACTCTCACGAATCCAGGGAGTATTTTTGTGCATTTTTCCGATTTTTGTATGATTTTTAATCGATTTTACAAGTTTCGGGAAAATCAAATCTAGACTTAAGAATCTTTTTACGCAGAGAACCCTAGATCTTTCAAAACTTCGCGAACCAGTCCTGCACTTTTGCACAGAGGCCCCCGGACAAACGAAGACGATGAAGGAAAGCCCTCGGCTCTCGCCGGAGTTGCGCCGGCCAAACGGCGGCGAACTAGGCACGGGGAAGTGGGGGAAAAGGATCCTGGGCTCACCACGAGTCGTTTGGGGACGGTTTGGAGGCCGGGGATGGTCGGAGTTTCGCCGGCGACGAGGTGGTGGCGGCGCGGCCGCCGCGGCTTCTACGCCGGTGAGCTCGGGGTCGTTCGCCGAGGTTCGAGGGGTCCTAGAGCACCAGTGGAGCTCGAGGATGCCAATGGCGTGCTCGGTTGACCTCGGGGACGGCTCGGAGTAGGGGCTCGACGTGCGGGTGCTCCGGCGGCCGAAAATCGCGATTTGGGGGAATTCACGAATTCTCGCCGGAGAAGGGTCAATGTCTTGGGGAAAGTTGGGGGTTTTGGAGCTGGTGGAGTGGACTAGCTCCGTGCGGGATGGATTTGGGAATGGTGGAGCGTGGACGAGGAATTTCGCGAAGAGCTTGGGTTCGGCTTGCGCGTCGCGAGGAGGAAGAAGACCGAGCGAGCGCGGGGAAGTGGAAATGGCCAAGTGAGCGAGTGAGAGGAGGGGTGTGAGTGCGCGGTGGAGTGATTGAGCACGCAAGGGAGGCACTGTGCGGCCTCGGGAGCGTGCGAGCGCGTGGGTGGCTGTCGCGGTCGCCATTGATGGCGCGCGAGCTCGAACAGAGCGCACACGCGCGGTTGGGCGTCAAAGATCATCGCGTGATGAAGTGGAGATCCTCGGCAGAGGCTTTGACACGCGCGAATGGACTCTACCGCCTGCAGTGCGCTCGGCGCGGCGCGAGCGCGCGTGCGGCCACGGCGGCGCGCGACCGTATGATGGCGCTCCGCGGCGCGAGGCGAGGCGAGGCGACAGCGGCGAAGTGATGGCTCGGGAGTGGCCGGACAAGAGCTAGGCGACAAGCGCCAGCGTCCGCCGCGGCTTGGCCAGTTCAGCGCCGCCTGCGCCGCTCGCCGGCCACGTGGCGGCCGAGCTCCGGCCAGCGCAGCGCGCGCCAGGGGCACTGTAGCATGCCCGTGGAGCTCCGATTTCCAAATTCGAATTTTCTCCAAAAATTCGAAATGAACTTCGAAACGGGTAAAATTAAAAGTTGGGGTCTGAGGTGTGGGACACAACTTTCGAGCTTGGACCAGGCACTTCGACCAGGCGCTACGGCGCTTCGAGCTTGAACGCAAGCTCGAGCTTGCCGAGCCTCGAATGGTCGGAAACGCCACTCGAGGGTGAGTGCCCCCCTCGAGCTTGGCTGCGAAGCCTCGAGCGTGACGGAACGTCGCTCGAGGGTAAGTGCCCCCTCGAGCTTGGCTGCGAAGCCTCGAGCGTGCCGAAACGTCGCTCGAGGGTAAGTGCCCCCCTCGAGCTTGGCTGCGGAACCTCGAGCGTGCCGGAACGTCGCTCGAGGGTGAGTCCTCGAGCTTGGCTGCGGAGCCTCGAGGGTGACGGAACGTCGCTCGAGGGTGAGTCCTATCGTGCGGCCTCGATCGTCACGGAAACTATTGGCTAGGCTCGATCGTGACGGACATAGCTCGATCGTCACGGACATGGCTCGATCGTCACGGACATAGCTCGATCGGGACGGATATACGGCTAAGCTCGATCGTGACGGACATCCGGGCTAAGCTCGATCGTGACGGACATCCCCGCTCGAGGGCCATCGAGCGGAACGAACGCCGTGGCGAGGTTGTCGCGAAGGGCTGTTGGTGATGACAACTACTCTTTTTGGTCCGAGATTTTTTTAGATTTCAGTTGGGTGCCAAACAACCCTTGTTTTTGAATTATACTTGAATTTTTGACGAATTTTTGAATTTCAACCCAATTCCCTGTTGCATTGATTTTAATTGCACTTTTTAATTCTTTTGACATCAGAGATGTCACAATTTAGGGGTTGATGGTGGTGCGGTAAGCTAGGGTGCTGTATCGAGTCCTTCTGTGTGGTGGCGACTGTGCACCGAACTCTGGACTGCGTGGCGCAGGTCCTCCCAACTGGTGCTGCAGCTCCTCATTCTTCTCTTGTTGTTGCTCTAACTCCACGGACTCGGTCTACTGCCTAAGAAGCTCCTCGTAGGCATCCGGGTTGTGTGCCACCAATGGGTACTCAGCGATGCGGGATGGAAGGTAGCCATCGGTGCTCTTGCGGACTGTCTATCTCTGTCGAGCCATCTAGAGGAGGGTCTTAGATTAAAGCTTAGAAAATTTTCACAAAGGACAGAGGTAGAATAGAACACCATTTTTCAGTAGAAACTCAACTCTAGGATGTAAAATAGTTTTCAGAACAAGGTTTAAGCAAGTTCTAATAGACCGTTCTATCAAGGCTGTGATCCTACAGTCAGCATACTCTGATACCAACTTTGTAACACCCAGATTTCCAAGAAATCTGAATGCTTCCATATGTGTGTCTAAGATGTCCACAGAACACATAAAGATTACAAATATTGAATCACAGAGAACACAATGCTCGAATAAAATAGTTTACATCAGAGTTTAACACGAGACATAGTCTTTCACAAATAACACATCAGAAGTCTTAATATTATTAAACGTGTATTTTGATGGTACGAACTACTCCTCCTGCGCACCTCCGTCAAGCCTGAACATTGGACCATGTATTTTGATGGTTCCCTCAAACTCGAGGGTGGAGGTGTGGGTGTCCTCCTGATTTCACCAACAGGAGAACAACTCAAGTACGTACTCCAGATCAGATTCCTGGTCTCCAACAACGAAGCCGAATACGAAGCGCTCCTGCACGGCCTATGCCTTGCAATCTCCCTCAGCATCAAACGTCTCATGGTGTATGGCGACTCCATGTTGGTCATACAGCAGGTCAACAAAGAGTGGAACAGGAGCAAGGAGAACATGGACACCTACTGCATGGAAGTGCGGAAGTTGGAAGAGCATTTTTTCGGCCTAGAATTCCACCATGTGGAACGTGACTACAACGTCGGGGCTGACGTCCTCTCCAAGCTCGTGTCATCAAGAGCAGAAGTGTCGTGTGGTGTTTTCTTCAATGAACTCTCCACAAAATCCATCAAGGAGCCAGTCGACGATTCACCTTCTACCCCATAGGTCATGGTCATTGACGCCGACTGGACTCAACCGCTGATCAACTCATCAAAGATGAAGCCCTACCAGTAGACAAGGCTGAAGCTGAGCGGATTGTTCGTAGAAGCAAGCTCTACACGATTGTTGGCTCAACCCTCTACAAACGAAGCGCTCACTCTGGAATCCTAATGAAGTGTGCGTGATGGGTAGAAGGTGTGGGTATCCTTGAGGAAATCCACTGTGGTGAATGCGGGAACCACGCGACCTCACGAACACTCGTTAGCAAAGCTTTTCGGTCTGGTTTCTATTGGCCAACAGCCCTAGCAGACGCGGAACAACTAGTCTGACATTGCAAAGCCTGTCAGTACTTCGCCCATCATTCGCGCACACTGGCGCATAAGATCCAGTTTATTCCCCCCTCCTGGCCTTTTGCCTACTGGAGCCTTGACATGGTGGGACCACTCCCTAAGGCCCCGGGTGGTTTTGAATGGCTCTACGTCGCCATCGACAAGTTCACCAAGTGGATAGAAGTCTACCCCATGGTGACATACTCTGCAGATAAGGCGATCAAGTTCATCAAGGACATTGTCTACCGCTTTGGTATGATAAATCGCATCATCACAGACCTGGGTACCACCTTCACCGGGGATGCTTTCTGGACATATTGTGAAAAAGCGGGGATCGAAGTATGATATGCCTCCGTGGCACACCCAAGAGCCAACGGACAGGTGGAACGGGCCAACGCCTTGGTCCTCGATGGACTCCGCACAAGAATTGAGAACTCAGACACCAAAAAAAAGGCCGCTGGATGAAAGAGCTCTACCCAGCAGTCTGGGGGCTTCACACACAACCAAGTAAGCAACTGGGCAATCCCCTTTCTTCATGGTGTATGGATCCAAAGCAATACTCCCTGTCGACATGTTGTACGGCTCCCCACGCGTACAGTAGTATGACGAGGGGAAATCGAGCACCAACACCGCAAGGATATCGACACCACAGAAGAACGACGACTAGCGGCACTGCTGCACAACTCGGTGTACGTCCAAAGCGTCTGACGATACCATGACAAGAGCATTCAGGAGCGATCTTTTCAAGTAGGTGATTTGGTCCTCCGTCGGATCCAAAATCCGAAGGGGCTGCGCAAGTTGAAATCACCTTAGGAAGGCCCCTTCTTGGTTTCCGAAGTAGTCCAACCTGGCACCTACAGGCTCCAGACAGAAGAAGGCCAGGACGTCCCAAATGCGTGGCACATAGAACACCTATGGAAGTTCTATGCCTAGTAGCTATCCTACTTAGCTAGTTTTTCGTTTCTGTTCTATGAAACATTGTACTTGTTATTCTCATAATGAATAAATAAAAGTGTGCGTGCTCAAACTGTGTTCTCGCTTTACATACCACGACATACAACATATCTAACACAAGGCTATGCCAAAACATAACATCAGACGTTACTTTAAGGCCTTCAAGCATAGTACTCCATCACAGTACCCAAGCACACATACCACGTGGCCTTACAGGTGCCATGTACAAGTACCAAAAGCTACGTAAATGTATCTTACAAAGTGGAGATCCAACAAGGTTTAAACATCCAAACACCCTACTATGGCCTTGGTCACCGGCTCCACCTTCTCCTCCAGGGCAGTATACTCTGCAACGGCAAGATTACCCACCCATCCATGGGCAAATGGGGTCATATCTTGATCAGGCTTCAAAGGCTTGACCCGGGACAGAACATGGGTAACACTAGTAGCATCGCGTAGCTCCCAGAGGAATGCTTCGTGACATCCCTGATATATAAACCTTTAAAAATACACTAAAAACAAAGGAATAAGCAGCAAGGATGGAAACACACTTAATTTGGCTTTCAAATTTTGAAGTTTAAAATTCAATAGGGTAAATTTGACACCCAACTGAGATCTCAAAAATTTCTTACTAAACTTGAAAATCTCCAGAAAATAAAAGTTGTTTGTCATCACAAATAAAGCCTAGTTACTGTTGGGAACTTTTTCAAATTTTGTAGTTAAGCCCCTCAAAAACCCTAAAAACCATGCAGAACACCTTTTCAAACATGGCTTGTTTGAGCTTGAAAAATTCGTAATTTCAGGTTCACCCCGAAAAGAAATTTGTGTCCCACCTTTCAAACTCCAACTTTTGTGTTTATACTTTTGAAAGTTTAGTTCAATTTTCGGAGTTTTGCACATTTGGACCGGGGAGCTCCACGGGCGCCCGACAGACAGCTCGGCCGGGCTCTGCCCGAGGCCGCCAGTGGCCGCCATGTGGCGGGCGAGCAGCGGCGACCCGGTTAGGCCGGCCAAAGCCGTAGTAGCCACGCCTCTCTTCCCCGAGCGCACGCCAGCGCCCCCGTCCGGTCAGATTGCGCGCTGCTGCGCCCAGGCGAGCCTCGCCACACGGAACGTCATCATGGCGAGCCGAGCTCCACCATTGGTCGAAGCTCGCGCACGCTGGGCAGAGACGCCTTGCAGCCCGGCTTTGCCCCCGCTACGCGCCAGCGACGTCGCTAGAGAATCTCCCCTCGCCCACGCCACAATCTTTGACGCCCAACTCGCGGCCGCGCCCTGCCTGAGCTCACAGGCCATCAATGGCGCCGCCCCGTCAACCATCGACACCCCACGCATTCCCCAGGCCACGCAACTAGCTCTAGCTCGCTCCAAGCCTCCACCAAGTGACTGTGACCCTTTTCCCCAGCCAGTGCCATCCCATTCCCCCTCCTCCACGCCCGCTGCACACTGTTACAAGTCGAGTGATTTCCTGTCACTCGCGAGATATAGGAGTTGCTTGCCTTTACTTATGTTGGAATCATAAGGATGGACGGGCGGTGTAACACCCTAAAAATGCCCTATTTAAAATTTAGTAATTAATTGGCTTTTTATATTCAAGTGCTCATGAAAAATGTAGGGAAAATAAAAATTTGGAATAATTAAAAGCAAATATAGGGTATAGAAACATTATTGTTGCATTCATGCTGGTGCATTTATTTTTTATTGTTGAATTCAAATTCGAATTTGAATTTGAATTCAAATGAGTGTTTGGATAAAAGAAAAACCTTTTCTTTTTCTCTAACTTTTTCCCTCTACCTTTTCAGCCCAGCAGCCCAGCTTCTTCTATTTCTTTTCCCCGCGGCCCATCTTCTCTTCCTCCCTCTTCCCGCGGCCCAGCTACCTTGCGCCAGCCCACTGCGCGGCCCAGCCCAGCCAGCGCCGCACCCTCTCTATCTTCCGCTGTGGCTGACAGCGCGGCCCCACCTGTCGGCGCCCTCTTCCACCGCCAACAGCGCCGCGCCCGCACTCCGCCTGAGTCGCTGACCGCCTGGGCCCACGCGTCAGCGCCGTCTCCTACCTTCAGCCGTAGCCGAGCAGGACACCGCGCCGCCGCGTCGCCGTGCCGCGCCCGGACTCCCCGGCTTGGAGCGCACGCCGAGGCTGCCTAGCCCCTTTATAAGCCACCGCTAAGCGCTGCTACCCCCTCTGCCTCAAACCCTAGCCGCCACCTCAAGCTCGTAGCACCGCCGCCGAACCCTAGCCGAGCCGCCGCCGTCACCAATCCATCGCTTCGCCGCCGCTTCGTCGCCGAGAACCTGTCCAGGAAATTCGCGTTGAGGTGAGGAAGCTCCACGGCTGGTTATTGCCCGCTCTCTCCCTCGATTCCGTCCGTGCAAGCTCGTCGGAGCTCTCCGCTCCGCCGCCGTGCGTCGCCAGCCTCCACCTTTGGCCAACCTTCGAGTAGAACCCCCAAAATCGACTCCCCGTCGTCTCCTCTACCTCTAGGACCAAACGCGGCGAGATTTGGACCATCGTAGCCCCGAGCCGAGTCGATTCCGGCGAAGCACCGCCGCATGCGCCGCCGCGACGGCTGAGCTCCGGTGACCTTAACCCCGATCTGTTTTGAGCCGTTAGATTTTAAACCGACGGCCAGATCTAAAACCCGAGTTAAACCAAGCCGGTTCACCGTGAACCCGTGAACCGCGGTTCAGGGCCGGTCCACGGTCCGGTCCACGGTGACGTCAGCCGACGTCAGCATCCAGCCTTTGCCGTGGCAATTTTGCTAAAGAGCCCCTGCAGTTTTCAGAAATCAACCCGCGGTCCAGCGCAGTTCAAAAGTGTTTACAACCAAGTCCTTTTTCTTTCAGTTTAGCCCCTGCTCTTTTGAAAAATAGTGCCCGCCGTCCTAAAAGTAGTTTTTACGCCGCAGCCCTCGAGTTTTTATATGAAATTATGTTTTAGGTCCCTGGTTTGTTTCAAAAACACCCATGGAAGCCTAAAACCTTTACCAGCAAGCCCCTAGAGCCCGTTTTAAGCGTAGTTTCTTCGTTTTAACTCTGATTTGAGTGATTTTCGCGCTCATGTGTTCGTAGTGAAGCGTACAGTAACTCTAAAGCCTTCTTTTCATCTTTTGTTTATGTTTGGTGTATTGTTCTAATTAAATATCTTGTTTGCATGTATGTGTGGATGCTTGTGTGGTGATCAATGTGAGTAGTTGACGAGCCGTTCGAGTTCGCCGACGATTCCGTTCCCGAAGAGCAGGAGCAGCAGCAGTTCGCTGAGGAAGGCAAGTATAACACGGGCCATCTTTGTTACCTATACACTGATTAATCACATAAATCATATGCATGTGTCTAATACTGTTAACCACTAAGGATGTTCCTAGTCTTTACCTTATTCCTTGTTACCCGGGGTTTTATGCATAATGGTTAGTCTATGCTACGTGCTGCAACCAACATTTATTTTCAATGTCAATATTGAATTAATGGTTCACTTCAATGATGGTTAAAAGATGCTTTTTAGCAACATGGTTCGGGGAACTAGAGCATGTGCTGTGTGCTTTGTTCTAGTGTCTCTATAAGGTTTGATCTAGGGAATTAGAGCATGTGCTTTGTGCTTTGTTCTAATGTCTCTCCATAAGGTCCGGTTCTTAATGCGGCAACCCAGGAACCTGTTCGCCGCCGTTGGAACTATAATGGCTCTGGTCTTGGATAATTAGCTTGTACGTCTCTAGCTCGCCAGTGGTTACCAAAAGGCGTATGTGAGGAACATTCGTGAGTGTATAGTTTGATCCATCGAGGACGGTTTTATCCGTTGGCTATGCCCCGTTAGGCAAAGTCCCGTGATGTAAGCGCCCGATGTACGGCAGCTTCACACGTTGCGATGATTGCGCTCTCGCTCTGGACGCCATTGACCCCCTCACGTTGCGCCCTGAGCGTACGTCAATCTCGATGCCTCGGGTTATGCTACCTATGTTGAACCAAAACGGCTACTGTGCTTGTTAGGGTGTTTTGTGAAAGTCCTCGTAACATAAGTTCTTTTGGATTTATGTGACCGGCGGGTAAAGGGCGAAACCTCTGCAGAGTGTTGATCTATCATGATAGCCGTGCTCACGGACACGAGCGGCCTGGATCCTTTTTGATTAGAAGATGATATTAGTGGTTGATGTTGGTTTGTTCTATAATCACTTATACCTTATTAATGGGTTTATACTTGGGTTCTACTCATTGGTAGTAATTTGGATGATAATAAAATGAAACAACTAAAAGTGCTACTGCAGTTTAACCGTGTCCAGCCTTTTGACCTTGCATAACCCGTGTTATACTTGTTAAGTAAGATGGTTTACTTACACTTGCAATTATTCAACAAAATCCCGGATGGGTAACAGATGGAGCAGTGAATGATCAGTCGCTTGCTGAGTTTCCGGAGGATCTGCCGTACTTCTAGCTGTGTTCAACCAGTCGGTGTCCCTGTGGACTTGAGGCTCTACCTAGTTAAAACGTTAAATAATATTAAGACTTCCGCTGTGTTATTTGTTTAAGACTATGTCTTGTGTTAAACTCTGATATAAACTATTTTATTCGAGCATTGTGTTCTTTGTGATTCAATATT
Source organism: Digitaria exilis (assembly GCA_015342445.1). Classification (NCBI taxonomy): domain Eukaryota; kingdom Viridiplantae; phylum Streptophyta; class Magnoliopsida; order Poales; family Poaceae; genus Digitaria; species Digitaria exilis. The sequence goes on from JACEFO010002243.1 coordinate 420,454, forward strand.
TGTAATCTATATGTGTTCTGTGGACTTCCTGGGCACACATATGGAAGCATTCGGATTTCTTGGAAATCTGGGTGTTACAGATGGTATGTGTAGATATCCCGTCCGTGTATGATAATTGGATTAAGGTTGTAACGTGTGGTCTCTGTGTCTCAAGTTTTTGAACGTACCACGCACATGCCGACCTATGGGAATCGGTAAGCCCGGTACCCGATTGATACAGCTAGGACCGATAGCCTTCTTTCCTTGGAAATGTATTTTTCCTTGCTGTACACATGTGGTTACATGCATGAGATCGGCCGGGGTTAGTCCGCGAGTATCCGATAACCTTGTATCCTAAGGGAGTGGGAGTTGGTTCCGAATTGTGGATTGACGGGAAAGGTTGGGCAGTGCTTGTGCCTTTTATAGCAGGCATTATCCGTGTGTGTTGGGTTTCCCTGGCCAGGTAGTGAAATTCGGTTCGAACTGTCCGCTTCTCGCGGTTAATGAGACTGCTTGACCGCTGTGCTACATTGAGTAACAAGTGAAACTGTGAGGATGATGAACCTGTTGTATGTACTAAATTGTATTGCACCACTTGTATGCTTAGGAAGGTTGCTAATCTAGAATGGTTAACACTATCAGAATTTGGTGCTAAAATCATGAAAATAAGGATCCACTCTTAGTTGCTTTCTGGCAAAACAAACCCACCAGGTAAAAGCCTCTCATGTCTAAAAGTCGGTGATGTAGTTTTCACCCGACGGGTAAGCCTTGCTGAGTATTAGTATACTTAGCCTTGCTTGTGGCCATTATTTCAGGTACTACTTTGGATGAGATGGTGAATTCCGTCGCTTGGCCTATCCAGGTTCCTCCTGGCTGGCACGTCGAGTGGGTTCCGTCCTCTTCCGAGGATCGGGAGGAGTAGCACCATGGACGGGTTCAGTATGGTGTTGCTATGTATCGTCGTTAGTTTAATTCCGCTGCAGTGAACTCTCGCATTTTTATTTAAAATTCAGACTTGGTTTGTAATAACTTGATGAGACTATTTATGTAAGTTGAACTTGTGGAATGTTGTAATTTCTGGGATTCACCTTCGTGTGGGTGCGCGTGTTGTTTCGATCGTGAAAGTACGTGGTTAATCGGGTATAATCCGACGGCGCTCCGGCTTATTCCGGATTAAGTGCCTGACTACATGATTAGTGGTTCGTGGGTACTTAACTTGGAATAATTTCGGAGTGGTCCGCCACAGCTGGCGTCAGAGCCGAAACATGTGCACCAGAGAGAGCAACAAACCCTAAATAAACAATTTTGAAATAAAATATGCCAACCCTTGCTTCCGCCGCGCACTTGCGATGGAATGTGTTCATAGGACCACTAAGGATTATGTATAGAACGTGAAGCCTATGTGGGTTAAGGGATCACGATATGATAGGTGGCTAATTATATATTATACTGACTCCCAGCACATTTCATTATGTCATTTACTTTTCACAATGGTGGGCGCAAGGTACGGCGATTGTTGTAATGTACCATGGCACTATATGAAAATATTGTGGCGGCACATAGTCAATATGCTATTGGATGACGTATGAAACTAGAATAGCATGGTGGGCGCAAGGTACGGCGATTGCTGTAACATACCACGGCACTATATGAAAGTATAGTGGCGGCACATAGTCAATACGCTATTGGATGGCATATGAAACTAGAATAGCATGGTGGGCGCAAGGTACGGCGATTGCTGTAGCGTACCACGGCATCATATGCAAATATGATGGCGGCACAAAGCCAATACGCTATTACATGAGCGTATGAAATTGTCAATATGTTGCCTCGGTGACATATGAAGCATTGCCCGTTCAATGTTGAACGTCCGGGTGCCACCACTATAGTGGGTGGTAATGAATGGGGACGTTCTGTGAGTGCTGGCACGGGAGGTCCATTATAATTGCTCTGGAATGGAATTTTCTGCAGGTACCCTAACCACGATTCCGTAAGTTGAATGGTTAGAAAAGTCGGCTAGCTAATATTGGGAGAGACGAATATTGCCTAGACACCGGCACTAACTTCGTAGGCCAAAAGTTTATTAGCACGTGTGTTGGTGAGATGAATAGGCCGCTCATGCATATATAATTCACTGAAACTCTTATAAATAATGTGTATGTTCACTAAATTACCCATCTCAAAAATCTGAAACCTATCTAGTGAAGTGCGCTGAGTCTAAGTAAAAAAAAACAGTTCTGTTTGCATTGTCATTTCGAGCCTGAAAACCCAGTCGAATGAAAAAGTATTCAATATGAAAGTTGTCATAAATGTTATCTATTTTATTCTGTATAAATTTCAACGAATTTGGTTCAGTAAATTAAGAGTTATGCTTAAAATGGTAACCCCCTGTCTGCTGGAATTTTCTGGGAACAGTGAGTTGGAAACTGAATTTTTACACCTTCTTAACGACTGTTTCTGCTCAAGACTTCAACATGAAACTTGTTTGAAATTACTTAAACAATGTTCTGGCCAAGTTTGGAAATTTTTGGGTTTATATAGTTTGAGTTTTACCATTTTTACTACACTGTCCAGAATCTGTTTTTAATTTTATTTGGCTTTATTTGGTTCTCACACTTGACCTTATGTTCAGATGGACGGGACTGACATTGCTAGCTACCCCAATGACGTCTCCTTCTCGGACTGCCTTGGTTGGGAGGGGTTCCTCAGCATCTTTTGGTCCGTGTTGCAGGCTCTTGACTACCCCAACCCGCCTCAATATGAGAGAACCATGCTCCTTGACCATGGTGTGACTAGATGCAGAGTGCGTTTGGTGGTGCACTGCCACCCACCATGTGCAAGCTCTCCAACATGAAGTGTGGAAGTCCATGTGCATCATTTGGAAGCAACTTGTGAGATGGCTGCTCTAAATGGGATCAGCTCATTTTGTGCCCAGAATACTGAGCTTGTGGAGGACCAGCTCCTTGGACTTTTTCCACCTGTCCAACTTGAGGACGCTCACTGGATGAGACGCTATCTCAGCTCACCTCTGAGGGTGGTAGAGAACCCCATTGCAGCAGCCGCGCTCTTGATGAGGTGGATCAGGGTTTATCACAGACTGCAGGCACTTCTAGGGCGGTCTCAAAATGCAGCACTCAACCTTGCTATTGACCTGTCTACTCGTGCTCGTGACCTTGGGGTAGAGAGAACCTCTTTGTCCATAGAGGTAACTACCAGGGATGCTATGATTGCAGACTTGGAGAGACAGTTGACCGACCTCCACTTAGAGCACAGTAATGCCAACAATGAGCTAACTCAAGTGAGAGATGAGCTAGAGAACGTGCAGGCTGACTTGGAGCATGCCAATGCCATGCTAGCTGCCCATGATGCTCAGCACCTTCTTAATGAGGGTGGAGAGAATGGGGAAGGTGAAGCCCCTGATTCAGATATGGACACCGAGGATGACATGCCACCTCTTGAAGCTCCACCGTCTCCCATGGGCAGCCAAGTTACAGCTAACAAGCTAGACAACTTCTAGGAGCTTCGGTAGCAAGTTACTCCTTCGTGTAGCCTAAATTTTGGTTTCATGATGTAATAGGCTAGTTGGAGTTGAGTTCCCTTTAAGCTTTTGAACATGTAATCCATTTGGCATGGGATTTGGGATCCCAAAAACTTGAGTATGGTTGTAACGGTCTTGCTGAAAACTTTCTGCAGCTACCCTTTTTTTAATTATTAATGCATTTTCCCTTCACATCTGGGCTGTGACATGAACTAAAAAGTTGTTTGAAATTTGTCAAACAAAATTCTCACCAAAATTCAACCTCATTGGTTAAGCGAATTTAAAATGGCAACCAAAACACTACAGCTCGGCCTCCTGAAAAACAGCAAAAACAGATAACTGAAACTTGAATTTTTCAGCCTAGTTCTAGCTCGATTTTGGTTCTGAGACAAATACGAAAGTTGTAGAGTACAAAATTTCAAGCTACTGACCGAATTGGAGCATCTAACTTGACTTATGCTGGAGGATATGATTTTTCTTCCAAAACTGCTTGCTGATATGTTATCCTTACGCAGTAAACTTCATTACATTGCCATGTTCTATCTTGTCATTGATTTATGCAAGCTTATGAATTGTGGCTAATAGAAGTACCTACTGCAGATGGCCATCACTCGCAGCGGTCATGATGCTAGCGGTTCCAACGCCAACCCGCAAGGGCAGGAAGGGCAACAGCCACCACCACCGCCACCGCAACAACCCCCAACGTGGCAGCAGTTGTATGCCACCCAAACGGAGATCCTCCGTAACCTGCAGCAGTATCAACAGATGATGCAGTAGCAAATGCAGTAGCAACAGGGTGGTCATCGTGCTCCTCCACCTCAGGTGGCCCGGTACGAGGATTTCTTGGCTACTCACCCTCCGGTGTTCTCAAGAGCCGAGGAGCCCTTGGAAGCTGATGCGTGGATTCGGGCCATCGAATCCAAGTTCTCCATCCTGGCTACACCTTGTACTCCAAACCGCAAGGTGGTCTTTGCAGCGCAGCAGCTCCGTGGCACAGCTCTCCTGTGGTGGGAGAACTATCTAGCTCTTCAGCAGGAGAACGATGTCATTGAGTGGGAGGAATTCAAGACTGCTTTCAAAGCCCACCATATTCCTGCTGGATTTGTTGAGAAGAAGCTGAACGAGTTCCTGGCTCTGACTCAGGGAACCCGCACTGTGCTCCAGTACTCCCAGGCCTTCAATGGTCTATGTCCTTATGCGGGTCATCATGCAGATTCCAATGAAAAGAAGATGGAAAGGTTCCGTCGTGGCCTCAATACCAAGCTCAAGGCCCAGTTGACCACTATACGAGTTGCCACTTATGGTGAACTTGTGAACATTGCCATTGCCCAGGAAGACGCCAACTTGGTTCATAAGGCCGAGAAGAAAAGAAAGGCTCCTGCTGCACCTTCGGGTGGGCAACCTCAGAGGTTCCGCTTGGTTCCACCGGCTGCACCGCAGGGACAGCCGAGGGCACCTCAGGGTGGGCGTTGGGTTGCCAGGCCACCACAGCAGGGTGCACCTCGTTTCCCTCCACCGCCGCAGTAGCAACAGGCGCCAAGGCAAAACGTGCAGCAGCCTCTTCGTCCTGGAGGTGGCTACTCATACTTCAAGTGTGGCAGTAGCAGCCATTTCATCAAGGACTGCCCACAGAACAAGCCTCAGAATCAGCGTCCTGGGAACCAGCAGAACAAGGGCAAGCAACAACGAGTCCAAGTCAGGCAGGAAAGGCTCGACTACACCACCCTGGCTGACCTACCTGAGGGAGCACCGGATGTGACTAGTACTTTTCCTATCCACAACCAACCTGCTGTGATATTGTTTGATTCCGGGACAACACATAGTTTTATAAGCACAAGGTTTAATGCAAAATGTGGATTAAAATCATGTCACACCAAATCAGCCTATGTGATATCAACCGCGGATGGTAAAATAGCTTCAAACCAAATCACTCGATCAGTGCCAATCAAGCTGGGTAGTGAAGTTTTTCCTACTGATCTGATTCTGCTAGGATCGGAAGGAATTGATATTGTTTTGGGGGCAAATTGGATGACTCAACATAAGGTTGTACTAGATGTTGCCGAACAGGTTGTGGAGATAAATTCGCCTTCACATGAGCCTAGTGCACTTTATTTGCCACACCGGAAATGCGCCAACGCTTGTGCCTATACCATGATATAAACACAACTAAAAGACATTCCGGTGGTATGTGAGTATGTCGATGTTTTTCTGGATGACTTACCTGGGATGCCGCCGGACAGGGAGATTGAATTTGTAATTGAACTTCAACCTGGCACAACACCTATATCAAAGAGACCCTATAGAATGCCACCCAATGAATTGGCCGAATTAAAAATTCAACTCCAAGAATTGCTAGACAAGGGTTTCATCCGTCCTAGTGTGTCACCATGGGGTTGTCCGGCTATTTTTGTGAAGAAGAAGGATCATTCTTTGAGGTTGTGTATTGACTACCGGCCTCTTAATATGGTGACCATTCAAAACAAGTATCCACTTCCCCGCATTGATGTCCTTTTTGATCAACTAGCTGGCGCCATAGTGTTCTCTAAGATTGATCTTCGCTCTGGCTATCATCAAATAAAAATTCGTCCTTGTGACATTCCCAAGACTGCCTTTTCTACCCGCTATGGACTTTATGAATACTTGGTCATGTCATTTGGGTTTACAAATGCCCCATCCTACTTCATGTACCTCATGAATTCTGTTTTCATGTCCGAGCTTGACAAGTTTGTGGTGGTCTTTATTGATGATATTCTCATATATTCCAAGAATGAGGAAGAGCATGCCGAACACCTTCGCATTGTTCTTCAAAGGTTGAGAGACAATCAAATCTACGCCAAGTTCTCCAAATGTGAATTCTGGCTAGAAAGTGTGAAATTCATGGGTCATACGGTTTCCAAGGATGGTATATCCGTGGATCCAACCAAGGTGCAAGAGGTGATAGATTGGCAGCCACCTACCTTTGTCCATGAGATTCGGAGTTTTCTGGGTCTAGCCGGTTAATATCGCCGCTTCATTCCGGATTTCTCTCGAATTGCTAAACCCATGACCGAACTCTTAAAGAAGGGAGTCAAATTTGAGTGGAGCGACTAATGTGAACAAGCTTTCCACACCTTGAGAAAACATCTAACTTCAGCCCCAGTCTTAGCTCAAACCGACAGCACCAAGCCCTATGATGTCTATTGTGATGCTTCAGGCACCGGACTCGGTTGTGTCCTTATGCAAGAGAACCGGGTCAATTCTTATGCTTCCCGAGCACTCCGGCCGCATGAGCAAAATTACCCTACTCATGATCTTGAGTTGGCAGCGGTCATTCATGCTCTCAAGATTTGGAGGCATTACCTGATGGGTGTCCCATGCAATATATACACTGATCACAGAAGCCTCAAACATGTCTTCACTCAGGCACATTTAAATCTGAGGCAGCGAAGATGGTTAGAGTTGGCTAAGGACTATGATCTTAGTGTGCATTATCACCCCGGGAAGGCCAATGTGGTTGTAGATGCACTAAGCCGCAAGGCTCACTGTCACTACCTTTCTGTGGAGTCCTATGCTGACACTTTGTGCCATGAAATGGTGAAGCTCAACTTGGAGATTGTTCCCCACGGGTACTTCAACCATATCTCTGTTGAACGAACCTTGCACGATCAGATTGTTGTGGCCCAATTAAATGATGCAACCATTAAAATCCTCAAAACAAAATTGGTAAAGGGAAAGGCAAAATATAAATGCTTCCGGCTAGATGGGTAGAGAGTGATGTGGTTTGGACATCGGATAGTGGTGCCCAAGAACGCCGAACTCCAAAGGAAAATTATGGATGAAGCTCATCTTTCCTAATTTTTCATCCATCCCGGTAACACCAAAATGTACCAAGACCTTAAACAAAACTTTTGATGGACTAGGATGAAGCGGGAGATTGCCAAATATGTGTCGAAATGTGACAAGTGTCAGCGGGTAAAGGCTAGCCACTTGAAGGTAGCAGGTACTCTTCAGCCTCTACCTATCCCCTCATGGAAGTGGGAAGATATAAGCATGGATTTATTGTTGGACTTCCCAGGACCCCTAAGGGGCATGACTCCATTTGGCTAATTGTGGACAAAGACCGCACATTTTATTCCAGTCAATACAGCCTATACCGCTATGAAGTATGCTGAAATCTATTTGGAACGGATAGTTTGTTTATATGGGGTACCCAATACGATAATTTCAGATCGTGGTACTCAATTTGTGGCACGCTTTTGGGAACATTTGCAACTATCGCTAGGCACAAAACTGATCTGTAGTTCAGCGTACCACCCTCAAACCGATGGGCAGACAGAAAGGGTAAATCAAATTCTAGAGGATATGCTTCGAGCTTGTGTTATCCATTATGGGAAAAATTGGGAGAAATGTTTGTCTCTGGCTGAATTCTCTTATAACAACAGCTACCAAGCGAGTTTAAAAATGGCACCTTTCGAAGCCTTGTATGGTAGAAGATGTCGGACACCGTTGTGTTGGTCTCAGGCAGGCGAGAGATACACATACGACCCTGACCTTGTAAAAGAGCAGAGGAAAAGATTAGGATCATCCATGAAAACTTTATGACCACATAATCTCGGTTGAGCCGGATCTTTCTTATGATGAGCATCCTATCAAGATCCTCGATGAGAAGGAGAGAAAGACCCGAAGAAAAGAAGTTAAAATGTACAAAATTCAGTGGAGCCATCACTTCGAGGATGAAGCCACATGGGAGACCGAAGAGTATCTTAAAAAGAACTTCCCCGACATCCTTCCTATGACCAAGGTATCTTTTCCCTACCTTGTCCAAAAGCACAATCGAATCTTGGGGCGAGATTCCCTTTAAGGGTGGTAGGGTGTGACATCCCTGATGTATAAACCTTTAAAAATACACTAAAAACAAAGGAAAAAGCAGCAAGGATGGAAACACACTTAATTTGGCTTTCAAATTTAAAGTTTAAAATTCAATAGGGCAAATTTGACACCCAACTGAGATCTCAAAAATTTCTTACTGAACTTGAAAATTTCCAAAAATAAAAGTTGTTTGTCATCACAAATAAAGCCTAGTTATTGTTGGGAACTTTTTCAAATTTTGCAGTTAAGCCCTTCAAAAACCATAAAAACCGTGCAGAACACCTTTTCAAACATTACTTGTTTAAGCTTGAAAAATTCGTAATTTCAGGTTCACCCAAAAAAGAAAGTTGTGTCCTATCTTTTAAACTCCAACTTTTGTGTTTACACTTTTGAAATTTTAGTTCAAATTTTTGGAGTTTTGCACAGTTGAACCGGGGAGCTCCACACGCGCCCGACAGATAGCTCGGCCGGGCTCTGCCCGAGGCCGCCAGCGGCCGCCACGTGGCCGGTGAGCGGCAGTGACCCAGTCAGGCTGGTTAAAGCCGCGGCAGCCGCGCCTCTCTTCCCTGCACGCATGCCAGCGCCCCCGTCCGGTAAGATCACGCGCTGCTGCGCCCAGGCGAGCCTCACAACACGGAACGTCATCATGGCGAGCCGAGCTCCGCCATTGGCCGAAGCTCGCGCACGCCGGGCAGAGACGCCTTGCAGCCCGGCTTTGCCCCCGCTACGCACCAGCGACGTCGCTAGAGAATCTCCTCTCACCCACGCCACGATCTTTGATGCCCAACCCGCGGCCGCTCCCTGCCCGAGCTCACAGGCCATCAATGGCGCCGCCCCGTCAACCATCCGTCCCGCGCGTGTTCCCCAGGCCACGCAACCAGCTCTAGCTCGCTCCAAGCCTCCACCAAGTGACTGTGACCCCTTTCCCCAGCCAGCGCCCTGCCATTCCCCCTCCTCCACGCCCGCCGCACACTGTCTTCCACCTCTGGCCGCGAGGAGCAGAGCTCAAGCGCTCGCAGCCGCAAGCCAAATCCACCGCCCATCCCTCTATGGATTCCCAATCCACCACACCCGAGGCTCACTCAACCATCTAGCTAGCTCCTCGATCCATCCCCTACACGAATCGAGCAGCCCTCGCCAGGAATCGAGGTTTCCCAGCGCCGCCATCCACCATTTTTTCGCCGAACTCCACCTCAACGTCGAGCTCTAACCTCTGGTCATCCTCGTCGTCGCCAAGACCCTATCGAGCTCCACCTCACTCTAGTGAAGCTCACGCGTCTCTCCGCACCTCGCCTCGACCCCAGCAGCCTGCCGCAGACGTCACCGGAGCGAGCCGTTCCGCCGCCACCTTCGTCAACCTCTCATCGAGCCCTCCCCAGCCTCGAGCAGCACACCGGTGAAGTCGCGGTGAGCTCCTCTACGCGTTCCCCCAGTTCACCCGCGCTAGCTCGCCGTATCCTCGCCGGAATCCGGTCGCCGGCGAAGCTTGGACCCTGATGCGTTCCCCTTTTTAGTTCTAGGGTCCTCTGTGTAAAGTTCAGGGGCCGTTTTGTGAAGTTTTAAAAGATCTAGGGTTCCCAGCGGAAAAAGATTCTTTAGATCTAGACCTATTGTCTGAGATCTTGTAACATCCATTAACAATTTTAAAAAAAATCAGAAAAATGCATAAAAATACTCGCTGGACTCGTGAGGTCGTAAACTCCAATCTCATGTTTGCATGTATACACTTTTGATGGATGGTTTTTGAATTAAAATTTAAACTCAGTTTTTAGAGTTTTGTGCACCATTACAAATCCTGAGCTCTTTTGTAGCTGAACTTTGGATATGTTGCTTTTGTGGTTTGTAGAAGCTTTGTGTCCAAAGGAGACCTAAACATATGGCCTATAACTTCAGCTATGAATTATTTAGTGTTTTCTGTTCTAGCTCAGTTCTGTATTTATTAAAAATATTTCATGCAGTCAAAAATCACCAACTTTCACTAGAGGCCTAGAAACTTGTTGGCACATGTTAGAAAAATGCTAAACTTAATTTTAGACCATGTTTAGGCTAGCAAATAAATAGGTGTTGGTTTTCAGGTAGAAAATTATTGGGGGCTGTCCAAGTGATATTTTTAGCTACCACTTGGCCAAAGCCTTTCTTTTACTCATGTTTAGCTCTGGTAGAGAAATCTTCTGTTTTGGAAGTAATCTTGATTTTATATGAATTAATCTTGATTCTTTGAGCAGCAACTTGTGCTAATTTTAATAAATTCTGTATAACTCAGTTTTAGCTAAATTTTAGAGTGAGCTTAGCTCTTATACTCCAGTAGCTGTCAGAAAGTTTGTGGATAAAAAGGATGAATAGAAACAGAGAAACAAAAATGAGAAGGAACTAGAGTAAGTTGAGTTTTATAAAAAGATATAGATCAAGTTGACAATTAATCAAATATGGTGCATGTGAAGTTTAAATTCCAGAACTAAATGCTTGCATAGAAATAATGGTCTGAATTATTTTATATGTGTACACAATCACCATCAAATAAAGTTTTAGGCCTAGCATCCCCTTTTCTATTTTTGTGAAGAAAAGAATGGTATACTTTGGTGTCTAGGTGAATATGGCCTTCAAGTGCCTTAACCTTTAGACTTAAAAATGGCAGCAACCCTTAAACTTATGCATCTCATGTAGGAGGCGCTCTCGCTGACAGCACGTACAATCTTGTCCCCGCCAACGAAGAAGAGGCTCCCGAAGGTGGTGCCGATGTCATCGTGATTGAACTGGAGTCTGACACCGGCTCAGCTCAAGAAGGCAAGCCCCGGAGCATAACCTGACTTTCAAATTGTGCAACTATGAACTAATTATGTTTGTGCATTTACGTTTCAAGGAGTTATTTGAACACACTAGTTGCATGATTCTAGTACCTATGTCTTGAAATACTAGTATGATTAGGTCGGTAGAGCAATGCCTTAGGGGGACCGTTACAAGTCGAGTGATTTCCTGTCACTTACGAGATATAGGAGTTGCTTGCCTTTACTTATGTTGGAATCATAAGGATGGACGGGTGGGATGGTATGTGTAGATCTCCCGTCCGTGTATGATAATTGGATTAAGGTCGTAACGTGTGGTCTCTGTGTGTCAAGTTTTTGAACGTTCCACGCACATGCCGACCTATGGGAATCGGTAAGCCCGGTACCCGATTGATACAGCTAGGACCGATAGCCTTCTTTCCTTGGAAATGTATTTTCCCTTGCTGTACACATGTGGTTACATGCGTGAGATCGGCCGACTTTAGTCCGCGAGTATCCGATAACCTTGTATCCTAAGGGAGTGGGAGTTGGTTCCGAATTGTGGATTGACGGGAAAGGTTGGGTAGTGCTTGTGCCTTTTATAGCAGGCATTATCCGTGTGTGTTGGGTTTCCCTGGCCAGGTAGTGAAATTGGGTTCGAACTAACCGCTTCTCGTGGTTAATGAGACTGCTTGACCGCTGTGCTACATTGAGTAACAAGTGAAACTGTGAGGATGATGAACCTGTTTTATGTACTAAATTGTATTGCACCACTTGTTTGCTTAGGAAGGTTGCTAATATAGAATGGTTAACACTATTAGTATTTGGTGCTAAAATCATGAAAATGAGGATCCACTCTTAGTTGCTTTAAGGCAAAACAAACCCACTAGCCAAAAGCCTCTCATGTAGTTTTCACCCGACGGGTAAGCCTTGCTGAGTATTAGTATACTCAACCTTGCTTATGGCTACTATTTCAGGTACTACTTTGGATGAGACGGTGAATTCCGTCGCTTGGCCTGTCCAGGTTCCTCCTGGCAGACACGTCGAGTGTGTTCCGTCCTCTTCCAAGGATCGGGAGGAGTAGCACCATGGACGGCTTCAGTATGGTGTTGCTGTGTATCGTCGTTAGTTTAATTCCGCTGCACTGAACTCTCGTATTTTTATTTAAAATTCAGACTTGGTTTGTAATAACTTGATGAGAATATTTATGTAAGTTGAACTTTTGGAATGTTGTAATTTCTGGGACTCACCTTCGTGTGGGCGCGCGTGTTGTTTCGATCGTGAAAGTACGTGGTTAATCGGGTATAATCCAACGGCGCTCCAGCTTATTCCGGATTAAGTGCCTGACTACATGATTAGTGGTCCGTGGGTACTGAACTTGGAATAATTTCGGAGTGGTCCGCCACACTTCTCGGGTTCATTGTCAGCGAACGCGACATTGAGGCTAATCCAGAAGATAGCAACTATCATGAATATGGAGCCGCCGCGTACTGTCAAGGATGTCATGAAGCTTACAGGTTGCATGGCTGCACTCAACCGCTTTATCTCTAAACTAGGAGAGCATGGGACTGAGTTCTTCAAACTCCTCAAGAAGCAGGACAGATTCCAGTGGACACAGGAGGCCCAACATGCTTTTGACAAGCTCAATGTTTTCCTTACTACCCCACCTGTGCTCACTGATCCACTTCCGGGTGAGGATCTCCTGCTCTATATCTCAGCAACCACCAATGTTGTTAGTGCCGTTGTTGTTGTTCAACGAGATGAGGAAGGTCATCTCCAGAAGATTCAAAGGTCTGTGTACTTTGTGAGCGAAGTCCTTTCAGACTCCAAATCAAGGTACCCCCAAGTTCAAAAGATTCTATATGATGTCTTAATGACATCTAGGAAATTGCGGCATTACTTCTACTCCTATAAGATCATTGTGGTTACTAGATACCCTATTGGCGAGATCCTTCACAACCAAGATGCTACGGGTCGTATTGCCAAATGGGCTGTTGAGCTTGGAACCTACAGCATTGATTTTCGATCTCGCACGACCATGAAGTCTCAAGTCCTTACTGATTTCATATCCGAATGGACTGTGCACAATCTTCCAGTCGCCAACACAAAGCTTGAGCATTGGATCATGTACTTCGACGGCTCTCTCAAGCTGGAAGGTGGCGGCGCCAGAGTTCTATTGATTTCACCTCGAGGAGATCAACTCAAGTATGTTCTGCAGATCCAATTTGCCGTTTCCAACAACGCTGCAGAATATGAAGCTCTTCTTCACGGATTGAAAATGGCCATCACCCTCAGTATTAAGCGCCTACTGGTATATGGGGATTCAATGCTGGTCATCGAACAAGTCAATAAGGACTGGAATCATAACCATGAGAACATGGACGCGTACTGTGAAGAAGTTCGAAAGTTGGAGAAGCACTTTCTTGGCATTGAATTTCATCATGTTGAGAGAGACTATAATGTTGCTGCAGACGTCCTGTCCAAACTGGGTTCTTCCTGGGCAGAGGTATCCAGTGGTGTGTTCGTTAATTAACTCTCCAAGCCATCCATTCCTGAAGCAACACCTTCTGCCACTACAACCTCAGCTCCTGAGGTTATGCTTATTGACACAACCTGGAGTGCGCCAATCATTGAGTATATCTTGTACGACAAACTTCCCAAAGAAAAGGCAGAGCTCAACAGGTCGTGCATCGCAGCAAGTCTTATGTGATAATCGGAGACACATTATACCGTCGTGGTGCACGCTCTAGCGCACTGATGAAGTGTGTCTCACAACAAGATAGAATCAGTATTCTAGAGGAAATCCACGCTGGCGAATGTGGCAATCATGCAGCATCTTGTACCATCATGGGCAAAGCCTTCCGCACCGGGTTCTATTGGCCTACAGCTTTACATGACGCAGAAGAAATTGTTCGTCGTTGCAAGGGTTGTCAGTATTTCGCTCATCATTCACATCAGCCTGCGCACAAGATCAAATTGATATCTCCATCATGGCCCTTCGCATGCTGGGGGCTTGATATAATTGGGAAACTACCCAGAGCACCTGGAGGCTTTGAGTACTGCTTTGTCGCAATTGACAAGTTCTCCAAGTGGATTGAGGTCTTTCCGATTGTCAAACCGACATCTGAGAAAGCGGTCCAATTCCTTCAAGAGTTGATTTTGCGCTTCATGGATACCGCATCAAATCATTACATATTTGGGCACTAGCTTCACAGACAGCAAGTTCTGGGATTATTGTGAAGATAGTGGCATCGAGGTTTGCTATGCCTCTGTTGCTCATCCACGAGCTAATGGTCAAGTAGAAAGAGCCAATGGCATGCTACTTGATGGACTTTGTAACACCCAGATTTCCAAGAAATCCGAATGCTTCCATATGTGTGCCCAGGATGTCCACAGAACACATATAGATTACAAATATTGAATCACAGAGAACACAATGCTCGAATAAAATAGTTTATATCAGAGTTTAACACAAGACATAGTCTTAAACAAATAACACAGCGGAAGTCTTAATACTATTAAACGCTTCATAACTAGTAGAGCCTCAAATCCACAGGGACACCGACTGGTTGAACACAGCTAGAAGTACGGCAGATCCTCCGGAAACTCAGCAAGCGACTGATCATTCAATGCTCCATCTGTTACCCATCCGGGATTTTGTTGAATAGTTGCAAGTGTAAGTAAACCATCTTACTTAACAAGTATAACACGGGTTATGCAAGGACAAAAGGCTGGACACGGTTGAACTGCAGTAGCACTTTTAGTTGTTTCATTTTACTATCATCCAATTTACTACAAATGAGTAGAATCCCAAGTATAAACCCATTAATAAGGTATAAGTGTTTATAGAACAAACCAATCATCAACCACTAATATCATCTTCTAATCAAAAAGGATCCAGGCCTCTCGTATCTGTGAGCACGGCTATCATGATAGATCAACACTCTGCAGAGGTTTCGCCCTTTACCCGCCGGTCACATAAATCCAAAAGAACTTATGTTACGAGGACTTTCACAAAACACCCTAACAAGCACAGTAGCCGTTTTGGTTCAACATAGGCAGCATAACCCAAGGCATTGAGATTGACGTACGCTCAGGGCGCAACGTGAGGGGGTCAATGGCGTCCAGAGCGAGAGCGCATTTATCGCAACGTGTGAAGCTGCCGTACATCGGGCGCTTACATCACGGGACTTTGCCTAACGGGGCATAGCCAACGGATAAAACCGTCCTCGATGGATCAAACTATACTCTCACCCATGCACCCCACATACGCCTTTCGGTAACCACTGGCGAGCTAGAGACGTACAAGCTAGTTATCCAAGACCAGAGCCATTATAGTTCCAACGGCGGCGAACAGGTTCCTGGGTTGTCGCTTTAAGAACCGGACCTTATGGAGAGACATTAAAAAAAGCACGAAGCACATGCTCTAATTCCCTAGATCAAACCTTATAGAGACACTAGAACAAAGCACACAGCACATGCTCTAGTTCCCCGAACCATGTTGCTAAAAAGCATCTTTTAATCATCATTGAAGTGAACCATTAATTCAATATTGACATTAAAAATAAATGTTGGTTGCGACGCGTAGCATGATCTAACCATAATGCATAAAACCCCGGGTAAACAAGGAATAAGGTAAAGACTATGAACATCCTTAGTGGTTAACAGTATTAGACACATGCATATGATTTATGTGATTAATCGGTGTATAGGTAACAAGGATGGTCCGTGTTATACTTGCCTTCCTCAGTGAACTGCTGCTGCACTTGATCTTCGAGAACGGGATCGTCGGCGAACTCGAACGGCTCGGCAACTACTCACATCGATCACCACACAAGCATCCACACATACATGCAAACAAGATATTTAATTAGAAAAGTACACCAAACATAAACAAAAGATGAAAAGAAGGTTTTAGAGTTACTCTACGCTTCACTACGAACACATGAGCGCGAAAAACACTCAAATCGGAGTTAAAACGGAGAAACTACGCTAAAAACGGGCTCTAGGGGCTTGCTGGTAAAGGTTTTAGGCTTCCAGGGGTGTTTTTGAAAGAAACCAGGGACCTAAAACGTAATTTCGTATAAAAACACAAGGGCTGCGGCGTAAAAACAACTTTCAGGACAGCGGGCATGATTTTTCAAAAGGACAGGGGCTAAACCGAAAAAAAAGGACTTGGTTGTAAATACTTTTGAACTGCGCTGGACCGCGGGTTGATTTTTGAAAAACAGAGGGGCTCTTTTGCAAAATCGCCACGGCAACGTCTGGTTGCTGACGTGGGCTGACGTCATGGCCTACTGTGCCGTGGACCGGCCGTAGACCGCAGTCCATGGGTCCACGGTGGACCGGGCTCGGTTCAGATCTGGACCGTCGGATTGGATCTGAACGGCTCAGAACAGATCGGGCTCTCGGCTCACCGGAGCACGGCGGCTCACGGCGGCGCGCGGCGGCGCCCTCGCTGAAGACGACGCTGCTGGGGCTTAGGGGGCTCCATAGCTCGCCGCGGATAGCTTGGGAGAGAGAGGAGACAACGGGGAAACGATTTTTGGGGTTGGAAGCGGGGATTGAGCAGTGATGGCGGCTGGCGACGCACGGCGGCGGTGCGAGAACTCCGACGAGCTCGCACGCGTGCGGGAGGGCAAGAGGAGGAGGGAAAAAGAGCTGTGGGGTTTCCTCACCTCGCGGCGAAGCTCTGGAGCTAAACCTAGACGGCTGTGCGGCGACGAGGCGAGGGCTAGGCGACGGCGGCGGCTCGGATGCGGCGGCGCTAGGGTTTGGGCTAGGGTTGAGGCTGCGGCTCGAGAACGGGGGTAGCGGTGGCTTATATAGGGGCGGTGGAGACGTCGGCGTGCGCCCCAAGCTGCGAGGAGGCGTGCGCATGGCGGATTCGCGGCGGCGCGGCGGGTCGAGGAAGAGCTCGGCTCGCCTACGGCTGGAGGTGGACGATGACAGGTGGGTCCCACCTGTCGGCCTCACAAGGAGGAGAAGGCGCGCGTGCTGGGCGGAGCGGCTGCGATGGGCTGGAGCGGGCTGCGGTGCTGGGCCTGAGCTGCTGGGCCGCGTGAAGAAAAAGGGAGAAAAGGCTGGGTTGGGCCGCGGGAAAAAGAAAAGAAGGAAGAAAGAGATGGGCCGCTGGGCTGAAAAGAGAGAGAAAAAGAGAGAGAAAAGAAAAGGTTTTTCTTTTATTCAGACACTCATTTGAATTCAAATTCAAATTCAAATTTGAATTCAACAATCAAAAATAAATGCACCAGCATGAATGCAACAATAATGTTCCTATACCCTATATTTGCTTTTAATTATTCAAAAATTTTATTTCCCTATATTAATTATGAGCACTTCAATATAAAAAGCCAATTAATTACTAAATTTTAAATAGGGCATTTTTAGGGTGTTACAGACTTAAAGCTCGGATGGAAAGAACCTTGAAGAAAGCTGAAGGCCGCTAGATGAAAGAACTCTTTCCGGCTGTCTGGGGCCTCCGGTCTCAACCCAGCAAAGCTATAGGGCAATCTCCTTTCTTCTTGGTCTATGGCTCTGAGGAAGTCTTACCTGTGGATGTCATGCATGGCGCTCCTCGTGTTGAAGAATTTCAAGAAGCTACAGCGGATGAACAACGGATGATTGAGGTTGATACGGCTGAGGAGGCACGATTGACAGCTTTGTTACATAATGCTGCATACCTTCAGGGTATTTGCTGATTTCATGACAAACATGTGAAGACGAGGTCATTCCAGATTGGCGATTTAGTGTTGCGCCGGGTCCAGAACACAGCTGGTCACACAAAGCTCACCTCGCCTTGGGATGGTCCTTTCATTGTATCTAAAGTTATCAAGCCAAGCACATATAGACTTCAAACAGAGGATGGTGATGACTTGCCAAACCCATGGAATATAGAACACTTACGCAAATTTTATGCGTAGGATCTTCTTTGTACCGTTGCTTCGGCAACGCGATCTTCACTGTACCATTGCTTCGGCAACGCGATCTTCTTTGTACCGCTATTTTGGCAATGAGATTTATATTCAATAAATGAAATTTTCCCATTGTTGGGTTCTCTTGATCAAATCGCTTTGTCTTTACAACATCGTTTACATATTATATCGGTTCTTTCGAGACTTAGAATGACTGTTTTTCTTACACAACGTGTTCGGAGCTATTATATGAGGTCTGTCCGGGTTCTTTTGGGGCCGTTACCGGATTTGTTCCTCCAATTTTGCTACATTATGATAGTATCCAGCTTCAAGCTACCGCTCCGTGGGTCTTACTGGGTTCTTGTTTAGCAAGACCACATACAGTTCGTTCCCATTTCTTTGTGGGTACATTTATTTTAATAGATAGCTCAAGCTACAGAAATCTCCCTGGGTTCTCTCGGGTCCTTAACAGGGTTGTTTTTCGATAGTTAAAATTTACAGACAAATGTAAATTTTTGACTGAGTCATAGTGTTAAACACAGAGACACTCAAGGGTTCTTAGAAACTCTTGGTTTGTTCTTCATACGTGGAAATATATACACTTCATTGCATGAAACTCAAAGAGTACTAATTCATTACACAATCATATGTTCTCTTACAGCTTCAAGCTTTGCGCAATTGCTTTGGCAATTGGCTCCGCTTCTTTCTTCAGGTCCCTGAAGTTCTCCTCAGAGCAGTTTGGCTCCACACCTTCTACACATTTGCTAATATCTACTTCAGGGTACCTGGACTTTACTATAGATAAGATATGTACAAGACAAGCCTCAGAGGATTTCTTGATAAATGCCTTTAATTGGCGAGGCATGGCTTTTAGACATTCCAGGAAGGATTGAGGAGCAGCAGGGTCTTCAGGGACCAAGGCTTTCACCACCGGATTTGCCTCCTTCTCTAGCAGAGCAATGCGCTTCAGGGCTTCGGCCAGGTCTTCATCAGACTTTTTCATTTGTTGCATGGCTTCTTCGAGCTCTATCATCCTCCTGGTTGTACGCTCAAGCTTCTCATCCAGCGTCTTCTTGTCTCAAAGATTTTCGCGGAGCTGGACGAGTTCTTCATATAATTGCTTGTTGTCTTCACGCGCGTCTTCAAGATCCTTGGCAGCCTTCTTTTGTTGCTCAATGATTTGAATTAGCTGCGCATCGGCATCGTTGGGTTGTTGAACGGCCACTCTGAGTTGCTCCTTCAACATTTGTTCATGACGATTGGCCAAGTTAGACCAATCCGTCATCTTGTTTTGGGTTGCCGATAGCTTCTATTGCACATCTGCTCCACAGATCACGACAGAGTTGATACTACGACTACATATTGGTGACATATTGCAAGATATAAACAGGGCTAGGGTACCTTTGAGCTCTGCTTTGGCGGTCGTCAGCTTCTTCTTCAGGTCATCCTTCTCTGCAGACAATTCCTTAGTCCGCAGGTGCAGGGTGCGGATCATATTGGCATCTTCCGCTTCTTGGGCCTGGCAATCTTCGCGGTTTCGATCTAGTTCCTTTTGGAGGCGCTCAGCCTTGGCGTGCATCAAGGAGATATTATGGATGTAGTCGGTCTTCTGCCTTGATGCTTCACCGACGGCCTACAGAATACAATTATGAGACACATGTTTACAATGATATCAAGTTCAGGGTTCTTCTCCATACCTTGAAGTACTCCACTGCCCTCTCGGCATGGTATAGACCCCTGTCGATGTGCCCTTCATCCTCTTCCGCATCCAAGACATATTTGAATGCTTGCGGATTTGGATTCAGCACCGGGTCGTAACTTCCGATGCGGAAGTTTCCGATCTCTTCTTCAGCTTCAACAGTTGTGGGTACCCGGGGATTTCTTCAATCACTTACTCTTGGGTTGATTGTTCAACTTGTTTACCCCTCAAGCACTCAGCTTCTGGTACAGCTTCCGCCCCACCAGCTTGGGATGTACCCACGTTGCTCGGGGGCTCCGCAATGTTCTGGACATGGCGTTCAATTTTGGTTTCTTCCATCACCGCCTGTGTTACCAGTTGTTCAATATCCGCCAGAACTACAGTTGTTGTTTCTTCTACTTGCGCTTTTGCTGGTTCTGGTTGGTTCACCGCTTGCGCGGCCGGCTGGACCTCAGGCAGAGTTGTTTGCGGCTCTTCCCTAGGTTCTTTTTGCACTGAGGCCTCCGGCACACTCACTGCTACTGGTGGTATTTCTTCAGTCCTGCATAAGTGACATTACAATCAGATTGTATTCCACTCCATTGCAGGTTATTATTACAATGTAAATGGTCTTCAGACTACTTACATGATGGTGGGGTGCATTGGGATTTTAGGTTGTCCCAGTATGAATTCTTTCTCTGGCTCTTGATCCACCGCCACTGGACTGGCAGGGTTGTTCTCTTCCACGATTGGTCTTGAACCAGCATATGGCGGCGAGGTAGGGTTGAAGATATTGTGAATAATTTCTTCCTGTGATAATGGCTTACGGGTGGTGCCGCCTTGCTGCGGCCGGCTAGTACCGATCTCCCCAATAGCTATCCCTACAGTTGATGGCATCTTTAGCTGTGGGGATATCTTCATCTTCTCCTCAGGGATAATCCTCACACGAGGTTTGGCTAGCGTCTGTGCTCTCTTGGGCACTGGAGCACTAAGCTCTGACGCTGCGATTCTTTTTGAGCTTTCACCTCTCTTGGAGGTTGCCCCTGCTTTGGCACGGAGTTCTTCGGCATCCTGATTCTCAACATTGCAATGTTGCTCGTCAGATTCTTCAGTCGCAGTTGAATTATCAGAATGTGGATTGCGTTTACCAACCTGGTCCCTGATTCTGGGATCTGGGCACCGGGCTATCACATCGACTTCCTCTGCATTTGTTGGATCTAGAGGAGGAAGACTGACATATAGCGTTCGCCTGGCTTCATACTGCAAAATGACACAGATGGTTAGTAATAATGATTTGTTGGCAAATTACAGATTACACTGGCTGCATTGGACTATATTTCACAAAGTACAGCTCTTACCTCAGGAGTCATGGTGATTTTGGAAATCTCAATGATTTCTGGCATATCTTCATTACTGATAGCCATATACTTCTTCAGTAACTGCATGGCTCTCTTCTCAGTAAAGGCTCATGTGGCATTCCGTGAGGGATCAGTTTCTCCAGAGTATGAGTACCCTGGGTTACAGCGTTGTTTGCAGGGCTGGATCCTCCTCATCAAGAAAGTTTTGTAGACGCCAGCTCCTGTCAATCCTTGCCATTTCATATCTCGGATCATGTTCAACAACTCTGGGATCTGCATCGCTTGATTCACTCCAGTTCGGCTTCATGTGGCGGACCACTCCGAAATTATTCCAAGTTAAGTACCCCTGGACCACTAATCAAGCGGTCAGACACTTAATCCGGAATAAGCTGGAGCGCCGTCGGATTATACCCGATTAACCACGTACTTTCACGATCGAAACAACACGCGCGCCCACACGAAGGTGAGTACCAGAAATTACAACATTCCACAAATTCAACTTACATAATAGTATCATCAAGTTATTACAAACCAAGTTCGAATTTCAAATCAAAGTCCGAGAGTTCGTTGCAGCGGAAATTAAAACTAGCGACGATGCATAGCAACACCACGATGAAGCTGGTCATGGTGTTACTCCTCCCGATCCTCGGCTGAGGACGGAACTGTGGCGGACCACTCCGAAATTATTCCAAGTTAAGTACCCTCAGACCACTAATCACGTAGTCAGGCACTTAATCCGGAATAAGCTGGAGCGCCGTCGGATTAAACCCGATTAAACCACGTACTTAACTAGATCGTAACAGCAGCAGGCCCACACGAAGGTGAGTTCCAGAGATTACAACATTCCACAAATTAACTTACACACATAGAGAAGTAGTTATTACAAACCGAGTGCAAATTTTAAAATCAGAGTACACAAGTCTTGCAGCGGAATCTAAAGTTCAACATAACTGAAATTAGAGTTCATTGCAGCGGAAGTAAATAATCTAACGACGAAACAGGTAACTCCGTGATGAAGCCTGCCACGAAGCTACTCCTCCCGATCCTCGCCGGAGGACGGGACCCATTCGATGTGCCAGCCAGGTGGAACCTGGGTAGGCCAAGTCATAGCATCCACATCCAGAATTATACCTGTAAAATAGTGCCACAAGCAAGGCTGAGTATACTAATACTCAGCAAGGCTTACCCGTCGGGTGAAAACTACATCACCGACATCTAGACAATGAAAGGCTTTTGGCTGGTGGGTTTGTTTGCCAAAAAGCAACTAAAAGTAGATCCTTGCTTTCAAGTTTTAGCACCATATTCTAATAAATTTAACCATTCTAGATTAGCATCCTCTCTAAGCATACAAGTGTAGCAATACAATTTAATTCATAGAACAATTTCATAATCTCAAATTCCACTTATTACTCGATGTGGCCTGACGGTCAAGCAGTCTCATTAACCGCGAGAAGCGGACAGTTCGAACCGAATTTGTGCTACCTGGCCAGGGGAAACCCAACACACACGGATACTCTGCTTGCGATAAAAGGTACAAGCATTTCCCAACCTTTCCCATCGATCCACAATTCGGAACCGGGTCCACTTCCTTAGGATGAAGGTTTACTGCTTCACTCACAGCATCACGCATACATCCACGAGTGTACGGCAAGGGAAAACAAAGTTTCCAAGGAGAGATGGCTATCGGCCCTAGCTGCTTCAATCTGGTACCGGGCTTACCGGCTCCCATATACCGGCATGCATGTGGTACGTTCAAAAACTTGACTTAGTATCCACACCTTCCGACCTTAACCAATTATCAAACACGGACGGGAGATCTACATCTATCATCCCGCCCGTCAATCCTTATGATTCCAACATAAGTAAAGACAAGCAATTCCTATATCTCGCGAGTGACAGGAAATCACTCGACTTGTAACGAACCTATAGCAATGCTCTACCGATCCTTTCATACTAGTATTGCAAGTCATAGGCACTAGGAAAATATTGCAGCTATGGTATTCAATCAACTCCTAGAAACGTAATGCACAAACATAGAGAATTCAAGTGCATAATTTAGTGAGAGTTAGGTCATGCTCCGGGGCTTGCCTTCCTGCTCGGGCTGAGAGTTAGCTCCTGCGTTGGTCACGTCTGCACCGGCGTCGGGCTCCGGAACTTGCTCCTCTTCTGCGGGGACGAGGGTGTAGTCGCCGTCCGGAAGAACGCCTTCTACATGATATGCATAAGTTTTAAGGCGGCTGCCCTTTTGATGCTAAGACTAGGGCCTTGAAGGCCATATTCACCTAGACATACTTAGATACTTGTATTCTCTTCACAAAAGCAAGTGTTGGTGGTGAAAAAGGTTTTAGTTGAATTCGATGGTGATTGTGTACATATATAAAAGAATTCTAGTTGTTTCTTCACAAAACAGGGTGGCTGTTTTGGGATTTTAAGTTATTCATTTTACTCTAACTAATTTAATCCGAAAAGGTTATTCTCTTTATATAATCCGATTTCCATCTAGATTCCTTTCCATTTTTATTTCTCCCTTTCTGTTCATTAATTTTAGCTATAAACTTTATGACAGCTACTGGAGTATAAGAGCTAAGCTCACTCCAAAATTTAGCTAATTTCGAGTTACACATAATTTATTAAAAATCTATAAACAGCTAGCTGCAGGAAGTGAATTAAAGGCATAATAAATTGAAATTTCATCTATTTCAGGAGATCTTCCTACCAAGGCTAAGCAATATCATGAGGAGGGCTCTGGCCAAGTGGTGGCTCAAAATAACCCTTGGGTAGTCCTCATTATTTTTCTATCCAAAAACACATATTTAATTATTTGCCATTCTAAACAGAGCAAAAATTAAGTTTTTCATTTTTAACATGTGTGTTAACAAGTTTTAAGTTCTCAGGAGCAAAATGATGATTTTTCGCTGCACAATTTATTTTTAACAATTTCTTTACTGCAGAAAGTCAGAAAACACATTTAAATCTATAACTAGAGCTACACATCATATTTTTGAGTCTCCTTTGGACACAAGCTGTCCAAAGCCTATATGCACAACATACCCAAAGCTCAACCCCAGCGGAGCTATGGATTTGAAATGGTGCACAACTTTAGGTTTTCCTAGTTTGATTTTTAATTCAATAACAGTTCACTAAAAGCAATAACATGTCTAATAGAGATTGTAGTTTAGACTCTAACGATTCCAGAGAGTATTTTGTGCACATTTTTCCGATTTTTCTACGATTTTTAATCGATTTTACAAGATTCGGGAAAAATCAAATCTAGGGTAAGAATCTATTTTCACCGAGAACCCTAGAACTTTCAAACTTTCGCGAACAGGTCCTGCACTTTTGCACGAAAGACCCTGGAAAGAGGTAGACGATGAACAATGGCCCTCGGGAGCTCGCCGGAGTTACGCCGGGCAAACCACGGCGAACTGGGCTCGGGGAAGAGGGGGAAAAGATTCCTGGGCTCACCACGAGTCGTTTGGGGACGGTTGGGAGGCCGGGGATGGTCGGAGTTTCGCCGGCGACGAGGTGGTGGCGGCGCGGCCGCCGCGGCTTCTACGCCGGCGAGCTCGGGGTCGTTCGCGGAGGGGGGAGAGGTCCTTGAGCACCAGCAGAGCTTGGGGAAGCTAATGGCGTGCTCGAGGAAGCTCGGGGACGGCTCGGAGTAGGGTCTCGACGTGCGGGTGCTTCGACGGCCGGAATTCGCGATTTGGGGAAATCGCAAATTCTCGCCGGAGAAGGGACAATAGCTTGGGGAAAGTTGGGGGTTTTGGAGCTGGTGGAGTGGACTAGCTCCGTGCGGGATGGATTGGGGAATGGTGGAGCGTGGACGAGGAATTTCGCGAAGAGCTTGGGTTCGGCTTGCGCGTCGCGAGGAGGAAGAAGACCGAGCGAGCGCGGGGAAGTGGAAATGACCAAGTGAGCGAGTGAGAGGAGGGGTGGGAGTGCGCGGTGGAGTGCTTGGGCACGCAAGGGAGGCACTGTGCGGCCTCGGGAGCGTGCGAGCGCGTGGGTGGCTGTCGCGGTCGCCATTGATGGCGCGGCGAGCTCGAACAGAGCGCGCGCGACACGATTGGGCGAGGAAGATTGTGGCGTGATCGCTGGGGATCCTCCACAGTGCTCCTTGGCGCGTAGCGAGCGAGCATCGCGACTGCGGGCGGCGCTGCGCGGCTGCGACCAGTGCCGAGCGAGCTTGCCATGATGGCGCTCCGCGGCGCGAGGCAGCAGTGCGCCGTCGCCCGCGAAGTGACGGTACGGAAGGCTTGGACAAACGCGTGAGGACAAAAGCTAGCTGCCGCCACAGCTCGGCCGACCCGACGCGGTCTCCGCCACACGCCGGCCACGTGGCGGCCGGACTCCGGCCGGAGCAGAGCGCGCCAGGGGCGAGCTGGCAGCCCCGTGGAGCTCTTTGCCCCTTTTGAACTTTCTCCAAAAATTTGAGCTGAACTTCGAAACGTGTAAAATTAAAAGTTGGAGTTTGAGGTGCGGGACACAACTTCCGAGCTTGGACCGGGCACTTCGACCAGGCGCTACGGCGCTTCGAGCTTGAACCGCAAGCTCGAGCTTGCCGAGCCTCGAATGGTCGGAAACGCCACTCGAGGGTGAGTGCCCCCCTCGAGCTTGGCTGCGAAGCCTCGAGCGTGACGGAACGTCGCTCGAGGGTGAGTCCTCGAGCTTGGCTGCGGAGCCTCGAGGGTGACGGAACGTCGCTCGAGGGTGAGCCCTCGAGCTTGGCTGCGGAGCCTCGAGCGCGACGGACGGCGGGGCCTCGAGGGTCCTGTCGTGCAGCCTCGAATCGTGACGGAAACTACCGGCTAGGCTCGATCGTCACGGTCATAGCTCGATCGTCACGGACATACTGACTAGGCTCGATCGTCACGGACATAGCTCGATCGGGACGGATTTTTACGGCTAACCTCGATCGTGACGGACATTCCCGCTCGAGGGTCACCGATCGGCGCGAACGCCGTGGCGAGGTTGTCGCGAAGGGCTGTCCGAGATGTTTAAGTTTTAGTTGGGTGCCAAACAACCCTTGTTTTTGAATTATAATTGAATTTTTGACGAATTTTTGAATTTCAACCCAATTCCCTGTTGTATTGATTTTAATTGCACTTTTTAATTCTTTTGACATCAGAGATGTCACAGCCTACCCCCTTAAAAGGAATCTCGTCCCGAGATTCGCACAGGGAGGAAAGGTGGACATTTCATTAGAAGGAAGGTGTGTTGGCCAAAGAAACGCAGATACAACGCACCCAAGTTCTTACAGGTTTGCTGCTCAGAGATGATAACTGATTCCAGACCTCCGATATAACATCAACGTCGTTCATGTGGGTGCGGGCGATGAATGTAGATATGGAAAAGTAAGAGCATCAAGATTTGGCATACAAAACAAAAATAATACACCACTATTGTCCAGTGAACACCAGGGCCAATCGGGGGAAAGAAGGGGCAAGCCATGGATGGTGTCAAAAGTCGAATCCTTCCTTGTTCGTCGACTTAATTCTTGCGGAATCCTCCGGTGACTTCTGCGCGAACTCCTCCTTCGATGAAGTTGGTGCCGTGGATCTTGGTTAAACGTCAAGGTGGGTTGCCGAGAGGGGAACTTCCTCATGGCTTTACGAAGAGGTGGAGGCAGAGTTTGCTTGTCCAAGAATGGAGGACACGGTTGGGAATGGGCAGCTTGGGTACCGTGGAGGTCGCCGAAGAGAGGCGAGAGCGATGGAGTGGTGTGACTCAAGTGGAGCACCATGGAGTGATGGCAGCCATAGGAGAGGCTGCATTTATCGACAGCCGGGGCGGAACAGCGATAGTGGTGTGTCGAGAGCAGGAGGTAGGGCCGGCAATGAGATTCCCTGGGTGACGGGACGATGGTACGACGGCAACTGGGGTAGTGTTGACCAGCCGCGGTAGGGAAAAACGACGAAGGTGATAGTGGACTGGTAAACGGGGCAGAGCACACGACGCACGGATACGGAGGGGGTCAAACTGGCCCTTGAGACCCTGCGGTGATGGTGGGAGAAACAGTAGGCAAAGGTGATCTTTTGAGACTATAGCTAGTCGTAGGCAAGACGCTTAACCAACTGTAGGTCTTAATTAATCAATGATTTACCCACTTTTATATCAACAAGAACTAGGAATAAACTCTGGGGAGGGTTAATGAACAACGAGGTTATGAGATGACAAGAGTGCTCAAAAGATTTTTAAAACTAGCCCATATCATACTAAACGATCATGGCATGACGTTACACGGGGTTGCCGCCCAATTTCTAAGATGAGCTAAGAGGAACAACACGGATGGGGCAATAAAAGATCTACTTATGGCAATGAGGGAACACACCTAGAAAAGGTGGTGTGGTATGGAAATTTTGGAAAATTCTTGCTCAAATTTTTATCTTAATTGCTAAATTGCCAAACTTATGCACTTTACCATGGTATACATGGCATGTTCATGATGAGGTGCACATGATATGATGCACGTGCACATGAGCGTATGGTGCGTATGCTTATGAGAGTATGACGTACATGCCGTGATGCAAGTTAGTAGACCTCACACCACATAATTAAAATTCATCATTGCGGAACAATTAGGGAGAGTAAGGAAGTATCGATTTGGGTTGTCAATAAAGGTCTTTTGCGGGTCATATTCCCACATACCAAGATACCAGTGTGCCCCAAGTGACTCAAGCGTGTGGCTGCAGCGCACACACGAGGTCCTAGGTTCCATCACGGCACCATAGGTTAGGGAATACAATACCACAATAAATTCAGAGGGACAATCCAATTGACACCAGGAGGAAGAAGCACTCATGGGTTAGATGCACATGTGGTTAGGTACCAAAAGATTTTCATGGTGCAATTGACATGGTAATGGTATGCAATGCCCATGCACATGAATTACTCGGAATGATTCCATTGCATGAAGAAGGTACGGATAACCTTTATGCATACAGATGTGACCTTGACCGAACTTATGTCTTGTTCTCATTTATTTTTATTTCCTTGAGCAAGAATAAACAAGGATTCAAGGATCAAGAAATCAAGGTAGTTGAGTATAGGGGACCAAAAGTCGAGAGTGGCGGGTGATCAAAATCACGCGGCATGTGAGAGTTAGTGATAACAATTCGCTCAAGGTGTGAGAATTGAGGTGTATTCAATCGAGCATTAAGGGAGGTCGAGGGTTCGGATCCTACACATCATGTAATAGGACATTGTTATACTTGACACCTCTACATTTACATGATTGGTTCAAGTCATTGCATATCCATATACTCCTTCTAAGTTCAAAGTTCTTGATCCACCCTTAACTAACGTATTAATTTAATGATTACGCCCAAGGAAGAAGCACGTGCTGATCCAAAGTCATTACATTCTCCTATTTCATACGTGGATCAAGTGTCTAGAAGGGTTAGGACAAAGAGAATGGATTGAAGTAGTCCATATTGCCTTGCTTTGGGACAGGTGTCTTATGGTAGCGTAGATGTGGAGGATATTAGAGATTAAAATTATAGAAGAATTACTCTGGACAGATTGTGTTTCCGTAGGAGAGAATTCATAGCTCCTAGCTCCAGCATCCAAAATTTCTCGTCCTTGGCCAGTTAGTAGGAATTTGGTAATCTACGCATTGGTTTGCCTCTCAGACGCTGACCTAGTGATTAAGTGTGGTCAAAACTTTCAATCTAGGCTTCTCGGTTTAGATGGATTTTCAGCACACCGAACTTTATAATTCTGCCTATAACTCTAGTTTCCTTATTCCCTTGGGGCTGAACTTTTGTGGGTGTCTCCATTATAAATTTCAAATTAACTTTGGCAACCAGCTTACATCCTAGAAGACCATCTTCAGGTGGTAAAAATTTTGACAAAATCATGTTGAAGGATATGCATTAGATATTAGGAATCCAATATTTCCGGCCGCAACCTTAAGGCTTCATAACTCCATCTTGAGTAAACCAAAAATTCTCAAATTCACCAGAGCGTTTTTGACATGTTTGTGTATAAGGTTACTGTTCATCATTTCGTCAAATTTGAGGTTCATGGTGCAAAAATACATTTTTGCACTGGCTGCCCCCAGAATTTCAGCAAGACAGGAAGTCGTATTAGGTTCATATATCGAGTTCTACTTGTCCAAAAGTCTTGTCTTTCTTAACTTAATTGCAGCTTACTTAAGTGTTGAAAATTAGACATGCCACAACAGAGCTAGCTACAAGTGAGGCGGCAGCAATATAGACATCAAAATTAAAGGGAGAACCGACATATATTTAAAGAGAGTAATCAGATTATGGACAGAGTAGGAAAATTTCATAGCTCAAAACCTACAAACCCAACCATTACCCAACTTGACCATAATACAGTTCAGATAACTTCCAATAACTTTTTAGTTCAACCCAAAAACAGAACGAGTGACCTAGGTGGCGCAAAAATCCCAATCTTTTAATTAACTCTCTGCTGAAATTCCAGCAGACAGGAAGTGGTATTTTGAGCATAACTTTTAATTGGCTGAACCAAATTTGTGGAAATTTGGACAGCATAAACTAGACAAAATTTGTGACAACTTTCGCTTTTAAGCCTCTAGCAGAAACTTTGCCAAAGTCCATTTTCTAATCTGTTGTTCCCAGAAATTCCAGCAGACAAGGGGGTTACCATTTTAAGCATAACTCTTATTCTACTGAACCAAATTGGTTGAAATTTCTACAGTACAAACTAGATAACACCTATGACAACTTTCATGTTGAACACTTTTTCATTTGACAACGTTTTCAGTTTCGAAATAAGGGTGCAAACAGATTGTTCCCAGCAGGAGTTTTGGGTTGTGATTTCAATTTCTTTGACGACGGTTCGTTTTGGTTCACGTGTTACAAATCGATATTATTTCAGTGAGATGTAATGCATGAGCGGCCTATTCGATCTCACAACACACACGCCAATAGACTTTTGGCTTACGAAGTTAGTGCCGGTGGCTAGGCAATATTCGTCTCTCCTTATAGTAACTAGTCGGAATTCTCTATCCGTTTCAACGTACGAAATCGCGGTTAGTGTACCTGCAGAAATTCCATTCCAGAGCATATATAATCAACCTTTCGTGCCAGCACTCACGAAAGCGTCTCCATACATTACCACCCACTATAGAGGTGGCACCCGAACGTTTAACATTGAACGGGCAATGTTCATATGTCACCGAGGCAACATATTGACAGTTTCATACGCTATTGACATAGCGTATTGACTTTGTGCCGCCATCATATTTGCATATGATGCCGTGGTACGCTACAGCAATCGCCGTACCTTGCGCCCACCATCCTATTCTATTTTCATACGCCATCACAGCGTATTGACTATGTGCCGCCACTATATTTTCATATAGTGCCGTGGTACGTTACAGCAATCGCCGTACCTTGCGCCCACCATTGCGGAAAGTAAATGACAGAATGAAATGTGTTGGAAGTTAGCATAATATACTATCTGCCACCTACATAACGTGATCCCTTAAACCCACATAGGCTTCACGCTCTAGGTAACATCCTTAACGGTCCTAACTTAACTTTCCTTTGCAAAACGCATCGGAAGCACGAGTTGGCAAGTTTTATTCAAAAATCGTTTATTAAAGGTTTGTTGCTCTCTCCGGGCTGCTGTTTCGGCTCTGATGCCAGCTGTGGCGGACCACTCCGAAATTATTCCAAGTTAAGTACCCTCAGACCATAATCACGTAGTCAGGCACTTAATCCGGAATAAGCTGGAGCGCCGTCGGATTAAACCGATTAAACCACGTACTTAACTAGATCGTAACAGCAGCAGGCCCACACGAAGGTGAGTTCCAGAGATTACAACATTCCACAAATTAACTTACACACATAGAGAAGTAGTTATTACAAACCGAGTGCAAATTTTAAAATCAGAGTACACAAGTCTTGCAGCGGAATCTAAAGTTCAACATAACTGAAATTAGAGTTCATTGCAGCGGAAGTAAATAATCTAACGACGAAACAGGTAACTCCGTGATGAAGCCTGCCACGAAGCTACTCCTCCCGATCCTCGCCGGAGGACGGGACCCATTCGATGTGCCAGCCAGGTGGAACCTGGGTAGGCCAAGTCATAGCATCCACATCCAGAATTATACCTGTAAAATAGTGCCACAAGCAAGGCTGAGTATACTAATACTCAGCAAGGCTTACCCGTCGGGTGAAAACTACATCACCGACATCTAGACAATGAAAGGCTTTTGGCTGGTGGGTTGTTTGCCAAAAAGCAACTAAAAGTAGATCCTTGCTTTCAAGTTTTAGCACCATATTCTAATAAATTTAACCATTCTAGATTAGCATCCTCTCTAAGCATACAAGTGTAGCAATACAATTTAATTCATAGAACAATTTCATAATCTCAAATTCCACTTATTACTCGATGTGGCCTGACGGTCAAGCAGTCCTCATTAACCGCGAGAAGCGGACAGTTCGAACCGAATTTGTGCTACCTGGCCAGGGGAAACCCAACACACACGGATACTCTGCTTGCGATAAAAGGTACAAGCATTTCCCAACCTTTCCATCGATCCACAATTCGGAACCGGGTCCACTTCCTTAGGATGAAGGTTTACTGCTTCACTCACAGCATCACGCATACATCCACGAGTGTACGGCAAGGGAAAACAAGTTTCCAAGGAGAGATGGCTATCGGCCCTAGCTGCTTCAATCTGGTACCGGGCTTACGGCTCCCATATACCGGCATGCATGTGGTACGTTCAAAAACTTGACTTAGTATCCACACCTTCCGACCTTAACCAATTATCAAACACGGACGGGAGATCTACATCTATCATCCCGCCCGTCAATCCTTATGATTCCAACATAAGTAAAGACAAGCAATTCCTATATCTCGCGAGTGACAGGAAATCACTCGACTTGTAACGAACCTATAGCAATGCTCTACCGATCCTTTCATACTAGTATTGCAAGTCATAGGCACTAGGAAAAATATTGCAGCTATGGTATTCAATCAACTCCTAGAAACGTAATGCACAAACATAGAGAATTCAAGTGCATAATTTAGTGAGAGTTAGGTCATGCTCCGGGGCTTGCCTTCCTGCTCGGGCTGAGAGTTAGCTCCTGCGTTGGTCACGTCTGCACCGGCGTCGGGCTCCGGACTTGCTCCTCTTCTGCGGGGACGAGGGTGTAGTCGCCGTCCGGAAGAACGCCTTCTACATGATATGCATAAGTTTTAAGGCGGCTGCCCTTTTGATGCTAAGACTAGGGCCTTGAAGGCCATATTCACCTAGACATACTTAGATACTTGTATTCTCTTCACAAAAGCAAGTGTTGTGGGTGAAAAAGGTTTAGTTGAATTCGATGGTGATTGTGTACATATATAAAGAATTCTAGTTGTTTCTTTCACAAACAGGGTGGCTGTTTTGGGATTTTAAGTTATTCATTTTACTCTAACTAATTTAATCCGAAAAGGTTATTCTCTTTATATAATCCGATTTCCATCTAGATTCCTTTCCATTTTTATTTCTCCCTTTCTGTTCATTAATTTTAGCTATAAACTTTATGACAGCTACTGGAGTATAAGAGCTAAGCTCACTCCAAAATTTAGCTAATTTCGAGTTACACATAATTATTAAAAATCTATAAACAGCTAGCTGCAGGAAGTGAATTAAAGGCATAATAAATTGAAATTTCATCTATTTCAGGAGATCTTCCCTACCAAGGCTAAGCAATATCATGAGGAGGGCTCTGGCCAAGTGGTGGCTCAAAATAACCCTTGGGTATCCTCATTATTTTTCTATCCAAAAACACATATTTAATTATTTGCCATTCTAAACAGAGCAAAAATTAAGTTTTTCATTTTTAACATGTGTGTTAACAAGTTTTAAGTTCTCAGGAGCAAAATGATGATTTTTCGCTGCACAATTTATTTTTAACAATTCTTTACTTGCAGAAGTCAGAAAACAATTTAAATCTATTACTAGAGCTACACATCATATTTTTGAGTCTCCTTTGGACACAAGCTGTCCAAAGCCTATATGCACAACATACCCCAAAGTCAACCCCAGCGAGCTATGGATTTGAATGGTGCACAACTTTAGGTTTTCCTAGTTTGATTTTTAATTCAATAACAGTTCACTAAAAGCAATAACATGTCTAATAGAGATTGTAGTTTAGACTCTAACGATTCCAGAGAGTATTTTTTTGCACATTTTTCCGATTTTTCTACGATTTTAATCGTTTTACAAGATTCGGGAAAAATCAAATCTAGGGTAAGAATCTATTTCACGGAGAAACCCTAGAACTTTCAAACTTTCGCGAACAGGTCCTGCACTTTTGCACGAAAGACCCTGGAAAGAGGTAGACGATGAACAATGGCCCTCGGGAGCTCGCCGGAGTTACGCCGGGCAAACCACGGCGAACTGGGCTCGGGGAAGAGGGGGAAAAGATTCCTGGAAGTGGAAATGACCAAGTGAGCGAGTGAGAGGAGGGGTGGGAGTGCGCGGTGAGTGCTTTGGGCACGCAAGGGAGGCACTGTGCGGCCTCGGGAGCGTGCGAGCGCGTGGGTGGCTGTCGCGGTCGCCATTGATGGCGCGGCGAGCTCGAACAGAGCGCGCGCGACACGATTGGGCGAGGAAGATTGTGGCGTGATCGCTGGGGATCCTCCACAGTGCTCCTTGGCGCGTAGCGAGCGAGCATCGCGACTGCGGGCGGCGCTGCGCGCGCTGCGACCAGTGCCGAGCGAGCTTGGCCATGATGGCGCTCCGCGGCGCGAGGCAGCAGTGCGCCGTCGCCCGCGAAGTGACGGTACGAAGGCTTGGACAAACGGCGTGAGGACAAAAGCTAGCTGCCGCCACAGCTCGGCCGACCCGACGCGGTCTCCGCCACACGCCGGCCACGTGGCGGGCCGGACTCGGCCGGGCAAGAGCGCGCCACAGGGCGAGCTGGCAGCCCCCGTGGAGCTCTTTGCCCTTTTGAACTTTCTCCAAAAATTTTGAGGCTGAACTTCGAAACGGTTTGTTGTAAAATTTAAAAGTTGGAGTTTGAGGTGCGGGACACAAACTTCCGAGCTCTGGACCGGGCACTTCGACCAGGCGCATACGGCGCTTTCGAGCATTGAACCGCAAGCTCGAGCTTGCCGAGCCTCGAATGGTCGGAAACGCCATCGCAGGGTTGAGTGCCCCCTCGAGCGTGGGCTGACGAAGCCTCGAGCGAGAGGACGTCGCTCGAGGGTTGAGTCTCGAGCTTGGGCTGCGGAGCCTCCGAGGGTTACGAACGTCGCTCGAGTGGTTGAGCCCTCGGCTTGGCTGCGGAGCCTCGAGCGCGCGGACGGCGGGCCTCGAGGGTCCTGTCGTGCATGCCTCGATATCGTGACGAAACTACAGCTAGGCTCGATCGTCACGGTCACTGAGCGGACATACTGACTAGGCTCGATCGTCACGGACATAGCTCGATCGGGACGGATTTTTACGGCTAACCTCGATCGTGACGGACATTCCCGCTCGAGGGTCACCGATCGGCGCGAACGCCGTGGCGAGGTTGTCGCGAAGGGCTGTCCGAGATGTTTAAGTTTTAGTTGGGTGCCAAACAACCCTTGTTTTTGAATTATAATTGAATTTTTGACGAATTTTTGAATTTCAACCCAATTCCCTGTTGTATTGATTTTAATTGCACTTTTTAATTCTTTTGACATCAGAGATGTCACA